>OW285237.1:75871287-76353787 GCA_935421215.2 Melolontha melolontha | reverse complement strand
CTGTTTAGTTTGTAAAAATGCAGTTGGAATTTCGCGCTTATTCTTGCGAAGTGTCCCGACATATGTCAAACCTACCTTTTTCAATTCACTCAATAGTTCTATAGAAGAAAACCAATTATCTCCGGTAACATTTCGATTTGTGTTCATAATTGGAGAAACTAATTTCAGTACACTACGTGTTGGAACCGAAAGTTTGTTTGGATTGGGTTCGGTTATCTTTCCGCTATAAACAAATGAATTTATCAGATAATGCGTTTGTGAATCACATAGGCACATAATCTTGATGCCATATTTTTTTGGTTTACTTTTGATATATTGGCGAAAAGAGCAGCGGCCTCGAAATCCAACAATCATTTCATCTACAACTGCATATTCGCTGCAACTGAAATTGTTCGTGCAGTTTGTATTGAAAATTTCATAAATTTTTGAAATTGCTGCAAGTTTATCACCATTGTCAATTCTGTTCCTCCTAGTTAGTTGATCATCAAATCTCAGCGTTAACAAAAGAAACAAAAAGCGTTGCTCAGACATAACACCTCTAAAAATATCTCCTCCCATACCATCCGATTCAAAAAGACTTCTAGTGTCTTCGTGATTAGACTTGAACACTCCAGCCAGAATTAGAAGCCCCAGCAATGCTTTTAATTCAATCAGGTCTGTGCGTCCCACATAACTAGCCGTCGGTCCATAAGAAAAACTCGTTTCCGTAATTTTTGCATTTGTATTTCATTTAGGATTTTTTCCGTAATAAAAAGAAACCATGCTTCAGAGGGTGTTCTAGGAGTAGTATTTACTGCCGGACCCTTTGCTCCTGGTCGATGACTGACTATATTAGAGGACCTGACACGCGAAGCAGCAGGAGGATTTTTGGACCACTTATACCGATTTCGTCCGTAAAAGTAACATGCACTCGCACTTGCACTTGCACTGACATCATCCAAATCTTCAGTTTCGTCTTCAGATTCGACTTCAACCTCTGAAGATGTGTCGTGATCACTATGTTCGCTTGCTGCATCACTCAAATCATTATCATGTTCACCAGGGCATGCACTTTCACTGATATCATCGTAAAAGTTTCCAGCAAGATTTACTAACTGTTCGTTAGTCAGAAATTTTGTCATATTGTTGTTACTATTCAATATACGTTTTATGGAAGAGAAACAACGACCAATATTGACAAACACTATGTTTTTTTACGAACTGAATAAGAAATTTATTTGACTCTTATATATATTGTACACAAACAGGGGAAATACAACTTTATTCAATGCTATATATAAAAAATCCCCCAGGTCGAATGTATATGGGTAAATCCCCAACACATGTACGACATTATAAAAAATTCCCGAAGCCGAATGTAAACGAGTGAATCCCCTACTTCACACATGCACGACAAGTCTTAAACAAAGAGCTGTGATTCGCCCAAAAAAGGAAATGGATATTATCACTACAAAATTCTAAACAATGGGTTAGAAAAAGTTGCGCTATTTTTGAAAAAGTCGAACGTAACTGCTATCGTGGGGTGTTGAGACACCCCAAAGGCTATTTTTTGCTATAACTGTAAAACATTGTAAATAATAGATTATAGAATATTACACATCTCGTTCGTATAGGAGAATACCTGAAACCCTAGAAAGGTAACAAAAATAGTTTCGAAGAAATTTAGAAAAAAGTTACCTCTGGGGTGCCGAAACACCCCACCATAATACTTGAGGGTTAAATACATAAAGTAAATGCAAAACTACTTCTGCAGGTTTAATTAACTGAAATATTAATGAATATGTTGAAAAAAGATAACTATGTGTCAAGACATTTTACTCGTTTTCTTCTTTAAAATACTTAAATCAAATACAAAAAAATATGTTAAAACCAATAGCATCCTACAAATAACAACAGTACGCCTCTGTACATACATAAATACTCAAGATACGTACATACATTTCAAATTGTTCACCGCTGTGCTGTATGGATTTCATTCACACTGTGACAGAAGGCGGAACAATAAAAAGTACACGTGTATTGAGACATACATATAACTTCATAAACGAACATAGCATAGGTATATATACATACATGCATTCACCATACTTAATTATAATAAGTTTGTTTATTAACATAGTGATGATAATAATCAGCCGAGGGTCCAACGAAAAAAAAAAAAAAAAAAAAAAATTGGAATAGTAGGTGTTGGTTTGTGTCTTTCATTTTTACCAGCGATTAAATGTGGAATATAAGACCATTAAAAATTAATAAATAGTAATTATACGAGGGGGACACTGAAAAAATCTAGTATAGCCAGGTTTCTAAAAGAAAATTAAATCTGTTTTTATTTGACAGTTACTTTTTAATGTTTTCGAGTAATAGTTTGATATAATTATCATAACCAAAAGATTTTATGTTTACAAAATGAATTTGACTACCGAACATTGATTTTTTACGATTTTAAATAACACTGTTTCGTCATAAAACGAAATTTTTATATTGTATATATTTATATGTTAGATATAAGTAAATTTAGTCTCTATTAAGTCATAACAGAATTAAAGAATAACATTTCAAACTTTACAAATATTGAAAGTGCATTTTCAAATGTAAACCACTATATAATCTACTTTTACTAGCATATTGAAAATTGTAATATTTTCCTTAGATTCCAAGAATTTACATTTACTAATCTGTTTATTACCTGCTTTATATATTTAGACCGTTTCTTTATTGCTTAACGTATAGCAAGCGCCAAATAAGATGGCGAGCGGTGGGAGAAGTCCACGCAGCATTAGAAGTAGTGGGAAACTTTGTATTTAGCTTTACATAAAGTTGCAAATATTGTAAGTGGGTAAGTGGGAGTGCGCGTTTTTAAAAACCACTAGGGCGCATCCCCACCGCTCGCCATCTTATTTGGCGCTTGCTATAATTAGTGAACGATTTTCGCAGACCCTAATTGTTTAATTTAGGCTCATGATATCCAAATATGTAGGAATCATGATAATATATTCTTAAAGAATGGTACTGATGGAAATAGATTCAGAAGATTCATGATTAATACGTAATTAGGAACTGTATTTTAATAATATTTATTTCTTAGTAAGATCTTTAAGACTATCGGTTACAATTATAGATATTATAGCGTATAGATACAATTTCCAAAATGTAATAGTAATAATGTAGGTAAATTCCACAAGATTGACGTAAAAATACATACGCACATTTTAGTTACGTGGGGGTAGGGGTAGTGATATATCTTTGAATACTTGTAACACAACATTCATTATGAATACAACAACCATTCTGTATACAACATTCTACATACAATATACAACAATCATTCTAAATACAACAATCATTCTGAATACAACAATCATTCCATAATATACAACAGTCAGATTCTTAAAACGACACAGAACAAGACATATAGTCTGAAACAAACAGTAAAGAATTAAGTTTACATTAAGTGCTACATTGTGAGAACTATCTTATGAAATTAGGTATAAGTGTTTTTTGTAAAATAAATAAATTTGCAATACAGGGAATCTCCAACTCAAGAAAACCGAAATAAGTATATTGAAACTAGGAACAAGGTCAATAATAGGGTTCGAGAGATCAAGGAAGAATACTGGTAGGAATTCAGTAACGAAATGGAAGCAGACATGTATGGAGCACAAAAACGAATTTGGAAACTACTAAGAGGCATGAAACGGGAAACGAATGAAACAATACAACTCAGAACAATTACCGAAGAAACTTGGGAGAAATATTTCAGAAATCTTTGCGCAGACATTGAGAACCCTGTAGAAACACAAGAAGAAGACATACAAAACGACCCATCAGAAGAGTGCACGCAAATCACCGAAGAGCAAGTAAGAGAGACAACGAGGAAACTTGAAGAACAGGAAAACTCCAAACCAAGACAAAATACCAAATGAGCTAATACAAAATGGAGGAACTGCTACCATAAAAGAATACACAAAACTGTTTAATAACATACTACAACATAGAAGAATACATGAAGAATGGAAGAACAGCGTAACAATACCCATCTTCAAAAAAGGAGACAAAACCGATCCAGCAAACTACCGTGGGATAACATTGTTGAGCACCTCGCTAAAACTCCTAACTAAGATCATTGCGGACAAAATAACCCCAACAATGCCAATAAGCGAAGAACAACAAGGATTTCGAAGAAGTCGATCCACCACTGACGCTCTATTCATACTCAGACAACTGATAGAAAAATCATTAGAGTACAACACCCCTGCCTATCTTTGCTTTGTAGATCTAACTAAGGCCTTCGACAGAGTACAACTAAAAGACGTCATCACGATCCTGGAAAACAATAATACGAAGAAAGAATACGTTATCACTCATTAAGGACCTAAACACGAACACAAGAACGCAAATACGCACAAACCTCACCCTAACGCAACACCTACGAACCACAACAGGCATCCGTCAAGGCGATAGTCTCAGTCCTTTATTATTCAACGCAATCATGGATGAGCTGGTGAAAGCTGTAAAGAACACCGGATTAGGATATCGGATGGGCATACACAACATAAATATAATATGCTATGCTGATGACGCAGTACTTATTGCTGAATCAGAAGACGACCTACAAAGAATGTTACATGCTTTCAACAAACAGGCAGGAAAACACAATATGGAAATTTCCATATACAAGACCAAATGCATGACCATAGCAAATGAACCTGTACGCTGCAAATTGGTAATAGAAAATAAGACCGTCGACCAAACCATGCAAAATTACAAGCGCAGGGTTTTTGGGTGATGAGGTGAGGAAACAAGTAAACAAAGCAGCAGCAATATCGGGACATCTTAGGTATCCAATCTGGAGAAACAAACACCTAAGTACGGAATGCAAATCAAGGATATACAAAACATCCGTACGACCGGTGATGACATATGGTGCGGAGACGAGAGCGGAAACGACGATAACAAAGAGGATACTAAGAACAACCGAAATGAAGACCCTAAGAACGATAACAGGATACACATTACATGATAGGCAAAGAAATACAGATATAAGGGAGAAGTGTCAAACGGATGACGTAGTCAGATGGATACGGAAAAGAAGAACAGAATGGAACCACCATGTCAGCCGAATGACTCCCGACAGAATGGCCAGAATAGTACGAAAGAACATACCTCACGGAAGAAGACCCATAGGACGACCACCAAAACGCTGGCGAGACAGCTGGCAATCAAATTCACAAGAACTGCCGCTACAAAGACACCGGAACTAAACAGGCGATACGCCTATCGAAAGAAGAAGAAATAAAGCATTCTGAAAACACACCAACATTCAATATAACTACCACCAACCAAAATAAATAACCAACTTATACGGAAGTTACGCTCCGTAAGCGGTGGGTCAAACACAAAATTATAGATGCTCCTTCGAGAGTCGAATACAACACACCGTTCGGTACTTTGATCCAGATATAAGAATATGTAACTACTGATCAACAAATTTTCAATTTTTTTAATTTTTTTTTTATACATTATGTACACTTTTCGTTTCTTTTCTAGTTCTAACAATAATAAAAATTTATTCTGGCACGACAGGTTTTGAAAAGCAAAAATATTGAGAAGTAAGTAAAATAATATTAATTAAAGTAATAAAATAAACCAGAGTAGTTTCAAACTTTTTTATTGTTCCCTACAATACTGTTTGACCAAACTTTTGCTTCATCAGGTGATGATAAACTGAACAATTTTACATATATTTCTTTTTCAGAAGTGTATTAGTATATTATTCTAAGTAGAGGTGTGATACATATTTTATATAAGTAGTAGAGGGGAGTTATTGATTGCTATTTACTCATTTAGTTTCCTATATCTATTTATTTCTATATTTTCTAACAGATTAAGTTTTTTGCCTTTTTCTTGTTCACGCAGAATCTTGAATTCTCTATTAAATTTATGATTTGAATCTAAACAATGGATTGCGAAATTTGAGTCCGTCTTTTTGTCTTTGTTGCTTCTTTCATGCTCATTGGCTCTCTGTTCAAAGGTACGTCCTGTCTGACCAATATAGACCTTATTGGATTCGCACGTCAACATATAAACCCCTGAGTTTGCCTCCTTTTCTGTTCTGTCTTTATCATTTCTAACATATTTCTGGACTGAATTATTTGTTTTAAAGGATAAAAATTCATTATTTGCTTTTCTACTTAGTTTACCTATTTTTACAGATATTGGTCCTAGGTATGTGATTGAATTATATTTGTTTTCCGTTTTGTTCGATATTCTAGAGTAAATTAAAGACTGAGTTTGAATTCTTAGCTTACGCTCCAGAATTATATTAACTAAATTTACCGAGTAACCATATTAACAGCTATGGTGTATATTCTATTTAATTCTATATCAAAGTTTTTCTTATTTATAGGAAGATTTATTATTTTGTGTATGGTAATAATTTGTGTAAAATGGGGGAGAAAGGAACTCGTGTGTATTGTTGTGTCTGTGTGTGTTGGTTTGTGTTATATTGCAAATTCGTGTCAACAAGTATCAGCCCCTTCAGTCAACTATTTAGTATTAATTAGGTGTGTGTATTATATGGAGCTGCATGGTATCGTCCTGTTTAAAATGTTTTTCTTTTATACTGCTCTTGGGGATTTTTTGATATCAATGTCGAAACAATAATCAGCGAGCATCGCTTGTAAAAAAAACTCGAGACTTGCTTCTTCTGTTTCTATAAAATCAAATTCTTCATTCGAAACGCCTATAGGTCTAGGTACTGGCAATGCTACCGAATGAGCTACTGGACGAACAGCAGAGGACAGACAACTAATATTTTTCTTATTTTTGTTGGAAAACCCGAAAGTTTTCGTGCAGCAGAAGTAGCAATCAGTCACCAATGATGCGAAATCATAAATCTTGTAAATGGCATCACGCTTTTATTACCGTTTCACCAGCCCCTCAGTATAACAGCACAGCGTGCGCAGCAAATACTGGGAGGTCATGGCTTGTCTTGATGTTCAATAGTTAAGCTAAAATAGTGAAAATAAAACTTTTCTACTAAAGGTGTAATATTCCGCTTATGCTAGTAGGTAGAGAATTCTCCAAGTTCATAACAGAAACTGTTGGGATTATTTATTCACGTACAAATAAAAAGACGTTCAACTATCATAAACCGACCTTACATTAACTCGAAAGAGCAGTGTGTAGCTCTTTATATACCCACATAGCCAGATATTAATGATTGCTTAATTTAGTTCTAGAACAAAAATGGGGGTTAGTGCAAGTGCTCTTACGTAGAAAACATGCAACGTCATGTTCAGACACGTCCAGTCAATGTTCGACACAACAATATTTTTAGTATCCTCATTATAAAAAAGTAACTTTGAAATTTTGTAAAATTTAATGCGTTCGCTAAAAAGCTACTTAAGAAAATATCTCAAAATCCTGACGTGATAGAGCAAATTTAATCAGATTCAGAATCAGCATGACAAAAAACATAAAACTACACGTACTGGTGTAAAGGGAAACCAAACTGTGTTGACCAACGTAGTTGTTAACGCCTAAACAATGTGAAAGTCGGATTAGAAATGCATTTGGCGAAGAAGCCCCCATCTAAGTCAACAATTTATAATTGATACAACGAATTAAAAAAAGAACGTTTTCTTTTAGTGATTAATTTCGCAGCACTTGAGAAAGATCAACTGACAGTGTATGAATTTATTCGGCCGAAATAGGACATTGGTATGTGTCAAATCCAAAACATTTTACTTCAACAGTTAGACGCGAGAAAACTTTGTTGTCAATGACAACGCATTGCCGCATAAAGCAAAACTTGCAACTGAGTATCTGGTTGCCCTAAATGTCAGCACCATTGACTCACCATCATACCACCTTACCTTGTCATTTTATTTCCAAAAATTAAAGATTGAATGCGTGGAATCACTTTTAAGTCATCAGATAAAGCAATAGAACATTATAAATACCTGGCTTCTGAAGTATTTGGGGAAGACCGACATCATTATTGGTTTAAGAACTGGTTTAATTGAATGCAAAATTTATTCATGTTAAAGCCAAATATTTTGATTGATTTTCTAAAAATATTCATCAGTGTTCCTCTCATACTGAATTTAAATGCATAATTTATCAATGAATTTCAGATTTCTAACCCCAAAATCCTATATTTAAGATGCAATACTGACAATATAAAATCCTTACAAGCTAACGCTAATAGTATCTGTAAAAAATAAAAGATAAACTCTTAAACATAAGTTCCAACACGAAGTGCAACCACGAACTACAGTTCTATGTTTGATATCCACTAAGGCCAAATGTTACTGGAAAAAACGGTTTCGTTAGGCGACCATCGTAATCATCTGCAATTGAAGTATATTGAGCTACAGTGCAACAATGAAATAGAACAAATTTTTGCAACAACATCAAAAATTTATTTTTACAATACTTACGTTATATTCGTGCAATATTCCAATTAAAGATATTTTGCACAACGAGTTGTAAGTACTTTTGGATCCACATATTGCTGTGAACTTTGCTTTCAAATTTATTTTATTTAAATGGATGATTGTGTGGGCAGTTACACAAGCATAATCTTTGTTGAGACTCTGTATATTATTTGAGTATCTCAGGGCCATCCTTTTGAGTTCTACACAACTAGGCCTAGCGTCCAAAGTAAATGCAAAGAATTAATACAACAAGAAGCTATCGTTTAAAAGTATTTTATTGTTTGTTTATATTTTCACATCTCATTTTGTTGTCTCTTAAAATATCTCATTTTTAGCCTATATCTTAAACTATCAATGCAACTTTAATATACAAATATTCTTTAGTGAGTCATACACGGATAGTATTGACGTTTTAATTCTGATTCAAAATGAATCTCGAAAACAAAGACTCTTGAGGATTTCACTCGCAAAAGGGGGTATTTGCCCTCCAAATGCTGAGATTAGTACTCAAAGCATATCTCTGACTGAAATGTGGATCTCTGATTTCTACTGATAACTTTCTACAAAGCGAGTGTGCTATTCAGCGCCTATTTAAGTGGGAAAAGAGTCCCTACAGAGTAGGATGCTTATCCTCACATTGTATATGTATTTTATTATGATTACTAAAATTTCAAATGGCACAGATATTTCGAGAACATTCAGGAAACATTACTTCTTCTTCATCAAACTCGGATATGTGGCCTAAGATACACTTTAATCGTGTATTTATTACTAATTTAATATTCAGATTAATGATCCATATGCACTTTTCTAACTTTAACTTTTAACTAACTCTAAATGCTCCAATTTTTATCGTGTATAAAATTTTACATAGTCAACGTTAAATTAAATTATGCACACAAAATTTTTGAACTCCTCCTGGTATATTATTAAACTTTCATAATAATGATAACAATATTAGTTATTAAAATGAAATTAAACTTTTATTTATTCTAATTTTAATTTAATGCCAATAGGCTTAAATTTAAGTTAAGCTCATCAATTCGAAAATATATCGGTGAATCTTCTCCTTTGCGGTGCTTTTCCGCTTTTATACGTAGCATTCCTTTCTTCTAAGAATTATGTTCCCACCCCAAATAATTTATTTCTGTTTTCTCTAATTTTCATGGTTATTTAATATTTCCACCCCTGTGTATTTTTATTTATCATGGGTAATTTTAATTTGTCCAACTCTATGCGTTGTTTCCCTGTCTACATATTTTTCGTTTTTGTTGTAATTTTGATATTTGTAAATTTTATTCTGGAATAGTGAATATTTAGTCTCGTCTTCCAAGAACAGCGTCGATTTCGCGTTCAGTCTTGCTAGCTTTACTTGGAAAACTTTTCCACGTAGTACTCTTTTTCCCGTAGTATTTCCTCTCTCTTTCTTCACTTGTTTGTGCAAATGATGTCGTTTTGTGCTTTGCTTTTACTCGTATGTCTGTCATACATCTCCGTTATCGTCATTGAGCATGCGTCTCTGATATGCTTTTGTTGTGTTGTTTACATCGTAATATTACTGCATTAATTACTTTATCTGTATTTTACAAAGTTTCTTTTATTAATTTACTTACATTCTAAGCGTTTAATAATCATAACGCTACTTCTTTACCTATTAATTCTTGGAAATATACATCGCAAATTTTAATACTACATTATGATATGATATACGAGGTGCATTTTAAAATACACAACCTCGGTTGATTTCTTTTTAATTTGTTTTTGCTTAGCCAGTTATGTTTCATTTATTTATACGTTATTAATACTATTTTTAATTTTTACGCAAAATTAATTTCACAGCAACATGTTTGCGAAACATTTTTGTCGAATATGAAATTTACAATAAGTTCATCATGTGCTTCATTAGCTGATGTCAATTTAGAAAACCAACTAAAATGTGCAACGTAGAACACAGAATTAGATTTACTAAAATTAAGTGAAAAAGAGGATAAACAAATAGCTCTAATTATAATGAATCACAGCATCTACGAGGGTGGTTTGACAATTAACTTGGTTTGCTATGAAAGAAAACAATTTGAGGTTTGCAACGTACCTTATTTTTCGACATAGTCCCCTCGAAGTTCAACGCACTTGCCGCAACGTTTCTCCAGCTTCGCGATTCCTTCACGGAAATGAATTGCTTCGATGCTTTCAAAATACTGGTTTACTTTCTGTATGACATCTTCATTAGACTCAAACTTTCGTCCTGCCAGAAAAGTTTTTAGTTTCGGGAATAGATGGTAGTCCGAAGAAGCTAGATCTGGCGAATAAGCAGGATGCGGAAGCAGTTGAAATCGTAGTTCGGCCAATTTTTGCTGAGCGACACGACTTGAATGCACGGGGGCATTGTCATGATGAAACAACACCTTTTTCCTTTCCATTCCCGGGCGTTTCTCTGTTACTGCCGCCTTTAATCGGTCCAAAAGTAATGCATAGTATTCTCCGGTAATGGTTCTTCCCTTTTCAAGGTAGTCAATTAGGAGAATTCCCTTTGCGTCCCAAAAAAACTAACGCCATGACCTTTCCAGCGGATGGAACGCATTTCGCTTTTTTCGGAGCCGATTCGCCACGGGCAACCCATTGTTTCGACTACTGTTTAGTTTCCGGAACATAGCGGTGTATCCAAGTTTCGTCCATTGTCACAAAACGGCGAAAAAACTCAACTACATTCTTCTGAAATACTTGCAAATTGTCGGCAGATATTCGCATGCGAATTCGCTTTTGCTCTTGAGTGAGTAAACGCGGCACCCATCTTGCGCACAGTTTTTGCATGTGCAATTCTTTATGCAGAACGAAGTGAATGCGCTCAGTTGAGATGCCTGTGGCTTCCACTAACTCGCGCACTTTCACTCGTTTTTCGGCTAAAATCAAATCATGGACTTTATCGATGATTTCGGGTGTCACAGCTGATTTCAGGGCTCCAGGACGTGGTGCATCTTTGATGCTTGTTCTGCCACGCTTAAACTCATTTACCCAAAGTCGAACACACTTATAAGAAGGACATGAGTAACCCAATGTAGGTGAAATTCTCTCATGGATCTCCTTCGCTGTTTTCCCTTCCAGATAAAAGAATTGAATCACACCACGAATTTCCAACTTTATCCATTTTTCGCTATTGCTCGAAACACTTCTGTTTAAGTAACTGTCAAACAACGAGTTACTGTCAGAATGATTTAAGACCAGAGAATATTAACTCATAGGAATGACACTTTATGACTACATATACAGATTACATTTGCGCCCTCTATTAGTGTGTGAACCAAGTTAATTGTCAAACCACCCTCGTACTACTATACTATGTTTTACTAATTTTACTATTTTTTAAAAGCATGTTTACCTAAGCCGTGGCACGCCGTAACATTTGACGTCAAAATCATTTAGATTGGCAGTACCTCCAGCAACAAAGGATGCATCAGTACAGATGGATCAGTTCTAGATCAATGACGCTAATCGTTTTTCTTTAACGGCTTTTAAAATAAGTTCTGTGGTGAAAATCCTCACCAAATCTGAAGTATATACCGCTATGTTTGCAAAAACAAAATAGGAGACGATAGAAATTTGTTGCTACAACATTCTAGTGTTTACGCAGGAAATGTAATAAATAATGTTGTTGTGCCAGAACGATATTCGAAAGTTCAAAAATTGCGAGATTGTTCATAAGTAATGAGATGGCAGATCAAAAAATACGTTAAGCCGCCTATTATAATATCAAAACTCTGGGTAATTTTTTTAAAATTCGCAAAGATCTGTCATGATTGCGAAAAACTTAAGATACAGAAAACAATACGGTCAAAGTTCAGAAACAAGTGTCAGAGGACCAGGTCAGATAAAGTCTGCCTTAACCTTCTTGTGGTGAAAACGTAAATAAAAGATTTTCGGACCACGAAACTTACAAAGTAATGAAACTTGAATCCTAGAAAATGAATGTCAAACAAAAAAAAAGCGATCAATTAAGTGGGGGTGGGAGGTGGTGGGGGGTTAGTCGCAAAATCACCAAAACTAAAGAAATTCTAAGAAACTTTAACACACAATACTCTTCGATATCAAAAATATTGATCAATAGTTAGAATGGAAAAGCTGTAACCACCTCTAGTCGGAATTTGTCGGCGAACGATTACCACCTATTTATTGGCATGAACAGGTATGGTTCAGAACATGTAAAATAATCTTCAAATGTGGCAAGCAAGTTATAGACCCGTCTCTGTATATTTTAAACAAAGGTATAAAGTGCATATTCAACATGACACTACATTACGAGATAAGCCAGTTCCTAGTAATAGGTCTGTTTTGTATAAAATAGGTTGTAAGACTAGAATAAGCACCATTAACATTTTTCATTAACCACGTAACATCTTTAACAATTCATACGTTTGATCATTATACATTTTACCTCCCATCATTGTATTATTATAATGAAGTCTGTAGACATACATCTAAAAAAAAATTAATAAACCAAATTATAATGCATTCATGTTTTAATTCCCAATTTAAACACTAAATACTTTTTAGAAAGTTCAGAATAGTTCTTAAAAATAATTAGCAACATGTTTTTATGTATACGATATTTCAAAACATCGCCTATGTTAAATATCTCAATATAAAATGTAACCATTATGCATTATTAAAAATTTTTAGTTTTAAGTTGTATACGAGGATTGTCTGGAAACTACGTGGCCTAACACAGAGATTGCGCGAATTCGCAGGAGTCCTATGTATTATTCTGTAGAATCATCGTTTAATAGTTTATATATGACAGTACAGAGCGATCTGTCTAGTCTAGTCTATTTTTGACAGTACGCCTTCTCGTGATATTTTGTAATAATGGAAACAATTGAGTTGAGAACAGTGAAAAAGTACTTTCATTTGAAAGGCTTAACACCAACCGAAATCAAAGCAGAGCTAAATCCAACACTATTAGAATTCGCTCCTTCGTTTTCAATGATTAAAAACCGGGTTGCCGAATTTAAGCACGGTCGTAATAGCATAAACGATGAAATCCGTAGATGTCCGTCAAGTAAAAGTGCGCGAAATAGCAGACATTGTAGGTATCTCAAATGACAGTCCGCACAGAATATTAACTGAAGAATTGGTATTGAAAAAATATTCGGCGCGTTGGGTGTCGCGGTTACTCACACCGGAGCAAAAACTGAATCGCCTGTGTTACTCACGACCTTTTTGCCACGTTTTCGCCGCGTTTCAGAAGTGGTTTGTACGCCGTTTCATTACCATCTCTGAAACTCGGCTCCACTAATACACTCCCGAAACCAAAGAACCATCCAAACAATTAGAAAAAAAAGTTCGCAATACAAGAAAGCAAAAACGGTGTTGTCAAGCAGTAAAGGTTATGCCAACTGTTTTTTGGGGAATTTTCACGGAATTATCTTGGTCGACTATTTAGGAAAGGGGAAAACAATAAATGGGAAGTATTATGAAAATTTGTTGCAACAATTAAGCTAGAATATCAAAGAAAAACGGCCTCATTTCGCAAAAAAGGAAATTCTTTTCAATTAGGATAATGCACCTGTCCACAAGTTTGCGTTGCAATGGCAAGAATTCATGAATTGGGATTTGAATTAGTACCTCATTCGCCCTATTCCCCAAATTTGGTTCTCAGCGATTATCATCTCTTTCCAAATCTTGAAAAATGTCTCGGCGCACAGTGCGAAATTTCTTGAGTTTACCGGAACTTAATTATTCAAAACAGTAATACAGTTCTATTTGTTGGTTTTTAAAATTTTTAATAAAAATTAATATGTTTTATTTAAAGTTTTGGAGTGTATTTGTGTTTTTTATTAAAGAACATTTAAAAAAACATACATTTTATAACAACATTTTGAACACCTATTCAGAACTAGACTCATTGCAATCGTCTAAAGACTCGCAATCATTACACGGGCCTGCAAATCTTTCTAACAACACTAAAACTTCTGGCGTAACTTCACTATGCTTGGTTTTGGGTGCTTTACGAAGACTAGCGATGTACGGATCCGACGATATAAGCAGTCGATAAAATAAATCCGTATTTGTGTCTATTCTTGACGTTTTTCTAGTAAAAAGTTCGCGATATTTTCTGCAGTCTTTGTTTCTTGTCTCCTGAGCTTCTTCAGAAAATTGTCCGATCGGAAGAGTGCAAGAGGCTATAATATCCTTTCCATGACACAGGACTTGTGCATAAAGTCCTGTGTCATGGAAAGGATATTATAAGTGTGCATAACTTACGGGCATTGAGTACCAGAAATATTCTTTCAAATACAATTCCAAAGTTTCTCTTGCATATTCGCCGAACTTTTCTGAATCAATTTTAAGAACACAATTTAGGCACTCTAACAGCACATGAAAACGTTTGATCAATTCTAAGTTAACGCCAGTTATTTCGGCAGACTTTTCGGCATTTCTAAAGAATTTCCTCGCGGTATTACCATCGTTTGTGTTTCCGGTCTGCTTTTTTGGCATATCTATAAGCAAGCCAAGCTCCTCTTTGAATTTTTGTTGAATGTATTTTTTCTTCTCTGCAACTTTTTTTTTTATTTTCTGCTCCACGAGCTTGCCATGCTTTAATATCAAGTTTGTACGATATATGTAAAATACATTCCAAAAACTTTATCCATGCATGGAGGGGCGATAGTCCTAGGGATAAAAAAGATTCGTTTATATTTTTTTGAGGTATATCGCAGATGTTCATTTCACTAGGTTTATTCCCACATAAGTAGCATGTTTGCGATGATGCACAGGATGATACAGCATTGCATACTTTACCGTCAATCATACAAACGATCATATTTACTGTAACCTGAAATTGCTTGCCATCTACAAGTATAGTGGTTGGAGTAAGTTGAGATATTTGTTCTTTCACTTTGTTTACTTCTGAGGTAATTACACTGACTGTTTCTTTGGTAAAAACGAACTTAATGGGGCGACGGTACCGTGTGGAAGAAGAAGCAGGGTTTTTCCAAATTAGTGACTGATTATCACCATTATTATTTACGGAGCACATTTGGATTGGTACCATTGATACACTAAACATACTATCATCAGAGCTATGTTTGTCCATATACTTTTGTCGATAGTTAACTTGTTCCGCCCGATCACAACCCCACTTTACGATAACATTTAGTTCTTTAACGTTTGACAAAGTTCTAAGAGTCTCTTCTAGCCCTATACAAAGTCTTGCTATTGTATGATTTATAAGCGACTGAACTGATACTTCAGCTGAAACTTCAGTTATTATGTCCTTTGGATAGCATAACCTCTTTGCCTCCTTTACAACATAATAAGGTGGATACAAAGTGCAACCGTGATGTTTTGCTTGATCCCGAACAATGTTGTATTGATTTGATGATAAGTTTGCATCAGTAAGTAGCGCCAGAGCCTGGTCCGGTGTTAATTTTCGGGGGCTGTTTGAAGAAGACATGCGAGCCATTTTGATTTTGTTTCCCCTTTCTGGAGAAGCAGATGCCAGTTCCTTGGTAATCGCTGCAGAGTTTCGTTTTCCAGATTGGTATAGCTTTGTTACGGTTGCTTTGGCTAACTCGTCTTGACTACCGGACTTCAAAAGATGATGCACTTTTCTGTTTTGCACTTTAGGATGACAATACCTAAATTCTTTTTTAGGTCTGCCTGCATTGGTCCTCGATCCACTGGGCAATGCATCCCTTACAGCATTTGAAAACTTTACATTATTTTCAAGCCAGACAGCATTTTTATTCAGAAATGATGCTAAATTTCGACTGGATTCCCTCCACCTTTTTCGTATTTTACAAACCAGTGCGCGAAGAGTTGCTTTTAAACTGCAAAGAGCATCATATCTTAACATTGGTGAGCGTATTTTTTCCAAAACAAAACCAATGATGGCATTCGATGTCGGTTCTTCCTTCCACTTTTGGAATATACACTTATATGTAACTTCCAAAGTCATTCTGGAAAATGTTTCATTTAAAAGAAGATCGCAAAATATCGCAGAAGATCTTTTGAGCTTTCAACAGAGGGAAAAAAACTTTAAAATGTTGTGCGTTTCAAGCTGGTATTATGTGGTATCACTTTTTAAAAGCTCCACTAAAGTTAAAAATGTAAATTTAACTTACTTCTTAAAAATCACTTTTTCCACGAACAAATCACACACGAGCAAGGAAAGATTTTGCAGTTAATTAAATGCCAATAATTGACAATTTTCTAATAAAATACATGAAGAAAAAATCATGGCCTACTGATTTGCCATTTCTATGTACCACTCTATTAACTTTAACAAATCGAATAGCTTTCTATAGGCAAAAAGTATGATTGAATAAGTAATGCGAATTTCAGGTGCATTTTGCGGTTCTTTCGCAGGGTAAATCCCCAAACTGAGTATGAGGTTTTAGAGGCGGGGTATTTACCTAACAAAATAATAAGTAATCTTATGCATTTTACGTATTTCAAAAATTGAATAAAGTTCCGCTAAACTTCCTAAATTTCGCACTGTGCGGCGGTAAGAGGTTCTTGCATAATTTCTAGGTAATCGTTGGTGTAAATAGCAATTTCGAGGACTTGGATTTATCGACCTACAATGAAGGTATTACTAAATGAAATATAGTTGGAATAAGTGTGTTGAATGAGTAGAAGACTGTATTGAAAAATAAAATGTTTTTTGTTAAAAAAGCTTGCGTTTTCTTTGTTAGGCCACGTAGTCTCCGAATCACTCTCGTATAAATATATAATAAAACGTTTGTCTTTTCGCCTTTTAATAACGACCCTTTTGTCGACGCCCTCGAATTTAATTAATCGGCCACATGAAAGTCAATCCAGATACTCCCCTCTCACACTATTTTGCAATCTAATGGAATTAACGATATTTGATCAAGTAAAATTTATAATTAGAACTTATACTAACTCCTTCCTGGCGTAAATACCTCACTAACATCATGATAATACAGGGTGACTTACGGGAAACTGACGGTTTTCAAATGAACATTACTCAATTGTTTTTCAATAAAGAAGAAGTTTATTTTTACAAAACGAAAGATTAATATTTACCATTTAATGTAACATTGTCATTTATGGAAAATTATATCACTCAAGTGACGGCCGTCCGCTTGAATACAGATTTCAAGTCTCTGCCAAAATTCATTCACAACTCGTGCCAATAGTTCTTGGTCAATCGCATGCACCTCTTCTGTAATGATATCTTGCGACGCAATTAAAGTACGGGGCTTGTGAACATAAACACGTTCTTTCAAGTACCCCCACAAGAAAAAGTCACAAGACGAAAAGTCCGGCGATCTTGGGGGCCACGGCACGTCACCGAAACGAGAAATGAGGCGCCCAGGAAACATGTTTCTCAAAACTTCCATTGATGCATTTGCAGTGTGTGCTGTGGCACCATCCTGCTGAAAATAAACATTTCTGAGGTTTATCTGTCTTCTTCGTAGTTCAGGTAGAAAAAACGTATTTAACATGTGAATGTAACGCTCCGAATTCACGGTCACCGTAACGCCATTCTCATAAAAAAAATACGGTCCAATAACACCAAAAGCCGCAACCGCGCACCATACTGTCACACGCGCGGAATGGAGAGGCCTTTCACGGGTAATGCGAGGATTTTGTGGGGCCCAGTAACGAAAGTTTTATTTATTTACTGAGCCATCCAAGCTAAAATGAGCTTCATCGCTCATTATCACTATTGGGTTTTCCTCAAACAACACTTGCATACGTACGGCGAATTCTTCGCTTTCAACATAGTCCCTCTCGTCGAGCTTCTGAACAACCTGCATTTTATATGGGTGAAATTTCAAATCCAAACGCAAAATTCTTCTCACAGAATCACGGCTTAACTGCAACTCACGTGCATGTCGCCGTGCAGATCGACTTGGGCTCCTGTTTATTTCCTCTCTCACTGCGTCGATGTTTTCGGGCGTTCTCGCTGTTCTTGCAGGGCCTGGCGGCTTCTTCTTTGCAATATTCCCTGTTGTTCTCAACGTTTGCACCCATTTCAGGATTGTATTGCGGCTTGGAACCGCGCTATTCCGGCGGATATTGAAATGCCGGCGGAAAATGTGTGTTATGATAACTGATTCGCCATTTTTGACAAAAGTATCGTACGCGAATATGCGGTGCTGTATTGTCCACTGCTCCATTGTAACTGAAACGGTAAGTAATGCCGACGCTTATGACCCCTTCACCTTCTTCCTCCCACCACTACCGCCTTTATATTATCTATTTTAAAAACGTCAGTTTCCCGTAAGTCACCTGTATATGCATTTTATATAACTTATATACTAGTTTTCTTTCTACTTCTTATGACTTTTCTGGTGTCCCCTCTTCTTCAGGGTTGCTTTAGTAAAATCGTCTAAAGATGTACTATATACATAATTCAATTTGAATGTAAGAAAATAAACAGTCATATTTATTGAAATTAAATAAGTTGCTGTAATTTATTTAGTCGTTTTATTTCATTTTGCCGTAGGTAAAACTATAAACACAATTCGCATTTCGTATCAAGCATTAAATTTTTCACAATGATTGAATGTTGATTGAATTTTAGCACAAAGTATTTGTATACGACTTAGAAGACGTTCACTTTGTACATTCACCCGCTATAAACACATGAATACCAGAATTAACGAATGCGTTCTAAATTATAACATATCCGATAAACATCGAAAAAACGAGGAGTGCTGCAACAAAGTTATCTCTTGCACCATTAACTATGAGTCATTCCGCTTCACCAGCTTTAATTCTGCGTAAGTTACGAACCCATTGCTCTCGTTATGTACATATAAAAGAATAGCCATTTGAGATATGAAACAGACCGAATGAAGAGATTAAAATTGAAAAGTTACATTAATGGCTTATTATATTGTATGTAGTACCTACATACATATAATAATATATGATAATTTATGGAACTGACTCGGACAACATTATCAACTAAAGCAAACGTATCTATTTTGTTCTAACGTTTAATTAATATACACAATATCCACAGTTAAACATGTACTACATACATTGTATATTTATATAGTTGATTTGAACGGCGCCAAATTAAATTAAAAATTCCGAAACAAGTGAATAAAGAATAACCACGCCTGTGGCGCCGCCGAACCCAACAGGTGGGAACCACAACGTCTAGTCTATTTCTTACTAACCGAGTATCACTGGGACGACGTACACACAGTTGTATATCTTTATTTCATTGTTTTGTTACAAATATGGCATCCATATATGTGTACAATACAGAGACGGCCGGAGCCATACCGTTTAGTAAAACAGAATTTCCATTCGAGAGTTAACATGCTTTGTATGATTACATTAATTTTAAACGTCAACGTAGTTATTTTACATTATATAGGTACAATATATACCAAAACTAAACATAAACTTCAGTAATCAATAAAGGACAGTTAAACAATGTTTGCTAATAAAACATGTTTGCAAAAGGCTTGCTAGTACCTTTCACAGCTAATAACTGTTTAACTCCGTATACATCAAGGGTGTTTTTAATCTAATTTCAAATTATATTTTACAACCCTCGTTACGTTTTTTTAAAAAGCTTTATTTTAGTTTATTTTAAAATTAAAACGTTTAGTTTAATATAGTTTTTATTATTTAAAATAATGAATGTACATAATAACGTGAAGCGTAATAAATAATGTATAGTACTTGACGATTAAAACATGATGCGTTAGAATGATGATAATATGTCTTACATTTAGTTTTTAATACTTCGTGTCTTTATCTTGATTCTAGGTGTCATTCGCGTTATGCTTACGTTGCATTTGACACGGTCTCTTATGCACAGGGACGGCTCTATAACTATCTAGCCGTTTTTGTGTGTATTTAGTATTTGTAACGCTCTGGTCAAAGCCACTCTTCCAACAAATTATTTATCGATAAACTCAGGCATTTCATGTTCTCTCTCTTTCATATTTCTTAGAATATTATATTCCATTTTAATTTAGTTATTAACTAATTACTAGTGACCGGCCACGAGAGACCCATGAATTATGGCCCACGGGAGTACTATTGAAAATTTGTATTTTAAAAAGTTTTTAATTTTATTTATATAATTGGAAAACAAACAAGTGGCGATCTATAAAATACGAAATACATGTTTATTTGTTCATTTTGTAGTTCAAGTTGAGTAAAGGAGTATTACTATTTACTAGCAATGCTTTCTCAAGGTTCCCTTCTGTAAAATTTGTTCTCTTTGAATGAAATACATCCTTGTAGATATAAAACGTCCTTTCTACATCGAAACTGGTTATAGGTGCATACTGGAAATATTCTTTTATTTCGGCGTATTTAGCAGTAAGATTTTGAGGCATTGTCCCCATACACAATTGCCGCAATGTTATTAAGTCTGGATTTCTATTAAAAACTGCCACATCTAATGTGGTTAATCCATGATTTAATTCGAGATATTGATTTTCAAAATGAGGGATTAGTTTGGAAAATTTCCAAAGTGCTCCTGAAGAAAGATTACTGACTCATCTGTTAATTTTAGAATTTGTATTAGTTTCTTGCACTCAGAAATACTTCGAGCATCGTCATTCAAACATTTAACGGAATTTTGTAAACTATCGAAATTCTCTGAATAAAATATAGTAGCTTCCAACCATGTTCCCCATCTAGCTATTACTGGAGAGGGAGGCAGTGACAACGATGGAAGCTTTTCCCTGTAAAGAGCTACTCTCAATGGTGTATTTCTGAATTTTTTTTTAAAAGCGGGTTCAAGTCTATCAACTTCCGGAAATGTGTCTCTGATATATTCACACATTCTGTGGAGAGCATGCGCTACACAAGTAATATGCAGCATATTAGGATATGTTTCCTTTAATAGTCTGCCTGTTTTTAACATATATGCAGCACTGTCACTGACAAAAGTATTTTGTCGTCCGAATGAAGCATTTTGATGCATATTCTCGTAAATAGCTTTAGCTACTGTCTCCGAAACAACTGTATTTATAACTTTTGAAACTATTACATATGTTATAGATATAGTTATAGGGAGTAGTTTGATGTAGTTCAACAGCTACTACATTTACCAACAGTATCCTAATATATCGACAGTTTCGTCGGCACTCCATTGGTACTGATTTGAAAGATGGCTTCTAACGCGTTCTACTGCTTTCATGTAGCACTTAGGAACATAATATTAGCGCAAGGTGGATACAAGAGGAACATTTCGACCAATATATTTTTGGAGAAATGTTTGGAAGTTGGGATTGTTTAAGTTTAGTTAAGGAATATTTGCCGCCATTAAAGTTTCACGGAGTGCTTCGTTAAAATTGTCAGATTCCAATGGGCCTAATTTCTGTGTATGTGTTTGCGATGCTAAGTGACGTTTTACGTACGATTTCTTGAAATTCTTTAACGATATTTTACAGACTGCAATAAATTTCGAAATCACTAGCAATTGACATACTGTTCGGGCAAAATAGATTTAATTTTGTATTTTTAGTGTTATTTAGATGTAGGTATATTTATGTTTAATCCTAGTTTTAAATTGTAAATATTATATATTGTATATAGGAGTTCAGATATATTTAATATTGTTAATTACTTTAGGACTGGTCAGGTATTACATTTCTTCATTGTCTTATTTTCTACAGTCATAAAAACTATTTATTTTATTACAGGCACAACCCTCTGGTTAATTCATCCATTATGTAAATAATGTATTTGAATAAGCATAAATACAATAGAATACGTTTTATTGTACATATTTCCTTTTATATATTATTATAATAGGTTGAATAATTTGGCTCGAGGCGATTCTGCGAAGTATATTGTTATCTCTGTGCATTGTATATTTATTACTTTAAGAGGTATTTTATTTTCTATAATTAAGGTTTTCCGGCGTATCTTGTTCATTTTAATACATTTATGACGTTGGAAACTACAGCATATACTTTTCTTGGAAGAAAGGTTAAAATTATGTTATGGAAATTTCCGTATACTCTATTCATTGTTTTCTCCCTCTCTTTGACTGGCGGGGACAAAACTTTCTTGCCGAAAAATAAGGGAATGAAGAAACAGTTCCAAACAAGATCTCTTCGAGTTAAAGCTTAGGTCTCAGAGATCTAACAAACCTAAATAGGAGCAATATTATTTATTAGCCAGTTTTTCTCGGTCTTTAGTATTAAGACCAGATACTGCATTTATTTAACTGAACTCCAAGATTAAACTTGTAAATATATTAGTGTTATACAAAAATATTGTATTATTTCAACACATACTTCGGTCTACACATACCGACTTCTTTCAAACCAGGAGGAAGAATCACATACAATCAGTATAACCCTTAATCCAACTCGCCATTGTTTCACAATGCCATTCTTGACGTCGTTCCATATCATATCTTCTGAACAAGGAACTTAAACAATGTTCTAGATCTAAAGAAATGCAAATTAGAAATGTATGCGTAAGTTATTGAAACTTAACGAAATTCACTGGACACTACTTACATATGTAATTAACAGTTAAAACAATGAAACAAAAGAAACTAACTCACCGTACTTTATTTATCTTACGAAATATAAACTAATACATAAAATAAATTATAAAAACTCCTCACGCTTCAACATACGTCCAAGAAGAAGGGAATTTCACTATAATATTGAAGTAATTACGTCTAATTAAACGACAAAAACCAGATGTGCGATTAACCAAATGAATAGTGCTATTCAATAACTGCGTCTTGTACTTAGCGATATTATAGACTATTTATATGGTCCATCGTAATTTAGGCCTAATGCGTCCGGTCTGTACTAATTACGTACGATTTCACTTCTAGTTATTTCTTAATTCGTAATATTATATATAATAGTGCTATTTTTTCTACCAGTCGAAAGTATAGGAACCCCGTATTAATATTGACATATTTTAATAGCCATTGCCCATTAATCATAGATACTATTGTGAACTTCATCTAAACTGCTGATGTCTAAACCATTTGAAAGCTTTCTTGGGAAGGAATATTTTAATAATATTTATTTCATGGACATCCCAACTCTCTAGCTCGCGGTGTGCCAATCTTAAGGGAGCTTACACCCTTCTCCCTTGACAGTGGACAATAAAACCTTTTACAAACCGCCAGTATTCTCCACGGCACAGAAACGTTCTCTTTGATTCCCGACTTTTGTAAGATACACATCTCTGTCAAAACGTACTGTCCAGCACACACTAAGGAAGTGACAACCGGCGTTTCTATATCTACTCTTAGTTCGACCGCGACATCATGGACTCGTACCCCAAAGGCAAGCATTGTATAAGAAATAGGATAGCCAGATCCCTATACCGGCAGTGTTGTTCGCATCGAGCCGTGACTCCGCCTCCTGTGACGTCACAAACGGACCAGTCGCACCGATAAATAGTTGAGGTCTTGGGTTGTTCGAGTTAAAGTAAAGTGTTTTAATTTAGTTTTCGCCGGTACCCTTTGTAAATTAGCGACTGAAATGCCGGGACGTCGTTGTGCGGTAGTTGGCTGTAATAACAGTCGTATTTCTACGAAAATTACCAATAGAGAAATCGTTCGTTTATCACAACTTTCCAAAGGCGACAAACTTCGTATCCGATACTGTCCGTAAAGAATGGATAAGGCGCTGCAAACGAGCAGATAAGTGGAATCCAAATACTAGCCAAATTTGCTCAATCCACTTTAATGCAAACGATTATGAACGTGATATGCGGAACGAATTATTAGGTAATAAATGTATTTATACGTTATGAGATAAATTATTCTAATACATAGTAATTATTGCTAGGGTTACCTGTACGAAAACAGCTTAAATACACTGCTGTGCCTAGTGTAAATCTTCCACAAATGTCCAAAGATATAAAGAAAGTTGCGACAAGAGGGGAAGCATATTTAAAAAGTAAAAAGGAAAATGAAAGGAAAGAAGAAGTAAATAGATTGATTGCCGAACAATCGATAGCTTCATGTTTAGCGGCAAGTGAGCTGTCAACAGCGTCTTCAACAGCAGAATTTAAAACCGATAAGCCTTTAACTGTCCCAGCAGAAAATATATTATCTAAACAATATGCGGAGCTTCGTGAAAGTCACACTAAATTATCTGCAGAGATGGAAATTATGAAACGCAAATTGAATTTGCAGAGAAAACAACTTTTATACTATAGAAGAAAGAACAAGCAAGATAAACCTGCACAAAAACAGGAAACGGTAAAAATACTGAGAAAACTCTTAACAGAAAATCAAATTTCTATTCTTCTAAACAAAAAGAAACGCGTTAATTGGACTACTGAAGAGATTGCAGTTGCTTTTACTATTCGTTACCTCAGCAAGAAATGCTATATATTTTTGCGAACTAAACTTAATTTTCCGTTGCCAGCGTTGTCATCTTTGAGAAAGTGGGCATCAAAAATCAGAATAACGCCGGGAGTTTTAGAAGAGGTACTAACTTTTCTAAAGGTAGCAGGAGAAAATATGTCTGCAAGAAAGAAAACTGTAGCCATTTCTTTTGAGGAAGTCAAAGTTAAAACAACTTTAGAGTATTGTGTTGGTGAGGATCAGGTGCTAGGTCCTTACAATTTAATGCAAGTCTGTATGGTTAGAAGCTTATTTTCTACTTGGAAACAGCCTATCTATCTAGACTTTGACAAAAAGATGACAAAGGATGTGTTAATGGATCTGATCACCCAATTGCATAAAATATCATATAACTGTGTTGCAATTGTAAGTGATTGCGGAAGCAGTAATGTTGGTCTCTGGAAAGCGTTGTCCGTTGACATAAATAAGACCTATTTCGAGTATCCGCAAACCAAGAAAAATGTTTATGCTTTCGCAGATGCTCCCCATTTACTGAAACTTCTCCGTAATTGGTTTTTGGACACAGGATTTATATTGAGAAGTGCTGGAAAGAAAGAGATAAGAAAAGAACCTTTAGAAAGTTTGATAGAATTAACCAATGTAGAAGTAAATTCCTGTTATAAAATTTCTGAAAAGCATATTACAGTTGAAAAGAGTAAAAGACAAAATGTAAGACTAGCGGCTGAATTGTTATCACATAAGACCGCCCAGGCATTATTACGATACAAACCAGGCCCTGATAAAAAACTTGCTGAAGATGTCGGAATGTTCATAGACAATATTAATTCTTGGTTTGATATTTTTAATAGCCATGTGAATAGATCTCCTGGCCCTGACCCTATGAAAGCCCCTTTTGGAATTTATTTACAGGACCAAGAACAGCACTTAAATAAAGTTAGAGATTTAATATTTGACATGAGAGCTGAAGGAAAAAACACTTTGCAAATTTTTCAGAAAGGAATAATAATTTCTATAGAATCGTTGAAACTACTTTTACGAGATATGAAGACCGAATTTGACGATGTACATTATATATATGTACTCATAAACTTAATCAGGATTGTCTGGAGAATTTTTTCTTCCAGCTTAGATGTCGAGGGCCGAATGAACATCCAACTCCATTGGAAGCCATCAAAAGAATAAGAATGATTATTCTTGGGAAGAATCCTGGTATTTTAGAAGCACAGGTACATAAAATGTGTTTATTAATTCTTTACATATTCCTAGTATTATATAGGTACCTATCTACATAGCTATACTTTTTTTAAAAGTGAACACACAAGAAGCTGTTCCTTAAGAATATATAGTGGCCACAGTTTTGGAACAAGCGAAAGTTTCACTTGAATTACCGGAAGAGAAGTTTGACAGCAATGCAACTCAAAGTAGCAATGGAAGCTCGTTTTCATCATCAGGGATTTCAGAAATATCTGATGCAAAATCACCAGAAACAACGGACGATGCATTTGAGTACATTGCTGGTTTTATAGCGAAGAAATTTAAAAACAGTCGTCCCCAACTCGGCGATTATACGAACAAATATTTTGAGATATATCATGGCGATAATAAACTGCGGAAAGAAACACTGGTTGTTAAAAGACTAGCTTTAAAAATTAAAAAGCGAGAAAATTTGTGCTTTGTTATTATAAAATTATTTTGTAAATTAAGAACTGTTATCCGTATGAATTATTTAAATACAAAAAGAACCCTTGACAATGCTAAAAAATCGAGTAAACGTAAGCTTTCTACTAGTACACCGTCAGACACTCAATGAACACTAGCTAAAAAAATGCGAAAAACCACTACTTGATTCGTTTTTATTTAATTACTGCGTCATAAAACATTGCTATATACTGACTCTTTTAATTGAAAAATATATATTTTTTGCTTTGTATAGAGAATACATGCTCATCGGCTTTCTTTATTTATGTTTATGTACCTAATAAATGTGATTATTTGAAGTTGGAAAAGTTTTTTTTTAAATTATATACCAAAGTATAACCTTATGGCAATAAAAACGTGTATTATATTTATAACAGTACACTGACGGATATGTTATTATCAAATGAAATATTATATACCATAATAATAGCACTAATATAACTCGATAATTAATTGTTGTAGTAGCTAAACACATTTTATAAGGTGCTTTACAGTAGTGAACGCGTTCAACCTGGTCCGTTTGTGACGTCATGGCTCCCCACTACGCGGCGAAAATATTGCGGGACCGAGCAACCCTATGTTCTTATACAATCCTTGCCCCAAAGGTAACTCTAGAGGGCGTCCTGAAAAATGTGGGAAATCTCTCAAGTTCCTATAAATTTTATTCCTACAGGCCCTTCCTACGGAGATATGCGTCCCTGAAGGACGCCGCTGGAAATCGCTTTTTCTTGAATTTTTTTAAAAGTACTTAATATAATTTAATAAAAATTTAATACGATGGACACTAGTAAGGACCTCCTAAAATAATGTCCTTGAATTATATTTAGGTTTTTTAGTTTACCAGGAGCGGCCTAATCTTTACAACTGAATGCCTAAATTTTTAACACCCTGTAAAAAATAAAACTGGATAGCTTGAACTTTAGACTAAAAAAGAGGTAAAAGATAAAATGAACTGTTTACGAGAAAAAGTTCGACCTTTGTTCGTAAAAAAATGTGCGTTTCAGTTTTCATCAGCACCAAAATAGTATATTAAAAAACGAGTTTCATAAGGCACCATTTTGCCGCACGAGATCAGTTTAGAAAACGAGCCGCTTGCGGCGAGTTTTCTAAAGAGCGAGTGCGGCAAAAGGCCTTATGAAACGAGTTTTTTATACTATTTTTTCTATTTTGCGTTTTTTACATTAATAAATTGCTTAAATTGGAATTATTTAATTTGAAAGTTCAGAGTTTAATTTTTATATAAAGCATGCAGTTGGTCACATTGATACTTGACATTTTCAAATTTAAATCTTGCTATTCGCGAAGTATATTATATTACATATTATTTATTAATTTTCGTTAACATTACTTGATATTTCAGTTAAAAATATAAACATGAGTGACATAGAAACATATATATGTTGTTGACAATTGTATACAATATACGTTGTTTGTATAAAATACGGATATATATCATATCTGTCAAATGTACATAAATTCTTAAAATCAAATGACAGCAATGATATTTATTTCTGTATTCGAACAACGCCAACATTGAAAAATGAAAAAAAGTGTATCGAAATAGAGCTCATTTCGATACTGTTTTTGGTTTCATAATGAGTTCATTTCGAACGCAAAATAGAAAAAAATCTATTGCTGTCGCAAACGTTACTATGGTACGAAATAAATAAAATATCCGGCATTTTAGAACTTGTCATCTTTCACATCGCTGACACATTGTTCCCTTTATTCAATATTAATTTAGTAAGTTTTTGATTTCGTGGTGAATTTAATTGTGAATTTATTCCAAGTATGGAATACACGTTTATTAAGTCTGCAGATATGCACCTGATGGACGAGCTTGCGTCTTGGAAGGCTTTAGAGGCCAGAAGATTATATCACGAAAAATTTCCTAATCGCGCTCTACCAAACCAGAAGACATTTAAACGAGTTGACTAATGTCTAAAGGAGAATGGTGAGCGATTCCCGTTAATAATGTAATCAATATTATAGATTTTCTTCCTAATTTTAGTTTGGAAAAAATGGTAATTATGCTAGTGTGAGAAGAACCATACGTACGCCGCGATTAGAGGAACATATTTTAAATGCTGTAGATGACAATCCATCAACCAGCATTCGACAATTATCAGCACAGTTTAATACTTCGAAAACAATAGTACATGAATTTCTTCGTGAACAGCTATTATATCCATAACATTTGCAAAAAAATACATGAACTGATTTCTGAAGTTTATCCTCGTAGAATGCAGTTTGCAAACTGGGTATTGCATCAGCAACGAAATAAAGTACTTCATGAGTATTATTCTTTTCACGGATAAAGCAAGGTTTACCAAAAATGATATCACCAATTTACACAATACACATGTTTGGGCTAATGAAAATCCTCCTGCCACCATTGTTTCGCATCATCAACATAGGTTCCAATCAATTAATATTTGAAACAGAAATAAGAAAAACACCCTTACCACAATATATAACAATAAATACTATATACGTATTTCGGCAACTAAGTTGCCATCTTCAGTAGAATAACCTTAAAGGTGATTCTACTGAAGATGGCAATGGTAAAAGTCGCAAGGAGCGGTTGATGTCTTCGAAAACGAAATTTTGACTGTACCAACAAACGAGTGGAATAGTTGCTTCCAAAGTTGGCTCTAGCGCATGCAAAAGTGCATTAATCTTCGTGGAAAATACTTCGAAAAACAATTCAGTCATTAAAAGCTATGTACTCTTTTATTCTAGCTCTACATGCAAAATATAAAAGACAACCCTCGCAGTATAGCATTTTCAGTAAGTATTATTTTCACTTATTTATTGGTTATAGGTTAAGAATTTACATTTATTACAGATATGCATGGAAAACCTTTGAATTCAGAATCTCAGCAACTTGTGTTAAATGCCTTGAACTTTTTTGAAAGAACGAAACTAAATTAAGCACCTCTGAGAAAAATAAATGCACCTTTCGAAGTTTTAATACAAACAAAGGATTTGAATAATGCACAAAAGTACGAGTCATTACAATCAAAAGCCCATTCTATTGACGATTCCCCAAGCAGTCTTCAATGAAAGAATGCAGAACCTCGTGACACAGTGAAGCAGTTTTTAACATCAACGAGGAAAACTTCTATGATCCTCAAGTTGATGAAGCTTTAAAAGTAATAAAGGCAAATGTAGTTGTATCGAGTCGAGTGAAGTTAGTGAACAATATTTAGTCCTCCATGCTTAACTCTGGTAAAAATTGTCGTTTTCTGTTAGCCAACATACCTCTTAGCCACCACAGCTGCTGTCTACGATTTCTTCGTGATGGTTCTACTTTTATTAATAAGAACGCACACTACCCGAGTAAAGTATCTTCTTCATCGCCCATTTTGGCACCTGCTCAACGAACACCTAAGCAACAAGGTAGATCAATGTTTTCCGAACAGTTCATTAACATTTAAAACGTTTTTTCTCAAGAAGTTCGCAACTGTTGACGAACTATTTTTCAACAATTTTGTTGAAAGACGGTTCGTCAACAGCTTACTATGTTCTCACCTTAACAATTCCAAAGAAATAAATAAACAGGTTGAACAAGGAGGGTTTTTGAAATATCGTGTTTTAACAGAGTATTCGCTGAGCTAGAAATGAAAAAGCATTTATGTGGATATGTCATTGTTCACGTGCCTGACTTCTTTTGTCGATTTTAGTCTAGTAGTGTGAGCTCTTGCTCAAAAACATGACTAAGCTCAAATGAGGATGGTTTTCTAAATATCTGTTGCAATGGTTAGGCGCATCAAAAAGAGGCAGTAATAGGATTGGTGTCCAGGATCTCCGTTAGGTACGACGCAATTGTGAATTTGTAAATGCAAATATCCTTCAAATGGAAGCTGAGTTCTTTTTTAATATTTGTAGCTGTCTGTGTCTACCATTTCAACATGGACCGATGAAACGGTAGACACAGCAGCGTTAGCTTCGTGCCTTAACTTCAATTTTCGGTCCTTATAGTCGTCGAAGAACAATTAAGCATTTTGTGCAAAAATTCAGAACAACATATTCTCTCCGTAACGTTCTGATACCAGTAACACGAGAAAGTGTGAGTACAGGAAATATTGCAATTATACGTCAAAAATGCCTGTGAATTTTTAATTCTTAAGACCCCTTCAATAGTTCCTCAATACGCCATCTTTTGTGAAGAGTCACCAATTTGTTCTCTTACACTAAATGAACGCTTCATTCTAACTTTCAATACTGACATTCATTTCATATGCCTAAGTTTTTATACTCCATTAATATACGTGATTCCTCCTTAACCTCGACGCATTCCCAACCCATCTTAAAACTGGCTCGTTGGCCAGACCTAGTGTTCGGCGTTGGGTTAATATGTGGTAAAATAGAAACTTTATATTCCAGTAGGTTTCGAAGTAACTACTAACAGCTTTCTAATAATTCGAAACTGATTAATATTTCTTAAAAAAAATTAATATTTTCGATAAACATGAGGTGCAGCAGAAACAATTTTGTATGTCTTGAAAAGATGACAAATATTTTCGATAAACAAGTGGTGGTGTGAAAATAATTTTGTATGCCCATAGATTTCGAAGTTACCTGTGACAGCTTTCTAACATCAAACCGATCAATATGATTTTAAAAGGAACAAATTTTTTCGATAAACATGTAGTGGAGTAGAAGTAATTTTATATGCCCGTAGGTATCCACTTCGTTGTGAGAGTTTTCTATTTCAATACGACTTAAGAACTTTAACGTAGCATATGCACAACGCTCTTAAATACACTATATACGTATTACGTATAAATACTCTGAAATTATATTGTCTATTTATAATAGCACTTTGTTGAATTAAACCAACATTTTGTATTTTGCCGTATAAATGGTTCGTCTGTTGTACAAACAAAGTTTATTGTTATGGTCGATCTTCCTCGAATTTATCAGCCCATCACCGATTTTTCTCGCACTTCCTCGGTCTATCGCCAGGAAACATTTCACTCAACTCACATGTCTATGAATTTGAGCTCGGCTGGCAAGGCTGGTTTGAAGATAATATGCATTATAGAACGATATCTATACAAATACTACAATTATTTCATTTATTCTGGACACAGCGTATGCATCCGGTTTCCAATGATTACAACTTTTTCAATTTTCAATATTCTAGGCAACCCATTAAAACATTCATTAGACATTTACAAATAAAAGCTGTTAATAACGGGATATTTTATGTTGCGATATTAAAAAATTTTTGAAATTCGCAATCTCCAATAAAAATCGTTCCCATTCTTCAACATTAAAGAAACACATTAATTGCTTTTTTATACCTACAAATTTCAAAGCAGGTTCAACATTAAGCTCTTGTGATAGATCAACACATATCCGCTTCGAATGACCTTTATTTAAGAAATATAGTGTCTCTCCCATTAAAGGTACATTCCATCATGCTTCTCGTACAAATTTCTCTGTAGACATATCTACTCCATCACAAAATTCATTTGTTTAACTGATTAGAGTTAAAAATGCTGGTACATATAGATCTACTTTATAATTCTCAACCCCATTCCTTAAACCTCCTTCAATACTTCCATTCCTCGATTTCCATCTTTAGTCTATTGCATACAGTAGCCAATATTTCTCTTACATTAAATTAACGCTTCAGGGTAACTGTCAATACTAACATTTATTTTAGCACCCTAACTTTATATACCTATATCAACACACGCGGTTCCACTTTAAGCTCCACTCATTCCCACGCGATCCTAGAACCGACTCATTGACAACAAATGTTCGGCTTTGGGTTAATATGTGGTGGGATAGAAATTTTGGATTCTCGTATGTATTGAAGTTACTAGTGACAGTTTTCTAATAACTTCAAACCTATTACCATGTGTTTAAAAGAGACTAATATTTTCGATAAACATGTGGTGGAGTAGAAAAAATTTTGTATGCCCGACGGCTTCGAAGTTACCTGTGGCAGCTTTCTAATAACTTCAAATCGATTTATGTCTTCAAAAGAGACAAATATTTTCGATAAACGTATTGAGGAGCAGAAATTATTTTGTATGCCCGAAGGTTTCGACGTTACCTGGGACAGCTTTCTAATAACTTCAAACCGATTTATGTCTTCAAAAGAGACAAATATTTTCGATAAACGTATTGAGTAGAAATTATTTTGTATGCCCGAAGGTTTCGAAGTTACCTGTGACAGCTTTCTAATAACTTCAAACCGATTTATGTCTTCAAAAGGGACAAATATGTTCGATAAACGTATTGAGTAGAAATAATTTTGTATGCCCGAAGGTTTCGAAGTTACTTGTGACAGCTTCTAATAACTTCAAATCGATTTATGTCTTCAAAAGAGACAAATGTTTTCGATAAACGTGTGGTGGACTGAAATAATTTTGTATGCCCGACGGCTTCGAAGTTACCTGTGACAGCGTTCTAATAACTTCAAACCGATTTATGTCTTCAAAAGGGACAAATATTTTCGATAAAAGTATTGAGGAGTAGAAATAATTTTGTATGACGGAAGGTTTCGAAGTTACTTGTGACAGCTTTTAATAACTTCAAATCGATTTATGTCTCCAAAAGAGACAAATATTTTCGATAAACTTGTGGTGGAGTAGAAATGATTTTGTATGCCCGAAAGTTCCAAAGTTACCTGTGACACCTTTCTAATAACATCAAACCGATTTATGTCTTCAAAAGAGACAAATATTTTCGATAAACGTATTGAGCAGTAGAAATTATTTTGTATGCCCGAAGGTATCGAAGTTACCTGTGACAGCTTTCCAATAACTTCAATAACCGATTTATGTCTTCAAAAGAGACAAATATTTTCGATAAACGTATTGAGGAGTAGAAATAATTTTGTATGCCCGAAGGTTTCGAAGTTACCTGTGACAGCTTTCTAATAACTTCAAAGCGATTTATGTCTTCAAAAGGGACAAATATTTTCGATAAACGTATTGAGGAGTAGAAATAATTTTGTATGCCCGAAGGTTTCGAAGTTACCTGTGACAGCTTTCTAATAACTTCAAAGCGATTTATGTCTTCAAAAGGGACAAATATTTTCGATAAACGTATTGAGGAGTAGAAATAATTTTGTATGCCCTAAGGTTTCGAAGTTACCTGTGACAGCTTTCTAATAACTTCAAAGCGATTTATGTCTTCAAAAGGGACAAATATTTTCGATAAACGTATTAAGGAGTAGAAATAATTTTGTATGCCCGAAGGTTTCGAAGTTACCTGTGACAGCTTTCTAATAACTTCAAACCGATTTATGTCTTCAAAAGGGACAAATATTTTCGATAAACGTATTAAGGAGTAGAAATAATTTTGTATGCCCGAAGGTTTCGAAGTTACCTGTGACAGCTTTCTAATAACTTCAAACCGATTTATGTCTTCAAAAGAGACAAATGTTTTCGATAAACGTGGGGTGGAGTGAAATAATTTTGTATGCCCGACGGCTTCTAAGTTACCTGTGACAGCTTTCTAATAACTTCAAACCGATTTATGTCTTCAAAAGAGACAAATATTTTCGATAAACGTATTGAGTAGAAATTATTTTGTATGCCCGAAGATTTCGAAGTTACCTGTGACAGCTTTCTAATAACTTCAAACCGATTTATGTCTTCAAAAGTGACAAATATTTTCGATAAACGTATTGAGGAGTAGAAATTATTTTGTATGCCCGAAGGTTTCGAAGTTACCTGCGACAGCTTTCCAATAACTTCAAACCGATTTATGTCTTCAAAAGAGACAAATATTTTCGATAAACGTATTGAGGAGTAGAAATAATTTTGTATGCCCGACGGCTTCGAAGTTACCTGTGACAGCTTTATAATAACTTCAAACCGATTTATTTCTTCAAAAGGGACAAATACTTTCGATAAACGTATTGAGGAGTAGAAATAATTTTGTATGCCCGAAGGTTTCGAAGTTACTTGTGACAGCTTCTAATAACTTCAAATCGATTTATATATCTTCAAAAGAGACAAATATTTTGGATAAACGTGTGGTGGAGTGGAAATAATTTTGTATGCCCGAAGGTTTCGAAGTTACTTGTGACAGCTTCTAATAACTTCAAACCGATTTATGTCTTCAAAAGAGACAAATATTTTGATAAACTTGTAGTGGAGTAGAAATAATTTTGTATACCCGAAGGTTCCGAAGTTATTTGTGACAGCTTTCTAATATCTTCAAACCGATTTAAATGAGACAAATATTTTGGATAAACATGTGGTGCAGTAGAAATAATTTTGTATACCCGTAGGTATCCACTTCGCTGCGAGAGTTTTCTATTTCAATATGACTTAAGAATTTTAACGTAGCATATGCACAACGCTCTTAAATACACTATATACGTATTACGTATAAATACTCTGAAATTATATTCTCTATTTATAATAGCACTTTGTTGAATAAACTAACATTTTGTATTTTGCCGTGTAAATGGTTCGGTCTGTTGTACAAACAAAGTTTATTGTTATGGACGATCTTCCTCGAATTCATCAGCCCATCACCGACTTTTCTCGCACTTCCTCGGTCTATCGCCAGGAAACGTTTCACTCAACTCACATGTCTATGAATTTGAGCTCGGCTGGCAAGATAATATGCATCATAGAACGATATCTATACAAATACTACAATTATTTCATTTATTCTGGACACAGCATATGCAACCGGCTTCCAATTATTACAACTTTTTCAATTTTCAATATTCTAGGTAATCAATTAACATTCATTAGAGGTTTACAAATTAAAACTGTTAATAACGGGATATCTTCTGTTGCGATATTAAAAAAATTTTTGAAATTCGCATTCTCCAATAAAAATCGTACCCATTCCTCAACATTAAAGAAACACATTAATTGCATTTTTAGACCTACAAATTTCAAAGCAGGTTCAACATTAAGCTCTTGTGATAGATCAACACATATCCGCTTCGAATGACCTTTATTTAAGAAATATAGTGTCTCTCCCATTAAAGCTCCCATCATGCTTCTCGTACAAATTTCTCTGTAGACATATCTACTCCATCACAAAATTCATTTGTTTAACTGATTAGAGTTAAAAATGCTGGTACATATAGATCTACTTTATAATTCTCAACCCCATTCCTTAAACCTCCTTCAATACTTCCATTCCTCGATTTCCATCTTTAGTCTATTGCATACAGTAGCCAATATTTCTCTTATATTAAATTAACGCTTTAGGGTAACTGTCAATACTAACATTTATTTTAGCACCCTAACTTTATATACCTATATCAACACACGCGGTTCCACTTTAAGCTCCACTCATTCCCACGCGATCCTAGAACCGACTCATTGACAACAAATGTTCGGCTTTGGGTTAATATGTGGTGGGATAGAAATTTTGGATTCTCGTATGTATTGAAGTTACTAGTGACAGTTTTCTAATAACTTCAAACCTATTACCATGTGTTTAAAAGAGACTAATATTTTCGATAAACATGTGGTGGAGTAGAAAAAATTTTGTATGCCCGACGGCTTCGAAGTTACCTGTGACAGCTTTCTAATAACTTCAAACCGATTTATGTCTTCAAAAGAGACAAATATTTTCGATAAACGTATTGAGTAGAAATTATTTTGTATGCCCGAAGATTTCGAAGTTACCTGTGACAGCTTTCTAATAACTTCAAACCGATTTATGTCTTCAAAATTGACAAATATTTTCGATAAACGTATTGAGTAGAAATTATTTTGTATGCCCGAAGGTTTCGAAGTTACCTGTGACAGCTTTCTAATAACTTCAAACCGATTTATGTCTTCAAAAGAGACAAATATTTTCGATAAACGTATTGAGTAGAAATAATTTTGTATGCCCGAAGGTTTCGAAGTTACTTGTGACAGCTTTCTAATAACTTCAAACCGATTTATGTCTTGAAAAGCGACAAATATTTTCGATAAACGTATTAAGGAGTAGAAATAATTTTGTATGCCCGCAGGTTTCGAAGTTACCTGTGACAGCTTTCTAATAACTTCAAACCGATTTATGTCTTCAAAAGGGACAAATATTTTCGATAAACGTATTAAGGAGTAGAAATAATTTTGTATGCCCGCAGGTTTCGAAGTTACCTGTGACAGCTTTCTAATAACTTCAAACCGATTTATGTCTTCAAAAGGGACAAATATTTTCGATAAACGTATTAAGGATTAGAAATAATTTTGTATGCCCGCAGGTTTCGAAGTTACCTGAGACAGCTTTCTAATAACTTCAAACCGATTTATGTCTTCAAAAGAGACAAATGTTTTCGATAAACGTGTGGTGGAGTAAAATAATTTTGTATGCCCGACGGCTTCTAAGTTACCTGTGACAGCTTTATAATAACTTCAAACCGATTTATGTCTTCAAAAGAGACAAATATTTTCGATAAACGTATTGAGTAGAAATTATTTTGTATGCCCGAAGATTTCGAAGTTACCTGTGACAGCTTTCTAATAACTTCAAACCGATTTATGTCTTCAAAATTGACAAATATTTTCGATAAACGACGGCTTCTAAGTTACCTGTGACAGCTTTATAATAACTTCAAACCGATTTATGTCTTCAAAAGAGACAAATATTTTCGATAAACGTATTGAGTAGAAATTACTTTGTATGCCCGAAGATTTCGAAGTTACCTGTGACAGCTTTCTAATAACTTCAAACCGATTTATGTCTTCAAAATTGACAAATATTTTCGATAAACGTATTGAGTAGAAATTACTTTGTATGCCCGAAGATTTCGAAGTTACCTGTGACAGCTTTCTAATAACTTCAAACCGATTTATGTCTTCAAAAGAGACAAATATTTTCGATAAACGTATTGAGTAGAAATAATTTTGTATGCCCGAAGGTTTCGAAGTTACTTGTGACAGCTTTCTAATAACTTCAAACCGATTTATGTCTTGAAAAGCGACAAATATTTTCGATAAACGTATTGAGGAGTAGAAATAATTTTGTATGCCCGAAGGTTTCGAAGTTACCTGTGACAGCTTTCTAATAACTTCAAACCGATTTATGTCTTCAAAAGGGACAAATATTTTCGATAAACGTATTAAGGAGTAGAAATAATTTTGTATGCCCGCAGGTTTCGAAGTTACCTGTGACAGCTTTCTAATAACTTCAAACCGATTTATGTCTTCAAAAGGGACAAATATTTTCGATAAACGTATTAAGGATTAGAAATAATTTTGTATGCCCGCAGGTTTCAAAGTTACCTGAGACAGCTTTCTAATAACTTCAAACCGATTTATGTCTTCAAAAGAGACAAATGTTTTCGATAAACGTGTGGTGGAGTAAAATAATTTTGTATGCCCGACGGCTTCTAAGTTACCTGTGACAGCTTTATAATAACTTCAAACCGATTTATGTCTTCAAAAGAGACAAATATTTTCGATAAACGTATTGAGTAGAAATTATTTTGTATGCCCGAAGATTTCGAAGTTACCTGTGACAGCTTTCTAATAACTTCAAACCGATTTATGTCTTCAAAATTGACAAATATTTTCGATAAACGACGGCTTCTAAGTTACCTGTGACAGCTTTATAATAACTTCAAACCGATTTATGTCTTCAAAAGAGACAAATATTTTCGATAAACGTATTGAGTAGAAATTACTTTGTATGCCCGAAGATTTCGAAGTTACCTGTGACAGCTTTCTAATAACTTCAAACCGATTTATGTCTTCAAAATTGACAAATATTTTCGATAAACGTATTGAGTAGAAATTATTTTGTATGCCCGAAGGTTTCGAAGTTACCTGTGACAGCTTTCTAATAACTTCAAACCGATTTATGTCTTCAAAATTGACAAATATTTTCGATAAACGTATTGAGTAGAAATTATTTTGTATGCCCGAAGGTTTCGAAGTTACCTGTGACAGCTTTCTAATAACTTCAAACCGATTTATGTCTTCAAAAGAGACAAATATTTTCGATAAACGTATTGAGTAGAAATAATTTTGTATGCCCGAAGGTTTCGAAGTTACTTGTGACAGCTTTCTAATAACTTCAAACCGATTTATGTCTTCAAAAGGGACAAATATTTTGATAAACTTGTAGTGGAGTAGAAATAATTTTGTATGCCCGAAGGTTTCGAAGTTACCTGTGACAGCTTTCTAATAACTTCAAACCGATTTATGTCTTCAAAAGGGACAAATATTTTCGATAAACGTATTAAGAATTAGAAATAATTTTGTATGCCCGCAGGTTTCGAAGTTACCTGAGACAGCTTTCTAATAACTTCAAACCGATTTATGTCTTCAAAAGAGACAAATGTTTTCGATAAACGTGTGGTGGAGTAAAATAATTTTGTATGCCCGACGGCTTCTAAGTTACCTGTGACAGCTTTATAATAACTTCAAACCGATTTATGTCTTCAAAAGAGACAAATATTTTCGATAAACGTATTGAGTAGAAATTATTTTGTATGCCCGAAGATTTCGAAGTTACCTGTGACAGCTTTCTAATAACTTCAAACCGATTTATGTCTTCAAAATTGACAAATATTTTCGATAAACGACGGCTTCTAAGTTACCTGTGACAGCTTTATAATAACTTCAAACCGATTTATGTCTTCAAAAGAGACAAATATTTTCGATAAACGTATTGAGTAGAAATTATTTTGTATGCCCGAAGATTTCGAAGTTACCTGTGACAGCTTTCTAATAACTTCAAACCGATTTATGTCTTCAAAATTGACAAATATTTTCGATAAACGTATTGAGTAGAAATTATTTTGTATGCCCGAAGGTTTCGAAGTTACCTGTGACAGCTTTCTAATAACTTCAAACCGATTTATGTCTTCAAAATTGACAAATATTTTCGATAAACGTATTGAGTAGAAATTATTTTGTATGCCCGAAGGTTTCGAAGTTACCTGTGACAGCTTTCTAATAACTTCAAACCGATTTATGTCTTCAAAAGAGACAAATATTTTCGATAAACGTATTGAGTAGAAATAATTTTGTATGCCCGAAGGTTTCGAAGTTACTTGTGACAGCTTTCTAATAACTTCAAACCGATTTATGTCTTCAAAAGGGACAAATATTTTCGATAAATGTATTAAGGAGTAGAAATAATTTTGTATGCCCGAAGGTTTCGAAGTTACCTGTGACAGCTTTCTAATAACTTCAAACCGATTTATGTCTTCAAAAGAGACAAATGTTTTCGATAAACGTGGGGTGGAGTGAAATAATTTTGTATGCCCGACGGCTTCTAAGCTACCTGTGACAGCTTTCTAATAACTTCAAACCGATTTATGTCTTCAAAAGAGACAAATATTTTCGATAAACGTATTGAGGAGTAGAAATTATTTTGTATGCCCGAAGATTTCGAAGTTACCTGTGACAGCTTTCTAATAACTTCAAACCGATTTATGTCTTCAAAAGTGACAAATATTTTCGATAAACGTATTGAGGAGTAGAAATAATTTTGTATGCCCGACGGCTTCGAAGTTACCTGTGACAGCTTTCTAATAACTTCAAACCGATTTATGTCTTGAAAAGGGACAAATATTTTCGATAAACGTATTGAGGAGTAGAAATAATTTTGTATGCCCGAAGGTTTCGAAGTTACCTGTGACAGCTTTCTAATAACTTCAAACCGATTTATGTCTTCAAAAGGGACAAATATTTTCGATAAACGTATTAAGGAGTAGAAATAATTTTGTATGCCCGCAGGTTTCGAAGTTACCTGTGACAGCTTTCTAATAACTTCAAACCGATTTATGTCTTCAAAAGCGACAAATATTTTCGATAAACGTATTAAGGAGTAGAAATAATTTTGTATGCCCGAAGGTTTCGAAGTTACTTGTGACAGCTTCTAATAACTTCAAATCGATTTATATATCTTCAAAAGAGACAAATATTTTGGATAAACGTGTGGTGGAGTGGAAATAATTTTGTATGCCCGAAGGTTTCGAAGTTACTTGTGACAGCTTCTAATAACTTCAAACCGATTTATGTCTTCAAAAGAGACAAATATTTTGATAAACTTGTAGTGGAGTAGAAATAATTTTGTATGCCCGAAGGTTTCGAAGTTACCTGTGACAGCTTTCTAATAACTTCAAACCGATTTATGTCTTCAAAAGGGACAAATATTTTCGATAAACGTATTAAGGATTAGAAATAATTTTGTATGCCCGCAGGTTTCGAAGTTACCTGAGACAGCTTTCTAATAACTTCAAACCGATTTATGTCTTCAAAAGAGACAAATGTTTTCGATAAACGTGTGGTGGAGTAAAATAATTTTGTATGCCCGACGGCTTCTAAGTTACCTGTGACAGCTTTATAATAACTTCAAACCGATTTATGTCTTCAAAAGAGACAAATATTTTCGATAAACGTATTGAGTAGAAATTATTTTGTATGCCCGAAGATTTCGAAGTTACCTGTGACAGCTTTCTAATAACTTCAAACCGATTTATGTCTTCAAAATTGACAAATATTTTCGATAAACGACGGCTTCTAAGTTACCTGTGACAGCTTTATAATAACTTCAAACCGATTTATGTCTTCAAAAGAGACAAATATTTTCGATAAACGTATTGAGTAGAAATTATTTTGTATGCCCCAAGATTTCGAAGTTACCTGTGACAGCTTTCTAATAACTTCAAACCGATTTATGTCTTCAAAATTGACAAATATTTTCGATAAACGTATTGAGTAGAAATTATTTTGTATCCCCGAAGGTTTCGAAGTTACCTGTGACAGCTTTCTAATAACTTCAAACCGATTTATGTCTTCAAAATTGACAAATATTTTCGATAAACGTATTGAGTAGAAATTATTTTGTATGCCCGAAGGTTTCGAAGTTACCTGTGACAGCTTTCTAATAACTTCAAACCGATTTATGTCTTCAAAAGAGACAAATATTTTCGATAAACGTATTGAGTAGAAATAATTTTGTATGCCCGAAGGTTTCGAAGTTACTTGTGACAGCTTTCTAATAACTTCAAAGCGATTTATGTCTTCAAAAGAGACAAATGTTTTCGATAAACGTGGGGTGGAGTGAAATAATTTTGTATGCCCGACGGCTTCTAAGCTACCTGTGACAGTTTTCTAATAACTTCAAACCGATTTATGTCTTCAAAAGAGACAAATATTTTCGATAAACGTATTGAGGAGTAGAAATTATTTTGTATGCCCGAAGATTTCGAAGTTACCTGTGACAGCTTTCTAATAACTTCAAACCGATTTATGTCTTCAAAAGTGACAAATATTTTCGATAAACGTATTGAGAAGTAGAAATAATTTTGTATGCCCCACGGCTTCGAAGTTACCTGTGACAGCTTTCTAATAACTTCAAACCGATTTATGTCTTGAAAAGGGACAAATATTTTCGATAAACGTATTGAGGAGTAGAAATAATTTTGTATGCCCGAAGGTTTCGAAGTTACCTGTGACAGCTTTCTAATAACTTCAAACCGATTTATGTCTTCAAAAGGGACAAATATTTTCGATAAACGTATTAAGGAGTAGAAATAATTTTGTATGCCCGCAGGTTTCGAAGTTACCTGTGACAGCTTTCTAATAACTTCAAACCGATTTATGTCTTCAAAAGAGACAAATGTTTTCGATAAACGTGTGGTGGAGTAAAATAATTTTTTATGCCCGACGGCTTCTAAGTTACCTGTGACAGCTTTATAATAACTTCAAACCGATTTATGTCTTCAAAAGAGACAAATATTTTCGATAAACGTATTGAGGAGTAGAAATTATTTTGTATGCCCGAAGATTTCGAAGTTACCTGTGACAGCTTTCTAATAACTTCAAACCGATTTATGTCTTGAAAAGGGACAAATATTTTCGATAAACGTATTGAGTAGAAATTATTTTGTATGCCCGAAGGTTTCGAAGTTACCTGTGACAGCTTTCTAATAACTTCAAACCGATTTATGTCTTCAAAAGAGACAAATATTTTCGATAAACGTATTGAGGAGTAGAGATTATTTTGTATGCCCGAAGGTTTCGAAGTTACCTGTGACAGCTTTCTAATAACTTCAAACCGATTTATGTCTTCAAAAGGGACAAATATTTTCGATAAACGTATTGAGTAGAAATAATTTTGTATGCCCGAAGGTTTCGAAGTTACTTGTGACAGCTTCTAATAACTTCAAATCGATTTATGTCTTCAAAAGAGACAAATATTTTCGATAAACATGTGGAGTAAAAATAATTTTGTATGCCCGAAGGTTCCAGAGTTACCTGTGACAGCTTTCTAATAACTTCAAACCGATTTAGGTCTTCAAAAGGGACAAATATTTTCGATAAACGTATTGAGGAGTAGAAATAATTTTGTATGCCCGAAGGTTTCGAAGTTACCTGTGACAGCTTTCTAATAACTTCAAACCGATTTATGTCTTCAAAAGAGACATATATTCTCGATAAACGTGGGGTGGAGTAGCAATAATTTTGTATGCCCGAAGGTTTCGAAGTTACCTGTGACAGCTTCCTAGTAACTTCAAACCAATCTATGTCTACAAAAGAGACAAATGTTTTCGATAAACGTGGTGGAGTAGAAATAATTTTTCTATGCCCGAAGGTTCCGAAGTTACCTTGCAGCTTTCTAATAACTTCAAACCGATTTATGTCTTCAAAAGAGTCAAATATTTTCGATAAACGTATTGAGGAGTAGAAATAATTTTGTATGCCCGAAGGTTTCGAAGTTACATGTGACAGCTTCTAATAACTTCAAATCGATTTATGTCTTCAAAAGAGACAAATATTTTCGATAAACATGTGGTGGAGTAGAAATAATTTTGTATGCCCGAAGGTTCCAAAGTTACCTGTGACAGAGCTTTCTAATAACTTCAAACCGATTTATATAAAGTCCTGACAAGAGACAAATATTTTCGATAAACTTGTGGTGGAGTAAAGATAGTTTTGTATGCCCGAAGGTCTCGAAGTTACTTGTGACAGCTTTTAATAACTTCAAACCGATTTATATACCTTCAAAAGAGACAAATATTTTGGATAAACGTGTGGTGGAGTGGAAATAATTTTGTATGCCCGAAGGTTTCGAAGTTACTTGTGACAGCTTCTAATAACTTGAAATCGATTTATGTCTTCAAAAGAGACAAACATTTTCGATAAACATGTGGTGGAGTAGAAACAATTTTGTATGCCCGAAGGTTTCGAAGTTACCTGTGACATCTTTCTAATAACTTCAAACCGATTTATGTCTTCAAATGGGACAAATATTATCGATAAACGTATTAAGGAGTAGAAATAATTTTGTATGTCCGAAGGTTTCGAAGTTACCTGTGTCAGCTTTCTAATAACTTCAAACCGATTTATGTCTTCAGAAGGGACAAATATTTTCGATAAACGTATTGAGGAGTAGAAATAATTTTGTATGTACGAAGGTTTCGAAGTTACTTGTGACAGCTTCTAATAACTTCAAATCGATTTACGTCTTCAAAAGAGACAAATATTTTCGATAAACATGTGGTGGAGTAGAAATAGTTTTGTATGCCCGAAGGTTCCAAAGTTACCTGTGAAAGAGCTTTCTAATAACTTCAAACCGATTTATATAAAGTCCTCACAAGAGACAAATATTTTCGATAAACTTGTGGTGTAGTAAAAATAATTTTGTATGCTCGAAGGTCTCGAAGTTACTTGTGACAGCTTCTAATAACTTCAAACCAATTTATATATCTTCAAAAGAGACAAATATTTTGGATAAACGTGTGGTGGAGTGGAAATAATTTTGTATGCCCGAAGGTTTCGAAGTTACTTGTGACAGCTTCTAATAACTTCAAACCGATTTATGTCTTCAAAAGAGACAAATATTTTCGATAAACTTGTAGTGGAGTAGAAATAATTTTGTATACCCGAAGGTTCCGAAGTTATTTGTGACAGCTTTCTAATAACTTCAAACCGATTTAAATGTCTTCAAAAGAGACAAATATTTTGGATAAACATGCGGTGCAGTAGAAATTATTTTGTATACCCGTAGGCATCCAATTCGTTGTGAGAGTTTTCTATTTTAATTTGACTTAAGAACTTTAACGTAGCATATGCACAACGCTCTTAAATATACTATATACGTATTACGTATAAATACTCTGAATTTATATTCTGTTTATAATAGCACTTTGTTGAATTAAACCAACATTTTGTATTTCGCCGTGTAAATGTTTCGTCTGTTGTACAAACAAAGTTTATTGTTATGGCCGATCTTTCTCGAATTCATCAGCCCATCAGATTTTTCTCGCACTTCCTCGGTCTATCGCCAGGAAACATTTCACTGAACTCACATGTCTATGAATTTGAGCTCGGCTGGCAAGATAATATGCATTATAGAACTACATATATCTATACAAATACTACAATTATTTCATTTATTCTGGACACAGCATATGCATCCGGTTTCCAATTATTACAACTTTTTCAATTTTCAATATTCTAGGTAATCAATTAACATTCATTAGAGATTTACAAATTAAAACTGTTAATAACGGGATATCTTCTGTTGCAATATTAAAAAAAAATGTTTGAAATTCGCATTCCCCAATAAAAATCGTACCCATTCTTCAACATTAAAGAAACACATTAATTGCTTTTTTATATCTACAAATTTCAAAGCAGGTTCAACATTAAGCTCTTGTGATAGACCAACACATATCCGCTTCGAATGACCTTTATTTAAGAAATATAGTGTCTCTCCCATTAAAGGTACATTCCATCATGCTTCTCGTACAAATTTCTCTGTAGACATATCTACTCCATCACAAAATTCATTTGTTTAACTGATTGGAGTAAAAAATGCTTCTATATATAGATCTACTTTATAATTCTCAACCTCATTCCTTAAACCTCCTTCAATACTTCCATTCCTCAATTTCCATATTTAGTCTATTGCATACAGTCGCCAATATTTCTCTTACATTAAATTAACGCTTCATGGTAACTGTCAATACTAACATTTATTTTAGCACCCTAACTTTATATACCTACGAGTACCTCGTATATCAACACATGCGGTTCCACTTTAAGCTCCACTCATTCCCACGCGATCCTAGAACCGACTTCTGATAACTATAACTAATAACTAGACAGCTTCTAATAACTTCAAACCGATTTATGTCATCAAAAGAGACAAATATTTTCGATAAACGTGTGGTGGAGTAGAAATAATTTTGTATGCCTGAAGGTTTAGAAGTTACCTGTGACAGCTTTATAATAACTTCAAACCGATTTATGCTTTAAAAGAGACAAATATTTCCGATAAACCTGTAGTGAAGTAGAAATAATTTTTTTATGCCCGGATGTTTCGAAGTTACCTGTGACAGCTTTCTAATAACTTCCAAACCGATTTATATGTCTTCAAATGAGACAAACATTTTCGATAAACATATGGTTGAGTAGAAATAATTCTATATGCCCGAAAGTTTCGAAGACAGCTTTGTAACAATTTTTTTTTTCAATTTCACATTTTTTATGAACAGCTTGTAAAAATGTTGATATTTAAATTTTGTAAAATTTTGCTTTTTAACAAAAGCAAATAAACTACTTGTGCATTTTTATTTTATTTCAGAAAAGTAATATTTCTACCATAATTTTCAGGAAAAAATAGACAATTTAGGCAACACTGAACGATAATTCCTCCTTCATTGACCAGTGGCATCAATGCTTATATTCTACGTTAGACACTGCAGTTGAAACTGTGTGGCATACAGAATACGACATACTTTTGGCATTTTTACATCGCCATATTGCACAGAAACAACCAACGTTTCCAAATTAGTTATAATAAGTCTACCATTCCATCAGAGGGGCAGGTTACTTTCAGTTCTTAATTAATGGAAGACTTACAACAAACACAGCAAACAAAAATATCACCCCAAAATAAACACTATTTTGAAATTCATATAAAAATACATCATAGCAAGTTCTTATTCTAGCAACGAATAGCCTATTGTAATACATCGTTGCATATCGAAATTAAGCTTTAAATCCAAAACAAATGAATATATTTCGGATCTATATTCAAACAATAACGTTTGCCATACACCAATTAATCTCAATGACTCGAAAATTTCACTAGACATCTTGTAAAAACTGATGAATTAATGTATTAATTTATTCCACTACAAATCACTTAAACGCTGCTTGATTAAAGTATTGTGATGACTCATCCTACAACGCGCGTCATACTAGTCTCGTGTTCTCTGGATTCTTCCACATACGTCGAGAACATATAAGCCATAATATAAAAGCCGTCGAGGAAGGGATGGGGCATTCGAATCCTAGAGCTCGCGTAGTACACATAAATATAGATACATAAATATAAATACATAAATGTGCTTATTGTTAATAGTTAGTTTTATATTGTTATACGTTTTAATATTAATATAGTGTGTCTAAAGTTATTGTTAGTTTTATTTAAGAACCCGAAAAGACAAACTTTACAGTATTATACTAACCTCCGCTATCGCGCTAACTTGAATTATAGAAGTATATCTTGGAATTTTCCAATGGAAATGAATGCACATATATGGCTCACATTCATAATAGCAGACACTGTACAGAATTAAGAAAAAATATATAATTGAAAATAAATAATGTCAAACCCCCAGCAACAGATATTGTTTATGAACAATTTTAATAATAAGGAATATTCCGAACCACAAACCATTGTCGACGCCTTCGCATCTACATTTGCAGAAGTTATCTTCCTAAAAACTCCCATAATCCGTCACTTGAGTACAATACTATTAGTAGTTATCAGCTGATCGTCGTTCCTCGTGTTACACAGCATGACAACGTCGAGGCCATTGGGAAGCTGAAGAATAAACCTACTGCGGGAGACGATAATATTCCTACTTATTTAGTTAAGGTCTGCGCCATTGTTTTTGTTCATCCACTCCCCAAACTCCTCAATTTGTCCATTTAAACATCTTCATTCCCACGAGCTTGGAAAATCGCTACGCTTTGTCCTGTATTTAAAAAGGTACTGACATTTCTAATTATAGGCCAATAGCTATTATTTGGTTTTTCGCGAAAATCTTTGAATCCGTCCTGCACAAAATAATCTCATTCAAATGTCTGCCCTATATTTCTCCTTCACAGTACGGATTTGTCAAATATCGCTCCACTCTAACAAACTTGTACTGCATAAGCCGAAATATAGCCGAAGCTTTAGACGATGCTAGTCGATTAGATGTTATTTTATACGGACTTCGGCCAGGCATTTGATGCCATCGGCAATATTTCAATCTTACAAAAAATTGTCATTTTTGGGTCTAACAATTCTCTACTCAGGATTAAGAAGTCATATTTAACAGATAGAGCAAATTATGTTACCTACAATGGCTATAAATCAAGATATTTTTTCCGACTTCTAGATTTCCTCAAGGTCCCAACTTAGGCCCGCTTATGCTTAATCTATTTATTAGTGACCTAATAGCATCACTTGACTGCAATGTATTAACTTATGCAGATGACGTTAAAATGTATCACACTGTTACAAATATAACTGATGTGGAGTTTTTGCAAAAGAACTTGAATTCTGTCCACAGTTGTCATCGCATGAATAAATTTAATTTAAATATTTACAAATGCTGTGCTATAACTTTCACAAGAAAAATAATTTATGCAAACTCTCTTTATTACGTTGATAATACTGTTATAGAGAAACAAAGCTCTAGAAGGGATCTCGGTGTCACATTCGACAGTAAGTTGACCTTCAGCGATCATCTCTCAAACGTAACTAGATCTGCTGTTAAATATATGGTTTTATTATCAGTGTGACCCGAAATTTCACTAATGTTGGTGCCATTAAATCTCTATATTTCGCATGTCATTAGTAAATTGGAATATACGTCCTACTGTTTGGTGCCCCATCTACGACCTACACGTGAATCAAATTGAACGCGTTTAGCGTAAGTTCTTGAAGTACTTGAGTTACGCGCTGGACGGGTCTATGCAGAACGAAATATAGACTACAGAGATTTAATAGTGAGGCATGGATTTGAATTTCTAGCGGTTAAAAGACAAAGGAAGAGTGCATTACTGGTGGCAAATCTCCTGAATAACAGGATCGACTCAACATCGCTGTTAGCTCGAGTGAATTTACTGGTACCACGCATTGCTGTTAGATACTCCCCATCTTTTGTGTTTCCAACATCAAGGACTAATTTATTGTGAAGGGCTCCATTGGTGCATTCGCAGATAAACGCAAATAATTTATTTAACGATGTTTTTGTTTTTATCGAATGAATTAATTAATTTATGTATTGTTAAATAGTCAAAGTTTTGTTTCCTATTTGTATTAGTCTGTTGGGAAAAATAAAATAATATTTTCAAGCATTGTCTGCAGAACTATAGAACTTTAAAAAAATGGTACAAACTATCTAAATTCTTTGTAATTATAATTTGTATAACGGACTTTTCTGTTCAAAATACTATACAAAAAAATAATATACAAAAATAATATAATTACAACAACAGAATACGCGACAAGGCGGGAGTTTCACTAACATATTGGTGTGAGATAAATTGAAATATTAAATAAAGCTGAAAACAGCAATGAAAATTAAAAAATGGGTAAATTTTGAATACACCCTACCCTGTATGAGCATCGATATAACAAACCTAATGTTTATTTTATGCAGAATTTCTCGTAATTTTCTGTAAGAAGTGTTTATATACAACAATACAGATCGTGTTAAGAAAAACACACCTTTATATGTTTAGTAAAATTATATTATATGTCAAATGTCATGTAAATCATATTACATCTTTTTACGTTCTAGATTATAAATGTTAATAACTTAAAATCTTATATCATGCTATACCCACCAATACATATAAAGGATATTTTAAGTATTATAATAATAGTAAACTTCATAATCAATACTGCATAATCAATACGGTATCATATATTATTTATTGAAGCAATGATTTAACATGTTTTTTAATCCTGTATATCGACTATTTTTATAATAAACTGACATCTAAGAAAAAAGCAAAAATCAAAAATTATTATTTGGAACACACTAATTCTATTTTTTCCTTTTATGGGAGAATCACATCCTCTCTTAAAAAAAACAGTAATCACTCATCATGGTTGCATACTCGTCCTTGGTACCGAATTTCCATGGTCCTTATATCTTGATGAAGTTCATTAACTAGTGCTTCATAATAGCATCTATATTGTTACCTAAAAATCCCCTCACTACACTTACAAATAAGTTCCAAGCTTTGAGTTCTTGCTCGATAAGCTTTTCTATAAAACTAACATCGTAAAGCAATTTTCTAATTTGTGCTTTCTTTTAATTTGGCATCGCTTAACTTGGGAAAGACTTGTCTTAGGTATTTATATCCTCCTTATTCATAGACTTCAAAAAGTTTATAATTAGTCCAAGTTTAATGTGAAGAGGAACACTTTTGTGATCTACAAGGGGCACATACTTAACATTTTGAGTTCCCAGTTGAAATTTACTCCTTTCCACCAAAATTTTAGTTACATAATGTTCATTAACTGCACGACTGGGCTACAAACAAACAAAATACCAATATTTTCTAAATTCTCCCTCAAGTCCTAGTGAAATTGCTATAACTTTTAAATCCTCACATATCTGTCAAGTGGTATAGATGATTTAAAATTTCCATTATGTATCAACACAACTTCTAAACTATATTTCGATGAGTCTATGAACAAGCACTACTCACAGGGAGAATGCTCAATGTTGAGTTCCTGCAACCATCGATATCAGTACACGCACATAAAGAATTCTCCGTATTGTAAAATGTAGAAAACGTACCATTTCTTTTCCTAAAAGTCGTAGTGTTGCTTTGGCTAGTAAAGTTTCACTCCTTAAGACGGAAAGCAAAAAAAGTTCTGACTATTGCTTTGACAACCCCAAATCACACATAAAATTATTTAACTCACTTTGAACAATCAACTGTGGCTCATCGGAACTGGGATCTGGAGTGAAATTGGGGTCGGGGTACACTGTTCTTCGGAGCTGCCTGATGGTGCGTTACTAGCTCCATTATCGCCCAAAACAATATCTTGCCAAAGACGCCGTGGGTACTGGGTCTGCATTGTGAGGAACAGGTCTTATAGCAGAAGGCAAATTCGGATATTCGGTCTTGTTTTGATCTCCGATTGAAACGCCAAAATACATGAAATAGGCTTTTTCACATTTTCAGAAAATAGTCTGGCTTGCGATTTCACCAGAAATTCTCCATAAATATAACAAAATTTGTTATTAGCCTTTCACTTGACATTTTCGTCGTTGGAAAAACTTTCTTTACTACACAACCACTCACTCACTTCAAAAATCAAACGAAGACGGAATAAGGGAATAACTTTATTGTTATATACACTCCATTTTAGGTTATCTTTCTGTTTTAGAATGCATCACTTTTAAATGACCCCTCCTAAAATTTACTACCTGCCAATATAAAATGGTCTAATGAGCCCATTGGAAACTGCATGTCTTAGGGATTTATGAATATTTTTCATATTATTAGAAAAGTATTAAATGTGAAAATAATGGGCTGAACTATGTTACAAAAATCGTGTAGGCCAGTGTTTTGTTTCTCATTATTTGTGCATTTTGTGACGTCAAACTATTATATTAAGATTGTTAAAATAATGAATGAAATAATATCTGGTATTTTGGACATTCCTTTATTATATATTCCTTGTATTTAATACAAAATACAATGAAAAGTATTCGAATTTCCAAATTACTAAAATTACTTAAACCCTTAATTCGTTGTAACTATTCTTGTTACTGTATTAAAACGTGAATCTATTTATAAAGTCCGTATTTAATTTTCGTTTTATTAAGAGTTTTATTTTAGATTACCTTGTTTTCCTTTTATTTTAATTTCATTCAAAATTTGGTTAGATTTAGAACCGCACAAAAGAAATATTGCACTCCTCTTTCAAATTTATATAAATATAACTTTAAAATATGTAATTCCTATTGGCGAGAGCGAGGTAAAGATACACAAAACGCAAGGCCCCTTTTTTGTGCACAGATCAATGAAGATTCGCAATACACAACAAAGAACTATTGTCGATAAATTTTGTGCGACAAACCGGGTATGAGTAATTAACTTCGAACTTGTAGAAAAGCTGGTAAATTGAAATCTTGTCACCCAAAAATGTAAGTACTGAGAGTCGTCCATCGCATATGGTCTATTGTGTAAATCACAAAATAATGGTCAAGTGACCGTAAAGAAATAATTACTTCAATGTCTCGAGAACCGACTTAATGTGTAAATGCCACACGCACAGGTCGGTAAAATCACTTTGTTTGAACGTACAACGTACTTATCAATCACTGAAGAGTTTACATACAGTACATGTTATAGACGCTCTTTAACTATAGTAGATCGTTTCTTAGACTCATTGTCTTTATGGGATCGTGACTATTACAAATTCCATCGTTTAATTACAGATCATAAATTGACACATATGCGAAATTAACTTTTAAAGGATGACATACTGAACAATCAGTAATATCAAAAACACGGGTGATTGCAATTAGGTGTATCAATGAAAATGAAAAGGACCAATCATTATATTTGGCTTGGTAACGACAATTTTCGAAAAGGCGTGTTGTGTGATATTTAAGATTATAAAAAGTCTTGTAACACAAAGGGCGAGGGCCAGAAGTTAGTATATTCGTCGATACTACGAAAACAGTCAAGAGTGCTGTTCGAGAGTTTTTTCTTTAAGAGTTTTCTCTTACAAATAAATATATCTTCGGATACATATACACCATTTTCGTCGTTAACGCTGAATTAAAGTAGAATCTTAACTTAAATTATTATTTTATTTTATTGTGGTGTTCATAATACCTTCAGAATTCAGTTTTAATTATTTGAGAAATTTCGTTATGTGTGAAACAAGGTGAACCAGTGAGTTCTGTTCAAAGAAAATGGGAAAGGATAGAAACCTGCAAGTCCGGTGAGTCGTTAAGATTTTTATTTAGGATTTCTGATAAGAATAGTATACAGATTTAAGTATTAAGTAAGAACCAACAAACTGTAAATATAATTATTTCATTTAGATATAAGTAAAATTTGTTACGAGTTTTTAATTGAATTTCATTTGGCTATCTCCCTTGCACCCCGACGCTTGCGAAGAGATCGCTACCAGAAAATAAGATTCGTTTTATTTAGCTATACAGCGGTCGTTGCAATTATGCCTCCGATTGCTAGTGGCAGCGAAAATAAAAACTTAATAGTTTTACCAGTCAATGGTTTAAGCATTAATTAACCCAGATATGCCCACTGTCCTTTTAAAAGGACGTTTCGCGGGTGTGCCTTTAAATGAAAATAAAACTTACGCGTTGTAATAATAGATGTCGTCTTGTGTTCAAACATTAATGAGAAGTTATATTCTACAGTATTTTGACAGTTTGCAATAAACAGGTGATTATTGTGAGAGGTTAGAGTGCAAGAAAAAGTGACCATGTCTTTCTTGCCCATATGATTTTAGACTTGTAGGGTAGGTATTTTATAGCAAATTGTTAGCAAATTGTAACTTTGTTGATAAAAACACGTTTATTAATATCTAAAGAAGGATTGTGCTTTGTTTTCAAGCAATAAATATTTTTATTCTGCCCTGCAAGTAACTTCCACCAAGTGTGTCCTTTTAAAAGGACAGTGGGCACATGTAATAACAAAACTACATATATAACACTTTCGGCTGTTACTTTGTGAAGATTCATGATACTGGATATAAGTAAAATAAAACACTCAATTAAACTTTGAATAACTTCACTTTATTTTTATCACTATGTGACTGCAGTTTCGACATTACATGTCATTATCAAACTAAAGTTACAATAATTGATGCTGAAATATATATCTTATTTGGTAACATCTGAGACACACTACAAATTAAATACCTATTACTCTAATCTATTTTAAATTGTTGATGTGCGGTTACAAAATTTCCCAACTCTCTTTTATATTAATATACTGTTATAATAGGATTTAGACAACAAAACTACATATTTTCAGAGGTTTGACATTAGACCAACTACTGCGTTCTTTGGAAGAGGAAGATGAGGAAACTTTAACTCCCAATGTAGAAATAGCTATAATGCCGCCTACTACTGCTTGTGATGATCTTACGGATGAGGACTCCGGAGATATTGTGAATGTCAACAATTTACCTCGGGCTCAATTGCTAGCAGGAGCTGAACTATTTTCGCAAAATACTGTGACTAGCAATGATGAGGACAATTGGGATGAAGAAGACTTATGGTCTCTTTCTAGGTTTGTCAGCGGGTCAAAAGCATATTCAGAATATAAAAAAAAGACATACAAGTGGAAAAAAGTGGATCTAAAAACTCAGTTGATAGAAGAATGGCCAAATCTTGCTTCAACTGCGCCTGTACATACTTCGGTTGATACTTCTGACCCACTACTTTTATTTGAATTGTTTTTTGACAAAGATGTAATTGATATGTTCTCGTCATATTCTAATAGTTATGCTGCTTCAAAAAATAGAAAAATGACATCACAACAGAGGAAATAAAAACTTTTATATTTTATATATATATATATATTGATGTCGCGGCTTGTTGCGTCTACAATCTAGGGCAAAAGTGATTTGCAGAATTGTAGAATTAAATGCAACAAATTATAGCGACAATCGCATGTAAAATGAGATAATATATATATGCCTATATTGAGTGACTTTCTTAAAATTTATTTTGCAGAATTATTGATTTTTTTACTTTTATCTTTTAGAAAACGTTATTGTTTTTTTTATTACTTAAAATTACTTTATATGAAAAATAGTATACCATAAAAGTGTAAACAAAGACAGTATACATTGAAACGAATATTCATTCAATTGTATTGTCATGAAATTGAATTTGTCAATCGTTGTTAAATTTGTTAGAATGAATAGATATTTATATTTATCGGAAAATACTAATACTTAAAGCAAACAAATAAGGTGTAGTGTTTTGTTATATTGATTATGCAGCTGATGCTTTCGTAATATGCTCATATTTGTATTATTTCAACTTATACTTCGGTCGATACATACCAACTTCCTTCAAACCAGAAGGAAGCTACAGTTGTAATTAAACTATACTTCCTTTTTTTTTATTACCTACGGATATTCACAATTCCAAAATACGTTACAATGTTGCTTATTTTAGATTATAATTAGCTGAATGCTGTCGCAAAACTGATCTCTGCATTTTTAAAAATGCCAGAATAAAATTAACCCCTGCCCTTATTATAATTTTACAAAGGAACAGACACGTACTTCAATTTCTACGAAAAACTAAGCCTACAGGTTCATGTATAATACAGTGATAATGAAGACTGGAGCGTTTGTCGACCTACGAAGTTGTACTTTACTTGTTTATTGTTAATAAAAGGCTGATGGAAACATTACGTGAGATTTTGGTATCTGTATTATAATAACATCACGATAATAGTAGAAATACAAATATGAGCATATTACGAAAGCATCAGCTGCATAATCAATATAACAAAACACTACACCTTATTTGTTTGCTTTAAGTATTAGTATTTTCCGATAAATATAAATATCTATTCATTTTAACAAATTTAACAACGATTGACAAATTCAATTTCATGACAATACAATTGAATGAATATTCGTTTCAATGTATACTGTCTTTGTTTACACTTTTATGGTATACTATTTTTCATATAAAGTAATTTTAAGTAATAAAAAAAAACAATAACGTTTTCTAAAAGATAAAAGTAAAAAAATCAATAATTCTGCAAAATAAATTTAAATTTTAAGAAAGTCATCAATATAGGCATCGTACACACGTTGCCACATCGCATTATGCTCCATACGTATATGGTTCCCTATGGCCCGTTGCGAGTTGGACCTATCGGTATATATATATGCCGGTTTAGAACGTTTTTCTTCGTTGTCCGACACCTAACTTCCATCCTCTTCTATCGTCACACTCCTCTGGTGTGAGGTTTCTTTCACTCATGGATCTTTGTATGCTCTTCTGCCATTCCAGTTTCGGTCTTCCCTGTTTCCTTCTCCCTCTTGGGTGCCAGTGCATTATTGTTTTGGGCCACCTGTTATTTTGCATTCGTTCTACGTGTCCGTACCAAGTAAGTTGTTTCTTTTCGATGTCTTGAACTATCGTGCCTTCTATTCCCATTTGTTGCTTTATATAATCATTCCTTATTCTCTCTCTTCGTGAAATTCGCAAGGATCTTCTAATGGCATCCATTTCAACCGCCTCAACCTTCTTCCTTTGTCTATCTGCAATCCTCTAGGTTTCTGCTCCATATAGAAGGCTGCTCTTTACCATAGTCTCGTATATATTAAATTTTCTCTTCTTTGTTATATCCTTGCTCCATAGAATTCCATTCAGGCATCCGATCACTTTTTTTGCTTTGACTATACGTTTTTCGATCTCTCTCACATCTGTTCCGGTGTTGTCGAAAGTTATGCCCAGATATTCATATTCCTGACATTGCATTATTTCTTGACCATTGTCCACTTCCAGATTTCCGTCCTGGTTGCCAATACAGATATTTTGTTTTGTTTATATTGACTGTCAAGCCCCATTTTCGATATTCTTCCATCATTTTCCTCACCATGTATTGCATGTCCTCCTTGTCATTGGCCACTATGACCTGGTCGTCAGCAAACTGAAGGGTAAATAAGCACCTGTCATTTATCTCTCTATACCCATTCTCTGGACCTTCCTCTTCCAATCTCTTAGTGCCACCGCTACATATATCTTAAAGAGTGTTGGAGAAATACAGCATCCTTGGCGTAGTCCTTTATTTACCGTAAATGCATCTGTGAGTTCTTTACCCATCTTAATTCTTGATGTGGAGTCTTTATATAATTCTTTAAGAGCCGTTATATAGTTGTAATTGATGTTAGATTGTTCTAATACCTTCCATAATCTTGACACTGGGACTGTGTCATATGCTTTTTGTAGGTCCACGAACGTGAGGTGGGTTTCCAGCTGTCTAGCAGATCTTTTTTCTATAACTTGTTTTAGGCAGAATACGTTGTCCGTACATGATCTTCCTGCTCTAAAACCACATTGCTCTTCCTCTTCTTTGTCTTGGTAATCTTCTTCAATGAGGTCACGCAGGATTCTACAGTACAGTCTGCTTAGTGTGCTTGTGACTGATATGCCCCTATAGTTATTGCAGTCCAGCTTATTTCCTTTTTTATGAATGGATGATATAAAAGCCGTTTTCCAGTCTTACGGAACAGGATGTCCATTTAGGCATTTATTGATAATTACTGTGAGACTTTTGTAGAGCCTTTCTGGCCCTGCCTAACTTAAGAATCCGAACAGTCTTCTTTATTGTTTCTTCAGATATCTCAACTTCTTCCCCTTGTACTACAAACTGTCTGGGGGAGTCTATTATATACTCTTGTCTATCTTCTTGTAGCAGGCCTTTGTAGTGTTCTAGCCACTGTTCCGGTTTGATTATTCGGATGTTAGCATTGTTCCTTCCTGGGGTTTTAACATTTGATATAAATCTCCACACCTCCGAGCACTTCCTACCTCCCATGTAGTTGTTAATTTCTTCGCATTTCTTATCCCATGACTCGTTTTTAGCTATAGAGATGCTCGTTCTTAGTTGTCTTTTCGTATCTTTGTAGTCGTCAAAGTCCTGTTCACTTTTTGTCGTCAGCCATTTCAGATATTTCTGCTTCTTTTCTTTGACTAATTGTTCTATTTCCTCGTTCCACCAGTATTTCTTGTTGTTGTTGTTCTTCTTTTTGACTCCTACAGCTTCTTGGGTGGCTTCTATTAGACTGCTTAAAACGTTATCGAAGAGTTTGTTAAAGGTACACCCTTCCGGGTTCAGTAGTTTGCTGTCGAGTCGTCTCTGATATAGAAATACAGTGCTTTCGTCCTTAAAACTGTCAAAATTATATTTGGTTGTATCCATCGCGTTTGTGAGTGTTGTCCTGCCGTCTTGTTCATCTTGGGTCTTGTTTCCTTTCCTAAATTGCATTCTTATTTTGGCTCTCACCAAAAAATGATCCGACCCGCAAGTTATTCCCCTTAGGACTCTTACGTCGTTTATCTCTATGTTTGTTTCTTGTCTACTTATTACATAGTCAATAATGGTTTTTAGATTACGGGTGTTCTGCATCCATGTGAAGCGATGGATGTCTTTGTGTTTGAAGAATCCGTTGTTTATTCTAAGATCGTGGGTCTCGCAGAGATTTATGAGTCTTCGGCCATCATCATAGATAATACAGATCGTTATTCCAAAATCAGGCCTCTTTTCAACATACTTCTTCAGAGGTTTGTCAAGCTTTCACCAACGAATGAACACCACTCTATAGATGAGGCCATGGTTCCATATTTTGGACACCATGGCTGCAAACAATTTATCAGAGGAAAACCTTTTGAGGTACGGTTACAAGTTTTGGGTCGGCGCCTTGCCATCCGGATATGTGGTTTGGTTTGAGCCATATCAACGTGCCAAATCAGATATAAAAGAGTGTTATAGGAATCTTGGCTTGGGGCCCTCCGTAATTCTCGAATACCTTGATGTTTTAACAAATCATGAGCAACTTCCATATCACTTATACTTTGATAATTTCTTCACAACATTGTCTTTGATAGATATTCTTACTAGTCGGGGAATTAAAGGAACTATTAGAATAAGAAATAATCGATTGTATGGTTGTCCATTAGAGTCTGATACAAATTTGAAGAAAAACCGCGGATCCTAGGACTACAAAACAACGGAGAATGGCTCAATAATTATCGTAAAATGGAGCGACAATAGCCTTGTGCACATGATATCTAATTTTCATGCCGTCGAGCCATTACACCAAGTTTCACGTTTTTCACAAAAAGAACAAAAGCGTATCATGGTAGACCAACCTAATCTTATCAAATATTATAACGCATATATGGGCGGTGTTGATCGGAGCGATCAAAACATCAGGCTATACCGTATAGGAATTCGGGGGAAAAAGTGGTACTTTCCACTTATTGCGCAAATGATAGACGTTGCAGAACAAAACGCCTGGCAACTCCATAAATTGCGTGGAGGCAACATGGATCACCTCACTTTTAGAAGGACCATTGCTCTAGGGCTTATTGAAAGTAATGGGAAGAAGAATATTCCGCAAAAATCAAAATCATCTCCTTCACCATTTGAAAAGCTACTTCAAGATTTTACATAATCGATCATTTAGTAGCTGAACAACCTAAATAAAACCAGATGTAGAGTCTGTCATATGAAAGTTTCTACGAAGTGCACAAAATGTGACGTCGCTTTACATGTGAGGTGCTTTGTCGCATATCACACGAGGGCATAACATTTTTTTACACTTTTTGATTTTTCATTTTATATAAATAAACATAAAATAAAATAAAAGAAAATTACTTTATTGTCGTCTATTTTCCCACTGTCCTTTTAAAAGGACACCTCTTTGTGATTATTACTAAAGAGAAGGATTTTCTAAAATATTTTTTATGTCATCAGTAAGCTTAGGCTGATAAAGTACTGTTAGAAAAAGTATTTTAGTAAAAATAAAAAGTGTTGGGCATATCTGGGTTAAGATAAACATTAACGACCTGCAGTATTGGCAATTTGAGAGAAATTATAATCGAAACCAACGTTACCAATGGTATCGGTACGGGTAATGTTACATTAGCATTACAGGTACTAAGCCGTACACATTTACAAGTTATAAAGCCGTCCCTGTATATAATAAATGAACGTATCAAATGCGCATTCAACATCACACCACTACGAGTTCCTAGTAATAAGTCCGCGTTGTATAAAATAGGTTATAAGATTAAAATAAAGATTATGTAACACTAACATTTCACACGTAGAGTCATTAAATATTATTATTTTTCACATGTATCATTATTACTTCAGTGCGTAGGCATAATTTTATTAATAATAATTTATAATTCACATTATGTAAATGCATGTATACCTTAATTATTAATAAACCAAATTATAATACGTCAATGTTTTAATTCAATTTAAGTAAACGATACGTTTTTAAAAAGAGGTGACCTGGGATACGAAACATAATGTGATATGAGTTATACACCCAACGTGTGCCAACACGGCCGAGAGCCTTCTGGAAAGCGCCGATACGGTAATGGATGATGCCCAGAGAATTATTTAAATTCATTAATAATAAAAAGGGCAGAACTAGAATTCCTGGTAACTTAATGTACAATAATATTATTCTCGACTCACCACAAGATATTGTAGATTCCTTTGCAATTTTTTTTTTCGAACCCTCTCAGAGTTCTACTTTCAATAATTATGATTCTCATTCCGACAGATCGCCTTTTACCTATTACAGGTGAGGAATTGTTGAAAATTATGGCTGTATTTCCATTTAATTTTACAGCTGGTGATGACTCTGTTCCAAGTATATTGGTACGTAATGCCAAATTTGGTCTTGCTATACCATTAATAAAAATCATAAATCTCTCAATTGCATCTGCAACCTTTCCGGCTTTGTGGAAACATGCCAGAATTAGCACAATTATCAAAAAGGGTGACGAATCTATCATAAATAATTATAGATCCATAGCAATATTGTCAAACTTTGCAAAAGTATTGAACATGTCATATACTCATCCCTACTGATAAATGTTCGTAAATACGTATCTCCTTACCAACATGGGTTTCTTTCTGGCAGATCGAGAGTGACCATCCTTGTTTTCTATCACCCAATACATCAGTGAGTGTCTGGACAGGCGGGAGCAGGTGGACGTAATTTACACCGACTTGTCAGCTGCCTTCGATTCTATCGACCACGGAATATTATTGACGAAGCTTGGTAACTTTGGAATGGGTTCCACTTTCCTTAATTGAATTGCATCTTATCTGAGTAATCGATCAAACGATGTTCATTATAATGGATTCTGCTCTTATGAGTTCGTCTCTACATCTGACGTTCTACAAGGATCTAATCTGGGCCCTCTGCTCTTCTTGACGTACATTAATGACCTTCTTGATTGTATTGAGTGAGTTGTAATGCATACGCTGACGATGTTAAAATTTATACTTCCGTCACGTCTGAGCATGACTCTATATTTCTTCAACAAAAACTTGATCGTTTGAGTAGTTGGTGCTTTTCTAACAAATTAGAAATTAATGTTGCTAAATGTTGCTCTATTTCATGCACGCGAAAGTAAAATTCAACTCCCTCTTTCTATGTAATACATAATGAATTGATAACACAATCCGATACGTTCAGGGATCTTGGTGTATATTTTGATAGCGAACCTAGATTCTCTTTCCACATCGAACAACTTTGCAGGCCCACCTACAGAAAATTGGGATTTATTATGCCTACTGCTAAGTACTTCACTAATCTTGAAATAGTTAAATCGCTCTTCTTTGCATTCGTTGCTAGTAGTTTGTAATATGCTTCTCCCGTCTGGTCACCTTACTACGTTTCTCGTCAGCTTTCTATTGAATCCTGCAGCAGAAATTCCTAAAATTTTTGTCTTACAAGCTCGACGGGACGTATCCTCTAAGGGGAATCGATTATGATTCACTACTTAAAAGGCACAACATGTAATGTTTTACGAAACGCGTAACCATGGTGCGCGGTTTGTTTGAAAGATTCTTCATGGGATTATTGATTGTGCACCATTGTTATCGCAATTAAAGTTCTATGTCCCGCGCCAATCCTCAAGATTTGTCAATACTCTTATCCATCCGACTCCCAGAACTAACGTGTTGCTTAACTCGCCTCTTTTCAGAATGAGCCGATCTGCTAATAGCGCTTATGACGACTTGTTCATTTAGGTGTTGGCTTTTGTGGTACTTATTACATTAGTTATTTTTTGCTTGTCCTTTTTCGTTTTATTACTTCATTTGGATATTTAGTTTAATTTTATATTTTGTATCAATTTTAATTTTGGTTACTTCTGTTTTTTGTAATTGGTTTTGTATATTGTGTACGTGCATACATTTACATGTATATTTATATTATACCCTGTAAATGGTCTCTATTGTGTAAATAAATGATATTATTATATCACCAGACGCATACGACCGAGAAATTTCCAGTACAGAAAATTCGAGAAACTGATGTACTATAAATGGTGCTCGACAGAGAGAAAGGCATTCATTCAACCAGCGACCGCGCGTACTTAAATGTAGGAAATCGGAAGGACTGGAAAGTACTCGGAAAAATAGGAGCCAGTCGAAGACGAACGGTAAGGTAAGACGCGTAACATGTGTAACTATTGAGACGTTTTCGTCGTCGTTGATATTTTGTTTACAAACGTAACATATGACCCGACCGGATGAAGAATGCGAATATAATATGCTTCTATTTGCTATCATTTAACCACTAGTGTAACTTTTATGCATTTTAATAAACAGTTAAACAATTTACCGGAGAGTGTTTTTTTTGTGTTGTTTATCCTTACATAAATATTATTATATATAGTAATATAGTATTTTTTTAATTACCGATAGTTTCATTTAAACGAACCCAAAGACAATTATTTTACAATTAATTTACACACCCTTATCATTGATATTATATTTACCAGCCCACATTTAGTTTAGTTAATTGTAAATGTACACTTTGGAATTTTCATTTGAAGCCTTAGTCAATTACATTTATTGATGCTTTCTGGGTATACAAATAATTTTGCATTCTAGAATTTTCGAAAATGAGTTTTAAGTTTGACCCTACCTACTTGCTTTAGAAAACGCCCCATAATTTACCTAGAGAGTAAACGTTTACATCAAAAGTAGTAACTAGCAAGAATTCAAACAGATAACATCAAACTTAGTATTAAATATTCAGGTATCCCAACATTAGGTTTAATAAAAATTTCTGTATTGAAAACTGCATTTTATTAACCAACAAAAAGAAGTGAAAAACTGCAGCGATAAAATCTGGTCCTTCGGTCGGATTCACCTTCAAAATCTTAATACTTCGAAGCACAGATCAAACAAGTGTCGACGAGGCTCCCAACAACAGCAGTGTCTCTGGATCCGATTATATCGAAGTCTCAAGATCTACACCGTAGGACGGTCACCAATCAGTAAGTCTGTTTCCTTCTCACCTTTGTATTATTATTCCTATTTCTTACATCTGATATTCGCCTACAAATAGAAACTCGTAGTACGTATATCGCTGAACTTCTGTCTAAATTCGAGGTAGTTCAGCTTCAAATCAAAGCTATTACAAAAGAACAAGTTGCCTAAGAAACAAAACACGTAGAATTCGAAGATAAATATTTTAGTTATCGCCACAGCAAGTACAATTCTAGAGCCATCTTCAACTCAGCTACCTCCTGTGGCTTATAATTGTTCAAATAATCGCGGAGAATGTATAACTCTGCCTACTATTAATCTACTTACCTTGATGGTTTGCAATAAGTAAAGTAGGACATCCATTTCTACATATTCAATGTAACACTTATTTGACAAAACACGGACTAGTTAATTCTTGCACTTTCGCACTATGTTTAATAATGTAACTAGGTTAATATAACATTAAGTAGATTAAGGCATTAAGGTATATATATATACTGAGGACAGAAGAGGACGTAGCTAATCTAATCAATCCTGTACATGTGAACATCGTAATATGTAATGTTGTTGTATTATTTGTTGCGCCAATAAAACCGGTCTCTAATGAGGCCGCCTCGGAGTTGAAGTCGTAACGTGGACTAAGGGACATTACAGGTTTATACGAAAAGCGCTTAATTCATACAAATAAGTATTGTTTCCAAACTTCATTACGAATGGCATTAAAAAATGATGCAGTGCATGTATTATATTCTTTAGAAAATTCTAAACTGTTGAGAAGTTGGCAATAAAACAGTTTAGTTAGTTTCAGTTTTGGAGGTTTGTAATAGAATAGTGTAGAAAAAGTAAAATGTGACAAGTTGTGTTTACGCAAAAGTGTTGGACAATAAAAGTTATCAACAACTGATCCAGCTGTCTGTTAATTTAGCGTAGTTTAAACCCAAAACCTCATCAAATATAACAGGTTATGGGCCCAGATACGTTTAGGCCATTTATTTGAGTCTTTGGGTAGAAAACAGTGAAATACTTCAGAGCAAGGTCAGAGCTAACCGAAAAAGTTTGGCGGGAAAGCGGAGCGAACAGAACCCGGAATTACAGGGGAAAGAGAAGCTGTTTTAGACAATTACGTTGTGATAAATTGAAGAATATGGATCAGGTAGGAGCGACAACTTCGATAAAGTTCACAGGCGAAAACTGGACGATATGCAAGTTTCAAACGATAATAGTTATGAAATCAAAGGGACTTTTAGACATTGTGACAGGGCTAGAACAACGACCGGCTCAGAATACGGAAGGATTCGATAAAAAAGACACAAAAGCACAAGAAATTATTGTGGTTATGATGGAAGAGAAACCGTTAACTCATATTCTTTCCTGCAAAACATCAGCAGACATGTGGGATAAACTAACCTCAATATATTAACATAAATCACAGGTTAATATACACTTGTTACAACAAAAGTTTTTGGGTTTGGAACATAAAGGTAACACAGCAGAATTTATTTGACGACTAGAAGAAATAAAAGGACAACTCAAACATTTAGGTGAGGAATTAAGTGAAAGGATGATAATAACAAAGATCTTAATGTCGTTACCCGAGAATGTGAAACATTTTATATCAGCATGGGAATCTACGTCAAGTGACAAGCAAACATTGAAAGAAATAACATCAACTATTATCAGGATAAAATAAAACAAATTTTAATGAATTTCACTTTTTAATTAACACTGTTACGATCGTTTCGCTCCAACCTGAGCTTCATCAGACATATAACTAACTTATTTACAAATTTTTTAACACAAGTATACGGTAACAAACACACCGTATACTTGTGTTAAAAAATTTGTAAATAAGTTAGTTATAAAATTAATGAAATACCCGAAAAATATCCTGGACTGTGGGGAATTGCGAGAAAGCTTTTGATAGCGTTTTCCTCGTCATATCTTGTCGAGAAAAGTTTTACTGTCGTTACAAACCTTTTAACAAAAAAAGAGCAGATTGAATATCACAGAACGGGGAAATTTGCGGTTATTCCTAGCAAAACTGAAGCCAAATATTGATAATTTGCTGTCAATCCATCAAGTGCATCCCTCCCACTAAAATTATGACTATTTTGTGATTGTCATTGTAGAAGTTAATTTTAATTATATTACGACTGTTATCATATTACAATGTAATATGATAACAATAATAATTAATAGTGTAATAATTACATATTAATAAATACAACACAAGGAAATATACTATTTTTCTTTTTATTTTTACCACTCCGAATGGGGAACCTTTCTAAATAAAATATGTGAGAATTGATGCTTGTGCTGTGAGTAGATGTCAAAGGAGTAAAGTTGGATGGAATCACCTTTTTGATTGGCTAACTTTACTTTTTTGACATCCACTCACAGCACAATCAATTAATTAATTAACCAATAACTCAGCCGCAACGCAAATTTCCATAGTTAGATCTAATCTTCACATTTTTTGTCGAGTTTTGGGAATATGGTAGAAATGTAGCCACCGGAACCAGCAAAACTTTCAAAGTGGTCTATGAGAAAAAAAAGTTTGGGAGCCTCTGTTCTAGATAAATGTTAAACTTTTATATGTATTAAATCATTTTATTGAGGGGGCGGGCGTGTTAAGGAGTTGGCAATAAAATAGTTTAGTTAGTTTCAGTTTTGGAGGTTGGTAATAGAATAGAGAGTAGAAAAAGTAAAATGAGACACGTTGTGTTTACGCAAAAGTGTTGGACAATAAAAGTTATCAACAACTGATCCAGTTGTCTGTTAATTTAGCGTAGTTTAAACCCAAAACCTCATCAAATATAACATAAACACGAAGAATTCTATTGCGTGGAATCTGTTAAACATGTCGAAAATGAGTGATTGATGATTCACAATCATGTTAAAGCTATTTTTGACTTACGCCATTTATTAGACGACATGTTAAAACATTTGCAGTCATCATCATGAGATACATTAACAATATACTTGACATAAATCGAACTAAATACGGTCTCCAAACACGAATGGGAAACCTCAGTTGCAACTAAAACAGACGAAATGCCTGAGTTAGATCAGTTTATAGAGTTGTTGTTAGCTAATTGATTCCGCATATAAGAAACATTACGACCTTCTAATAATATTCAAACTTACAACCCACATCCTTATAGAACAAATAGTTTAATTTCGCTAAAGAAATCTCAGCGCTGTATTTTTTGTGACACTTCACACAATTATGCAACGTAGTAAGATATTCAGTAACCTTTCCACTGAAGACCGTTTAGCGGAGGTTAAGGAAAAGGAACTTAGTCTAAGCTTTCTAAAAAAGAGTCATTTATTAAATGTATATATGTATGTAAATCTGTATCTTGTAAAAATATGTCAAAAATAACACCACATTGATTCACATAGAATCTAAACCTTGCTCTAAACATCCGAAATATCTGTAACTAATCACGCGGCTACAAATCAATATCTTTATTGACAAATACTTTATCTACTGCCCGCGTATTTGTTAGAAATGTCGACGGTAATTCGATTAGCTGTAGAGCGTTAACGGCTCCAAATCTAATTTTATAGATCGAGTTTTATAAAAAATTAAATATTCCTACATTTATCAAATCCACGGTCTTGGGGATAAACAAAGTATCAATTTAGATAAAAAAAAACTGAGGCAATAATGCAGATCATTTGAAACCACATTAGACTGGTTAGTAATATCAAAAATAACAGAATCTGCCACATATATCTAGACGAGTCATATATAAGCATTCCTTAGTAAGACGACAACAAAAGATTGACATATTGCTAGGAGAATGCGTATTTTGGAAATTGCTATATGTAGGTCAGATAAAATTGGAACAATACCATCCTATTTTACACAAAACCAAACTAGGATGGATACTGTCTGGACCCATTCCTCCCGTTTATCAATCGCTATCACAAAATTCAGTTTGTCCGTTTGGAAAAGCAAGCTCGATAGATAAACTGGATAATTCGGATAAAAAGTATTCAGTCGAGGATATGCTAAGCTTATTTCCTAAGGACTCATTCGCGCAACAATACTGATAGATTCGTTGTTAACATTCCATTCAAAACTGACGACCTAGACTTGGGTGACTCGTGACGTCACATCTTGCAACGGTTTTATTCACTAGAGCACTCTCTGAACAAAAACGCGCAATTGAAGACAGAATGTATCAATTTCAAGGAAAGAATATGAATAATTAAGTCACGTGAAATAAATTAACGATGACTCAGTTTACAATGCAAATAAATGTTTCTATTTCTCTCACCACGTGGTAATAATAAAGGCCTCTAGTTCCACATCAATAACCCGAATTGTATTTGACGGCTCGGCAAAAAGTGATACGGACTTAAATGATATGGAAATGAGCGGATCAATTATTCAGAAAAATTTGTTCCAAATTATTCTCTTAAGTTTTAACCGCCGATATAGAAAAAATAGATAGACGGATAATAATTAACGACACAGACCATAAGTTTCAGCGTCTGTTTTGAACATATAATTAATCTCGAGCTTTAAAATATTTCCACTTCCCGAGAGTCGAATCGACTTTAGCTACGGGTTGTTTAAAACAATTAGCCATAGATACAAGTCTCAATTTCCCGATATTTATAGTAATGTAATCCTTGACATGGATCATTGGTTAAGCGGTTCCGACTCCATTCAAATTAACCTGTTTATAAGAAAAAAATTAATTCTATACTTCTATACTCTGATAGCTTCAATCTAAAATAATGGCTTAGCAATTACCGAATCAATCTGGAAAATCCTGTCGATTAAACACTGTTTCAAATAGGAGACAGAATTTGATCAAAATCATTAGATATCTTGTGGAATGCCATTGACGACTCTTTACTCTTTCAGGTACGCGGTGTCATCTTTAACACGTTGACCGCCATAATGGTGAGAATTTTTGCAATCTCTGGGGCCACGCTTTTTTTTTGTTTACAACTTATAAATGTCATACAGGATGTTATGATATTATCGCATGCTGCAATTTTTTCTTTCTAAACAAGATTTTAAAGCGCGAAGCAAGTGTGCATCGCACGGCCTCTGGTGACCAAAAGTTTAATGCAGAGGCCACGAGATGCACACTTGCCCCACACTCAACAGGCATAACTTGCAAGTTTGCTAAACAAGTAGACAGTATAAGCTAATATTTACGGTCAGTTTATGTTTATACTTGATGTTGTAAAGTTCGCATATATAAAAAAAATTATAATGGGGGATTATGAAAAAGAACAAGTTCGTTTGTTACGAAATTGTGTCAGAGGAAGAAAATTATGAAAGTTACAAAGCAAGCAGTGTTTCTTCTGAATCTTCTGATTCTACTGACACTCGTGTGCAAAAACAGAAAAGGCGCAAAAAGAACACCTGTTACTCTTGTTGAACTTAATACATCACGTCAAATACCTACTGGCAGTATTGTTCAAAGAAGAGAAATAAGAGCCGAACAGATGCATTTAGGGGCTGGTGCTACCACCCATATTGAAGTAACAATTAAAGAAGTGACCAGAAATTTTCAATAGGATAGTGATTGCTCTTCAGACGAGATTATTCCCACACCCCTCTGCAGTGGAATGATGTAACGGGCGATCAGTTGGGAAATTTTCCTATTTTGACGAATGAATTGAAAATATGTCAACACATTCTTTCGATTTTTTTCTGTCATTTGTGGATGAAGGTCTCCTAAATCTAATGGTACAAGAAACCAACAAAAACGCTGCTCAAAAGGCTGAGAAAACAAATTTACCTTGGGCACGAATTCGAAATTGGAAAGACACCAATATTCAAGAAATGGAAATATTTTGGGTTTCCGGCTCTGAATTGGATTAGCTCAGGGCGTGTATATAAGTGTATCGTAACTTAAGTCAGTAAGATGTTAATTCAAACATTTATCAATGTAATTATTAGAGATCGGACTTTAGGTCAGAATTTAGGTCGACAGCGAATAAAATGAGCGAAGAACATAGGCGCACGCACATAGATTTGGGGACATATTTTATTATCATAAAAATTATTATATATTTTTTTACAATATACACGTATCACATCATTCACAAAAACAATGTGTATCTAAGAGTATTTATTTTTTTAGCAGTAATAGAAGATTCTTACACAAATCGTCATCATTTTAAAATAAAATGATTTTATGAACTGAATGGAGAAGTTGTTTGAATGTATAATAGGCAGTATGTGGTATGCGATACTAAAATATATATCTAAAGTAAGTGTACAGAGTTCCCTATAGCGAATACTTTATTAACTTCATTACTTCATTATACAGACATTAAATTGTCAATATTTATTGCTTTGGTTACTTATAAGCATATATTACGCATTAAAGTAAGTTTTGAGTCAGTCATTTTTACAAAGTCGCGTTAGATAAACTTCTAGTAAGGTTTAAATTATTTTTAAAATGTCGAAAAGAATTAACTATGATTGGGTAATCCCGTAATCCCCGTGCTACAAGATAGTCACATAGATCAACATTTAAGATCTAAGGCGCATGAGAAAAATTATAGATTGCAACAATTTCCTAGTGATCAGACAGATCATTCTGATCAATCAGCATCACAACCAAGAAGTTTAGAGTTGTCCATTCAGTTGGAAAATGATGATAATAAAGAATTCTATAAAGAGTTATGCTTAGCATTTGTAGCAGCCAATATTTCGTTTTGGAAGTTAAGTAGCTCTGTTCTAAAACAACTTCTGGTAAAGTACGGTAGACGTCACGTTCCTGATGAATGTACTCTGAGGAAGTATTACTTAACTTCTATATATCAGAAAACCATATCCAAAATAAAGCACGAGTTAGGCGACAATGTTTGGGTTAGTGTTGATGAAACAACACTAATCCAGACACATTATGTGGACATAAAGCAAATGCTATTGTGGGTACTTTACAATATCTAAAACCCATGAAACCTTACTTAATAGCATCTAAGATTTTTCAAAATGTAACTTCCGAAACAACAAAAAATTTATTATGTGAAACGTTATGTGAAACTATGTACATCAAGACTAGACCAAAGAAAATGTATTATTGTTCAAAACAAATGGCGCTCTATATATCGTAAAAGCAGGTCGACTTTTAAAAAACGATTTGCCAAAGATAATACACGTAACATGTTTGGCACTTGCTTTGCATAGAATATGTAAATGTATTCGTGAATATTTTACCGATGTTTATCCACTTGTAGGCGGAATAAAAAAATATTTCTGAAGTCGCGAACCCACAAACACTTTTACAAAGAACACTGCCCTAATTTGAAACTTCCTCCACAGCCTATATTAACAAGATGGTGAACGTGGATAAACGCTGCTATTTTTTATGCTGACAATTTCAATGTGATCAAAAACGTCATTGATAAATTAGATAATACAGCTCAGAGTATTCAAAAATGCAAGACACTAATGGAGTCTGTAAATATAAGAAAAGATTTTATTTTTATTAAAATTAATTTTGGAAAGGTACCTGAAACTATTAAATAGTTAGAAAAACAAAACCTACCTATCGTAGACGCAATAACTAAATTTAATAACATAGTGTCAGGATTAGAAAAACCTCCCGAAGAAATTGGAAGAAAGTTCTACGAATATATTCAAAGGGCTAAAGCAAAAAATCCTGGATATGAGGAATTAAACGAGATAGTTAATGCATTACAGAAAAGTCCGTCAGATTTTGAATATCTAAATCTATCAGCAGAATTTGAAGATTTTCGTTTTGCACCAGTTACGAGTTGTGATATCGGGCGGTGATTTTCCTTATTTGAAGATATTTGTGCAGTTAAGAGAATGCGTCTTACTACGGAAAATATTGAAAAATATTTCGTAGTATATTACAACAGAGAATTGTTTAATTCAAAATTATCTTTTTTGCGTAATTATATTGTGTATATAATCAATTATTTTCGACTTGTTTATTTACAATTTCTTAATGTACTTACTATTAAATATTCCATTTATTTGATCTATCCAGATACTAAATGTACATCTACATTGTATATGTACATACAAACATTTGTTTTGAAAACCAGCGACTCTTTCTACTTTTACGACAATGAATTCAATGTGACGAATATAGGCATCAAAACATATCTAAAAACGCGTAACCATAATTTTATTTCCTCATAATTATTTGATTATAGATAGAATAGATAGAATTCATTGAATAAGGCAAATCTAAAAATATTTTTGACTAGATAAAAATGTTTTTAAATGTGCGTTATTCAGTTAATTAATTTATCTATATTCTATATTATTGTTTAAATCTATGTATATTAATTCATGCTTAAATATGTATGAAGTAGAAATATTTTACCCTATTAGACGCCAATAAGATTTACCGAAAAGATAGATTGGAATTCTCATACAAACAAATTTTATGGTTGGTAATCGACCAGTGGGATATTTACATCTACACTTTGTGATATAGATCAAAACTTTTTGATCAACTTTATACAATGCAGTTACTCTGTCGATTACATCAGATCACCTTTTTCTGTTCAATAGTAATGAAATCATTCTTATAATGCGGTAATTGTATTTGTATAATAATTTTATTAATTTCTTTAGTGTGAACGTGCGTATTCTATAAAGGCTCCATATCAACTAGAATCCCATACTAATGCTAATTTTTTGCGAATGTCCGATTTCTGGTAATTATATATTATATAGTTTGATCAAAAGAAAAAATAATGGCTTTTATCGATATGCATAAAGCTTTTATATGGTACGTTACTTCCTGGCATCTTTTATAAAAATTATAAATATATTTAACATAAAATCCAACATTTTAATTTATTTTATGACAATCCTGACGTTTGAAAACATATTGACTGATCTCATCTAGTAACTTGACTTTAAAATTTTGATGGTAATTTTGTAATTAGGGATTACTAAATTACAGTAATACCCCGCTTTACGCGAGGGATACGTTCCGCAAAAAATCGCGTTAAGTGAAATTCGCGTATATCGGGGTTTACGATTAAACATAGTCAAAAGTTAATACAAAAAAATAGAAATCATTTGAATCAATCACTTTAATTCTAAGAACACTTTATGCAGTACATATTACAGGTTTTTTTTACGGAAAAGTACATCTATTGTCTTTTGGGTAGCGTTTCTTTTACGTTCTTGTAAAATACGTTCATAACACCCAACGCTGTTTTTAATTGTTTGACACACGGTCAAAACACTGTCATCATTACGATCTATGCTCTGCAATATGTCCAAACCTGAATAACTTTTTGAAAGAGCATTATGTATTCCACTTGAAGATAAAACCCTCTCTTCTACTTGTTCTTCCTCATCGTTGATGGGATTATTCTGTAACTCGATCAGATTTTCATTGCTGAGAGGTTCGTCGTGCGTTGCTACAAGTTGTTTGAGATCTACTACCGCGACGTCTTCAAGTTCAGACCCTTTAATCATTGCAGCAATGTCTTCAAGCACTTGTCTCTGCATCTGGATAATTCTTCTAGGTGCTTCCACTACATCTGGCCAAATATTACGCCACACCCCGTTCATACAACTCTTTTTAACTTCGTTCCAAGCCTCGTCTTTGTTGTAATAGCCTTCATGATGTTGTATGACTTCCACCACTCTCGCATAGACTGTCTTCCTTCCCCGTCAGTTTCATGAATTAGTTGGCTAAAGTGCGGCGGTGGTAATAAGCTTTGAAGTTTGCTATTGCTCCCTGGTCCATAGGTTGTAATATTGACGTAGTGTTTGGTGGAAGGAACTGCACGTACACTTTTAAGTCTCTCGGCGTATCAAGTGAGGTTGGATGTCCTGGGGCATTGTCTAAGAGTAATATAACTTTACATTCAAGCCCATTTCTGTCACAGTAGGATTTGACTGATGGGCAAAAACTATTAGAATATCAATCTTGAAAAACTTTCCGTGTAACCCACGCCTTTCTGTTAGACCGCCACACGACTGGTAGGCTTCTCTTGTCTGTACCTCGCATTGCACGGGGTGTTTCTGAATGGTACACCAGTAAAACTTTCAGTTTGAAATCACCAGTGGCATTACCACCCAGCAGAAGTGTTAGTCGATCTTTCGCAGCTTTGAAGCCGCTGGCTTGACATTCCTCTTTAGAAATGAATGTTCGAGATGGCATTTTTTTCCGGTAAAGCCCGGTCTCATCAACATTGAAGATGAGACTAGCAGAAATTTTTTCTCGTGCTACGAACTTTTGAAACTTGTCTGGAAACTCAGCTGCAGCTTGAGTGTCCGCGCTGGCGGCCTCACCTGTTATGTGGATATTCTGAAGATTGGAACGCTGCTTGAACCGATGAAACCAGCCTCTGCTGGCAGCAAAAGTCGGAGTGGAACTCCCTTCACACACAAAGATTTTGCTTTTGTGCATATGAGATCTTGACTCAGTGGTGTGTTCTTCTTATTTAAATCTTCGATTCAAACTGCCAGGAACTTCTCCATTCTTTCTAGGATAGAAGATCTCGAACGAGAAAGTTTTGTTACACTTATAGGTGTTAAACTTTCGCTGGAAAGTTAAATCTTTTCTCGATTTTTTAAAATCGTTCTCACGGTCGTTTCTGAGAATCCAAAATCTCTGCCAACAATTGTTGCTTTGCCTCCATTTTCCATTCTTCTTAACACCTTCATCTTCAATTCCAAAGTTACGCTTTTACGCTCTTTTTCTTTCATAGGCGGCATTTTTAACGTAGCGTTAAATTATGTATGTATCTCCACCAAACGTTAAAACACGACTGCCAGCCGAGATAAACATATGGAATAAACGAAACAAACGAGGGAATCCCCAGAGAAAACCGGCATTCCCGCGACCAAATAGGAGACAATGACTACGTTATGTACAAACATACATATTCTTACGTTCTATTCTAAGCAATTCGCGTAATATGAGGCATTTTAACGCGAAATTTGAAATTCGCGTTAAGGCGAAACCGGGCATAACGGGGTCGCGTAAAGCGGGGTATTACTGTATTGAATAATTCGATGTGGTATTTTACAATATTAAATTAGAAACGTTACAAACCGTCGCCGGATCAGGAAAAACTAAATTGTTAGTATCAATAATCAGTTTTAATGCATACATCAAATACAATTAACTCAAATTTTACAACTCTTGCAATAATGAACATATTCTTTTCAAATACGCTCTTAGCACATAATAAAAACATAATGAAAGAATGTAAGTGTAAGCACACAAAAATCCATAGAAAGGCAAAATTACTCGGATGATGCTGGATCATACATAGGTATCTATTAATATTTGTAATAAATTTGAATTTTCTAGAGCCTACATCAATATTCCCAGCATACTGAAATTTTCTAGGAATATTTCCACGAGAGCATTCCCACCATTCCAATGTTAATAGATTATTCCGACAAGTAATTAATTATGTTAAACATGTTTATATATAATTATGTATGGTAATAAATATTAAAATCACTCACCCTAGCTTTTACGACCACCTGTAATATCTGGAACAAAAAAAAATGGGGTTCAATATTTGTCATATATGTATGTAATGGTCTACCAATTATATTATAATCTTTAAAACTTCCTCTAAGACCCATTTAACCCTTTGTTGAACATCGATACTTGTAAGTACTATATCTGTGTAATTTCATATTTAACCTTAAATTTAACAAATTGACCGGTGGCACTTATTACTAGGGTCGGACGCAGTATCGATACATCGTCCAATACCCGATACCATAACTGGTATCGATTCCCCGAAACCTCAGATAACGAAGCTATCGATACCTAAGAATCGATATTTGGATATCGATACCAAGAAACCAAAACCAGAGTATCGATACCAAGGAACCGATACCCAAATGATTGGAATCGATCTCAATGTATAACAAAGTATTCATTATAAGGTATCGGTTCCAAGCAAATAGTCCAAAGCATCGATACTAAAATAGAACGTCGGTATCGCTTTATTTTGGAATCGGCTTAACTTCTACAAGCCTCTTATATTGGTATTTGTAGCAATTTCCTTTTCTTTATTTAATAGGGTCTTTTTATTTATTGCATTTGTGTTGTAAGTTTAATTTATGATTCATACAAATGGAGACTAATAAGGTAAAAGAAAAATGGCGTCGAGAATTCTTATAAAGCTATTGTAGGTGTAACTTGCTTGGTTTGTTTCTATTTTGAAATAGAATATTTTAGGCTTTTTGTATAATTTGGTAATAGCACGAATATCTGTATATATTATCTTACCTTTGTGCATTTCTTTAAATGTATATAAAGATGTAATAAACTTTTTAAGTAAAGAATTTTTAAGTATGTATGTATGCATTATACAGGGTCAGGAAAATGTGTGGGAACACCAAATTTCTGTCAAAATTATGTGTTCTATTAAAAAATAATCTTAATAAAAGTTTTTGTAGTACATATTTTATTCTACTCTATCACATACTTTGATTTTATACAACTTTCACTTGTTTCGAGATATAGCGTCATCGGTAGTTTTTTTTAATGGAGCAGCCTGTATATTTTAACATTTTTGGATACACATTTTCAAGAATTACAATGATATAAAGTTTGGTTGCTGCGTGACTTGAAATATTAAAAAAAACGTTTGCTAAAAACATCTTTTTGTCAGATACATCTGATAAAAAATATTCGTATTTTAATGTTGTCGTGCAAACCTTTTAAGCAAAAATAAAGGTGTATTGGAATTACTTAGTATTAATGACAGTCATACTCAATAGTGACAGATAGTTTCCATTAAACAAAAATAGACGTTCATTATGGGCGAACTAACAGAACGTGAAAGAATTACTTTGCTAATGATGGTTGGTTTTGGAGACAGGCAGAGATCTCTACAAGATGCATGCAATTTTTTAATACCTCATTCCCTGAAAGAAATATTTCAAAATCAACAGTGTCAACGGTGTTGCGAAAGTTTAATGTAACGAGAAGTGCTAAAAATTTGACAAAAACTGGTCGACGTAGAACTGCCACAAATGATGATAATTCTTTGGATATCTTGAAGATCCAAAAACATCGCTATCAAAACTGTTCTTATATCACAATATTAGCGAGAGATTTCATCCGTATAAAGTTCATTTAGTACAAGAAATAAATGAAGATGATCCCGATAGACGGTTGCAGTTTTGAGAAGAAATGATGAATACGATTGATCGTAATGGCAACTTTATCGATAACATTTTATTCTCTGACAAAGCGACATTTTTGCTGCATAGACATGTAAATCGACATAACTGTCGCTACTGGTGTGATCGGAATGCTCAAAAATTAAATGTATGGGCAGGTTTAATCGGAGTATGCATAATCAGACCTTTCATTTTTAGGGAAAATTTGAACGCTTTTCGTTATTTACAATTATTGCGCGAGGAAATTGTTGCAGCATTAATTCATTTATTTCCAAACCTCATAAATCCTGCACTATTCTCAGATGCCTTCTGGTATCAGCAAGATGGAGTCTCGCGGCATTATGGAATTGACGTGCGAGCATACCTAAATGAAGTATTTTCACAGCGTTGGATAGGTCGAAGAGAATATATTGAATGGCCTCCGCGATCGCCCGATTTAAGTCCTTAGACTTTTTCCTTTTGGGGTATTTGAAACCTAATGTCTATAAGATTAAACCTCAGTCGCTCGAAGAGTTGGAAGATCGAATTAGGATGGCCTTTCAAGAGATAGCACAAGACGTGATTCAGAAGTCATTACGGCCCTTCGTTGATAAACTAGGATACTGTCAGGCTGCGGAAGGTCATCAGTTTAAACATTTATTATGAATTGTCTTGTTTTCAATATTTTCTTGTTGCTAACCTTTTCCGATATGTTATGTTATAAGATATAAAACGTATTGTAATTTTTGAAAATGTGTCTATCCAAAAATGTTAAAATATATAGAGTGATCCATTTAAAAAAACTACCGATGCCACCAAATCTCGAAACAAGTGAAAGTTGTAGAAAAACAAAGTATGAGATAAAATAGAATAAAAATACTACAAAAACTTTTGTTAAGGTTATTTCTTAACCCTGCTGTTAGATTAATAAAAATATACGAATCCTGGATTAAAAGACCATTTAGTCAATAATACTACATGTTTCAGGAAAAGTAAGAATTTAATCCAATATAATTATGTAATTTGATAGAATACCTCGTTAATATATTTAATTAATATTATTGTGTATCGTGCCATGTGGCATCCTCCATTATAATTACAATACAACTGATAGTGATAAGTACAAATTTAGTTGTGGTGTTCCCCTTTTTGCATTTTGCTATGAAAACATGCCAATTTACACTGCTTTTTCAGTTTATGTTTTGCTTTCTAAATATACACACGCTTTTTTCATACTATATAACGAAATGTCAACACAACGTTATTTGAACGAAAATGATATTCGTGAAGTGCTCAATTCAGAAAGTGACTCAGATATTTCAGATTCGAATATTGACTGTAATTCAGAACATAAGGGAACAAGTGATTTTGAAACAGAAAGTGAATCAGACGTGTGTGCAATTAGCTCTGTGAATCCCTTGTATATTGCTAAAAACAAAATGGTATGAAGTGCCACTCCATTACCTCAAGCCGTTAGAACTGCTGCTGAGATTATCTCAGCACAACCAGGATCAACCAGATTTGCGCTGTATCTAGATACAGTGACATGATGTCAGCATTTTTGTGTTTCTTTCCGCCTCCAATAGAAAGAATCATTATCGAAAATACTAACAATTACGGAGTCAAATTTAGTGACACATGCACCGATATTGATTAAGACTTATTGAGAACGTATATCAGACATCAAATGCTACATTTGTGATAAGTTTATTTGCAAAACTAACAGAAAAATATTTTGTTCAGCATGTACTGAAAAAAAAAACTATCAATAAAATTAAATTTGTTGTAGAAAAAGCTGTGTTTTGATTTCAATCAAATAAAAATATAAACTGGACCAAATGGTCCCCAATCCAAGGTAAGTAAATTTTCATTTTCTTTCCCCCGACGTGAGTGACGAAAACAGCGTAAGGTTTCATCAAGACATTTCTGTTATTGAAAAACGTTATCAGAGCAAATGGAACAGTGAAACACTTGGTGATTTTCAGAGAGCGGACTCGAGCGATTGATGAGGCTTCTGCCTTGTATTCGCAATAGGTTTGTTTCTGTAAACGATCCGTGGGTTTCGAACAATTTGATACGTGTGGTCACCTGCTTAAGTGACACATACCTATATATGCAGTTAATATGTATCTGTCAATGCATAACAGAGCGAATGTAATAAACGGTTTGGTAAGCGGCAGCAACTACTGCTGAAACAAAAGTAATGCTGACAAGCGAATTGCGTATCAAATTTTGAATAAAAATAATTTACAATGAACAAAACTCAAAACTATGTATCTTCTGAGAAACATTGAAAATGTAAAACATTACTATGAACAACAAAAATTTGTTCAAGGTGTTCCTGTGTTAAATTAGTTGTTTTAGATGTTAAAACGTCTTTAAAAATACTAAGTGTTCGTTCCTAATCACAACTGCTGATGGGTGCGTGATTAAAATGTTGCAAAAGTACACCATATTTCGAATGTATAGATTTCTCAATCGGCTCTGTGCAGAATTGATATAATATATTCAAATGATTTCTGATAAATATGGCATCAACTTTTTGTCTCAGCTTTGAGAAATATTTTTTTAAACGATTAAACTAACTTATCAACATTTGGAAAATGACCCTTGATGTATTCACATACTCTGTGTAGTGCATCTGCTGCACAGGTAACGTGTAGCATATTGGGATAAGATTGCTTTAATAACTTTCCTGTTTTTAACATATAAACTGCCGCATCAGTCAAAAATAATAGCATCTTGTCTTTATAGTTGTTATCCGATGACAGAATATTATGAATACATTGATCAATTACTTCTGCAACTGTTTCACCATTTACGACTGGCAATATTTTAGTTGCAATTAAGTATGGTTGCTATGAAGTTGTCTGATGAAGAATACCAACAACTACATTTAACACATATCGTCCCATTACATCCGTTGTTGTGTCAGCACTTACTCAAAGATAATGACCAGATAGGTTGATTCGTATTTTTTCTCAAATAACATTTTCGTAAGTGGTATTTACGTAAAGTAGATTCATCTGGTATATGACGATCAGTATATTTTGTAAGAAACCTCTTGAGGACTGGATTGTTAAGCTTTTCGAATGGGATATTGGCCGCCTTGCAAGCTTCACACAGTTCTTCGTTTAAAGAGTCAGGTGCAGATGGTCATATGTTATCTTGATGAGTTTTCGAAGAAACATATCTCCGCACATTACACTTTTGTGGACGCCTTAAATTTAATGAACAGACACTGCAATATATGTCGGTATCATTACGAATATGCAACCAATCTGTATGGCCTCTCATCCATCCTACCATAGTGGCCCTACGAGAACTCTCCACAGTTAATGAAAATAAAGAGAAATACAAGACCAGAAAGAAATGGATTAGAAGAAGAAACGAAAACTATTCCAAAAATAAGACAGTAAATTAAACTTAATATTTATAAAAAATTATAGGATAAATATACAATATAACAACATAAACGTTGTAACCAAATAACACTGAAAGAAACGAAACCAGAAACAATCCCTTATAGAAGAGAATAGAAAATATACTATCTCAAGAACAATACATATATGTAAACACGAGAATACACTTTAGAAATTAGCGGATATAATTTTTTAAGCAATTACTTCAACGAAGCCTAACGAAATAATATATAAATGTACATATACCGATTGGTCCAGCTCGGAACAGGCCATAGGCAACAATATACGTATGGAACGTAATGCGATGTGGCAACGTGTGTATGATGCCACTCCGATTGCCCGTCATTCGTATTTAGCTGTGCATACGTAAAGGTAGTTATTATGTCAGTGTATACAACCGCAGAGAAGGTACAAATAGTTTCGTGGTATCTTGCCGGCAATTCCTGTCGAACAACCGCTGATTTATTTGCTGTAGAGTACGTAAATCGGCCTATTCCTTCGCATTCGATGATTGAAAGGATCGTAAATGCGTTTAGGAAATATGGCTGTGTAGTCGGAAATTGCCGCAAATGCCAACAAATTGACGAACAGCGTTTTACAATAGGCTCGGCTATTGTTTGGGAAGAGAGGGCGGTATTTTCGAATCCTATATTGAGTGTAACTTTCTTAAAATTTAAATTTATTTTGCAGAATTATTGATTTTTTTACTTTTATCTTTTAGAAAACGTTGTTTTTTTATTACTTAAAATTACTTTTCCGTAGCAGCTAAGAATACAATAATAATAAATTGGACCTTATTATTATGTCTGAAACAAATGGGCAAATTACGTATACAGAACGAATATGCAAACGACTATATCCTTGCGCGGTTTAAGTCTTAATAAATTCTTAACTGCAACGTGCGCTGTTGCCACTCATTGCTGACTATGGCCCGTTCCGAGCTGGACCAATCGGTATATTACATCTTACACGCCACTGTGAAATTAAATTTATAAGAAATACACACAATGTACTATTCATAACGACGAAGATAACAACATCTGCTCGACGAATGCAATTGAGCAAGAAAATAGTGGCGCTGTTATAACATGCCTACTATACCGAATACTGCCACAATGTTTTATCGGGGCATTTGGTCATTCAATTGCTTCAGTCCGCTCTCTAACGATTATTGTTGGACAATATCACAAATTACCAAAGAACAGTATAACAGAAAAGCAATACAGAAAACATTTTAAACAGCCCGATACCATACCACTCCATATGGTGTACATACTTAATATTATTTCATTTACTTTTCAATATTTTTTTCCAAAACCTAATGTGCCAGAATAAATTTGTTATTACTATTGTTAGAACTATAAAAGAAACAAAAATATTTTACATAGTTTCTAAATAAAAATTAAAAAATGAAAATTTGTTAACCAGTGTAGTATAATTAGCTTATCGTCGGTAATTTGGATGGCAACTTAGAGATCAAGATAGCAATGGACATCACATATTTGTTGTTTCTTGAACAAATCGCCTTCGACAGTGTATAAAAAGGATTCTATGTATTTTCCCTTCGCACTGCCTATGATATGGAGAAAACAAAAGAATTATCTGACCGATTGTTACTTCTGCATAAATTTCAAAAAATTAATGTAAGTAATGATAATGTTTCCATCAAACCTTTTCAACGTTGCGAAATCGATACCAGGGAAGATAGAATTCGAAGATCTTGGGCGATTTCTGTTGGTTAATTATTAGAGAGTACGCAAAAGAAAGCCCAAATATAATATTATAATGGATTTTAGGTACATTTCCTAATATTAAATGAATCTATTAGCTTCAGCGCTTTATTTCCAAGCAGAATAATATTTCGCTCTGAAACTGATTCGCTAGGAAAATATCAAAAGCAGATTTGGATTCGGTAAAAAAATATTCAAGATCACCTATTTGTAAACAAGAACAAGAAAAAAGTTACAATTTGTTAATTTACCTTTGAAGCATTGGCCGCTGCTGGCTACCAATAGTAGACGTTTCTCCTGGGGCAAAACACGTGCTTTGGAACAAAACTGCTTTCGCGGCGCGACAGTAATTAACCAAAGCTGCAAAAACATAGTTATTACAATTTAATTTAAACAAAATAGAATACTACTAACGAAACAAATTTTTACAAAAATACCAGTTCATACATGCCTGCAAAAAATAAATTTTCTGATCTTTGGTTAATCAAACTAGAACTTCAATTTACATATATTCATTAAAAGATATTTTAAATAAAAGTCGCAATTATCTGTCATTTTTTACAGAGACCAAAGTTCAGAAGGTAATTTATTTTAGAATGAGCTGGCACTAAAGTAAAGACTTTATTCTGTAAGTACCTACCTTGCGATATACTGGTTACGGCCAACGGTCAACATCACTATTACCGGAACGTGTTGAATTAGAAGTTGTTTTAAGTCGCGACCAGATTAATTACTAAACTGCAAAATAAACGTATCTTATGAAATATGATACCTTTTTTATTGTACTTTATAATACCAAAAAAAAAGAGCAAAAAAGACGAGACAAAAAAGAGTAGTAAAGGCTTACCTTCGACCGCGAACTGCTCTCGACTACCCAAAACGCACGTTACATTACTCGAATACACACGGATTTGATACGGATTACATATCAAATTTAATGATTCGACCAGCTAAATGATTATAAACATGTTGCAGATGGCAAATTAACTTTTAATTAAAGGGCAGGCGCAATCTATTTCTAATCAAAGCTTGGATGATTGACGACATTTACTTATTGATGACAATGCTGGATGATAAATAAATGAGAACAAAGCAAAACAGGAACCAGAAAAATAATGAAAGACAAATACATTACAGTGAAATCTCTAGTAGCAGACAACTCCATTAAACGGACTCCTCTATTAGACGCATTTTTGTTGGTAGCGTTTCCAATTAGTACATTGTAAATATAACAGTACTCTAAAAGACGAACATCTATTGAACGGAATAGACACAAAAATCGAACAATTTAAAAGAAGAAATTTCGGATAAACGGACAGCATATTTGAAGAATAATAATAGTCTCTATTATCCAACAGATACAAAAATCCACTTAAAGGATAATATAAAATTACAAAAACAAAAAACATGTGTTGCAGTGCAAATCATAAAATAAACGAAATGACAAACTAATTTATTTAGTAAAATCCTCACAATACTTATTTCCGTTTTTCACCATATGGACCTTAGGGCCTTAGCCTTACATTAGTTCTAGCACGAGGAACTGAGAATGTAGCCGATGAACGCGTGCCGTAATTCGGCACAAGAAACTGTACTACACCGAGTAATGACGGAGAATCAATTTTGTTTGTGACAACTATGATTAAAAAGTTGGCACTAGACACATTCCTCCGTTCCGACGACTCCATGCCGTAGTCACTTAAAAGGCTATTGCAGTCGACACCACCCAATGAATATATTCCATTGGTTTTGAACGAAACATATTTCAAGAACCTCCTTTGAATGTTTTCCAAACCCAGTTGCTAGGGAAGTATATATGGGATACCATACGACAGGCATATTTCAGTTTAGACCTGACCATAGTAAAATATAACGTTTTTAGTGTAAACACGTTATAGAATCCTCTGCATGTTCTTATAAGGAAGCCTAAAGCTCGAGAAGCAGAGTTGCAGATTGCTTCTATGTGCCCAGTAAATTTAAGCTGTGTATCAAATAAAATACCTAAATCTTTTACTTCTAGCTTCCTTGGAGTAGGTGTATGTTTAGCATCGTAAGAAATAAGTTGCTCGTTCCTGGAATAAGTGACAATGCCACATTTTCTGATATTCCTTCGCAATGTTTCACAGTCGGAGATGGTTTTTGAAAAAAAATTTATCATCAGCATACGCAAGAACTCGGCAGTCGATTGAGGTTAAAAGATCATTTATAATTCCGATTTCACAAAAGAACGGATCTCCTTAAAACAGTTCTATTGATTTATTTATCAGTAGAATGGTCAGATTTTCCCCACATTCCAGAATCCTACTCAGTATAAGTTAATATATACGTACGAACGTCTTGAAAACACATCTGGTTTTAACACGTGTTCGTATGAAATTACAACAGCATTTTTGTTAACAAAGACAATACATACTTATTGCAAGAGATGTTTACGAAAAGCTTTGTTTTTTTTTTACGGGACGCAACCAGTTACATAAATCAGCATGTCGAACGAAAGAAAACGTGAAAAAAACCAATGTTTGACAGTCAAAAAGTTTATCGGAGGATTTCCCGATTTATATTATAATGGTGCTAAAATTATGTGCAAAGTTTGCGATAGACCGTTGATGTGTAGGCGCAGACGCGACTGTAAGGACCATGTGAATAGCCAGAAATACGTAAATTAAAAAAATTACAGATTATCGAAGGAAGAATTTATGTTCCAATTGCTATTTACGTTTCTCAGTTGTAAATTGCCACTTCACCTGCTGGATAAACAACCGTTTCGCGAATTCTGGAATAAATACAATTCCAACAGGAAGCGACCTTCCCGGGGTACATTAATAGCGTATCTACCTGCTGTACGCCAAGACATCATAAACTAGGTCAAAAAGCCGAGGTAAAGGATAAACAACTGTGAATACGTTTCGAAGAATCGACATATCGAAAAATCCTACTCTTCATCTTTATAGTACGTGTAGTGGAACCTCATACACCAACATTTTCGATCTTACTAGCTAGCAAAAGATTTGAAAAGTGCACTAGCGCAGCGATTACGAGAGTAGTGCTGGATACGCTAAAACAATTTCAGATTCCGACTAACAACTGTTGATGTTTATGAACGATGGAGCAGCAAGAATGCGTTTTGTGGTCGTTCTCTAAAACAAGAGTGTGAACAACTTTTACGTGGGACGTGTAAAGCTCATGCTTTACATCTTGTGGCATAAACGATACGCAAATATTATCTTAAGGTGGATGCATTAATAGCAAGTACTAAAAAAGTGTTTCTCAAATCTCCAAAAAGAATTCGAGAATTTCGCAGACGGTGCCCCGGTATTCTCGATCCACCTGAGCCAGTTCTTACAAGGTGGGGACAAGCTGAAGGCGGCATTTTACTATTCTAAGTATTTCCAGCAAATTAAATCTATTATTCTGCAATTCAATCCTAACAAAAGTGAAGGTGTTAAGGAAAGTCAGAAAAGATTTCAAGATACCTCCATTAAAACAGACTTAAAAGCTGTTAACAATAACTATAAAGGATTATTTGACGCTATTGAAAAATTGCGAAATACTCGATTGTCGTTAGTAGAGTCGGTACGAATAGTGGAAGAATTGGAAACATTACTGGACAATATAGAAAAAGCAAAAAAAGCAAACACGGCGAACATTGCTTACCGACAAATGTAGAAACTTATCTAATTGCACAAGACTTTTGCCGATTTTATTCCTTTTAGGCAAGTGTTTTTTTTTATCTCTGGCTGAGTTATAATATCTTAAGCACTTGCGGCCTTCTTTACAAAACGTGATATGTACGAGGGTATATCAGAATTAAACGAGACTGATTTTTTAATGACTCGTACAAAAGTTTTTTGAATCGGCAAAGTAGGTGGCTATGTAGACCCCACTTAGGGTGGGGAGAGCAACGTCTGAAATTCCGTCGAGACCGTTCAGTAGTGCAGTGACCATGAGTGAGCAAGCAGTGCACGTTTCCGTGGAGCAGCGGATAATTATTAAGTTTTTGACCAATGAGGGGGTGAATCCAACAGACATTTTACGCAGATTGCACGCACAGTTCGGGGAGAACACCCTTTCACGACCTCGCGTGTTTGCATGGCATAAACAATTTTCTGGAGGCCGGGAGAAAGTTGAAAACCAGAGCCACGTTCGACGCCCACGGACGAGCGTTACCGAATCCAACATTGAGGCTTGATTTTCTTCATGATCGCCGCACAATTAATGCCCAATATTATTGCGACGTTTTGGATGCCGCAAAATTGTCTTTACGACGAAAAAGAAAGACGCAATCCGTTAAAAATGTCATTCTCCTTCACGACAACGCCAGACCACATTCGGCAAACATTACGAGGCAAAAAGTGGAACAATTCGGCTGGGAAATCTTGGAACATCCTGCTTACAGTCCAGACTTGTCACCCTGTGACTACCATTTGTTTGGACCTCTAAAAGAAGCTCTTGGAGGCCAGCGTTTCGACAGCGACCAAGCGGTAGAGACATTTGCGCTCCATTGGCTGTGTGACCGGCCTAAAAGTTTTTACGATAACGTGATTAAAAAGCTTCCAATCCGTTGGGAAAAATGTATTGCGCGGGCGGGAGATTATGTAGAAAAATAGTACATTTGTATTAACCTTGTTCAATAAAGCATTAATAGTTTTAAAAAATCAGTCTCGTTTATATCTGATATACCCTCGTACTATTTCAACGACAAAATATTCATTATCAGTATACAATTCCTTTTTTCCGTTAGGAACGCAATTTAAAAGACAAATTTTGGAAAATTAATTCTAGCATCAAAAATCTCCCCTTCATAGCTGTTATATCGCTTGTTTCTCTTGCAAATAATTATTGAAAGCTTAAAAAACGTGATAATCCAATTCGGAAAAGTCAGGAGCATAGGGCAGTGGCGCCTTCTGATCATTTACAGAGATCATATGGAATTTGAGGAATTGATTTAAAAAAAAAAAAGAAGCTCTTGGAGGCCAACGTTTCGACAGGGACCAAGCGGTAGAGACATTTGTGCTCCAGTGGCTGTGTGACCGGCCTAAAAGTTTTAACGATAACGGGATTAAAAAGCTTCCAATCCGTTGGGAAAAATGTATTGTGCGGGCGGGAGATTATGTAGAAAAATAGTACATTTGTATTAACCTTGTTCAATGAAGCATTAATAGTTTTAAAAAATCAGTCTCGTTTATATCTGATATACCCTCGTATATTGAAAACATTTGTACTCTTGGCTGAACTCTGAAATGTGGAAGAATATCGTTCATAGACTATCTTCAAAATGCCAAGACCAAAAATAGCGAATATTAAGCAAATTTTTAAGATCGTTTGAAGACAGCTATGGCTGAAAAGCGTCCAGGAATGGCTACGAAGAAAGTGCTCTTTCACCATGATAATGCACTTGTGCATTCCAATAGTTGCTGTAAAAAAAAATTGAAGAATTAGGGTTCGACATAGTACCGTATCCCCACATTCGCCAAACCTAAAACCATCTGACTTTTATCTATTCCCTAAATTAAAAGATTTTCTCGGAGGCAAAAAATTCTGCAAAAATCTTCATTTCTGCTAACAGTGGACGATTATTTTTCAGGGTTAGAAGAAAACCACTTAAAATACGGAATAAAGGAACTTGAACACAATGGACCAAATGTATCGAATTAAGAAAAGATCATGTAGAGACAAAATATTTTTTTAATTATTCCTTTGCTTCTGATCGCGCGAAATAGTCAATCCGCCCTCGTAGTTTCAGGACATGGGTGACAGCGTGATGTTAACTACTACAAAGGAGAAGCCCTTTCAAATATAATTTGGTTAGACATTTCTTCTTCGCACAAATGATTAAAATTATACTGCAATGAATAAATACAAGAGAACACAAGAAAATTTATAAATAAAATTAGAAAAAATTATAATTCATGGAATTTCGGAAATGTCCTTTGTATAGTTAACAAAATTAGCACATGAAAAATTAGAAATATTTGAATGTACCGTATAAATATAGAACAGCATCTTATCTAATTAATTTTTCTTTGGCCTGTATTGTTTAAGCAAATACGTATTTCAATATCGAAATGTTATAATAAAAATAACATGTAGTTCATCCATAAAAATATTGACATCTGCAACATAATGTGGTTCAATTCAACGTCATTCGGCTGATCAAACTGCTAAACTTGACAACCACGTGAAAATATGCACGCTAACTCGAAGTTTCACGATTCGCCCGCACTTCACCAAACCTGAAAATAACATTTACGTTTATTATCATTTTTTAAGAAATACTCAGGAAAATAAATGTGATTAGAAAAAGCATATTTAGTGCAAAGCAAATTACTGCATACCAAGAACTAAACATTAAACCCTAGCAGAAAATAATAATATGTGAAAATACGTGTGAAAGGAAGATTTTTCTAAGTGAATGACACTGGTCATTTGTTCAAAATATTATTCACTTAGAAAGTTAAAGAATTTTACTACTTATAGCACTTAAAAATGTCCTCAAATACATAACGAAACGTTAAAAATATGTTTTTCATTTTATTAGTTTTTTCTTTTGTGTGAATCATTTAAAAAATACAATTCTTAGCAGCCGGACAGTCAAAAAGAGAAAAAAGAAAATAACAAAACAAGAAATATTGTACTGCCAACAAATTCGTTTCGACATCTTTGGCAAGTCGTATCCATTCAGTCACGCTCATTTGCTCTCCCATTAAATTAAGGAATTCAAAATTGTGTGCAATACACCACTACCACTACTCAATTGCTTTCGTGTGCAGAGAATTAACTGTCATCAGTATAACCGAAATACACCTATCCCCCGTTATACAACTTCCCTTTATAAAGGATTTCGTTATAACGGTCATTTGTAATTAGACATATTTCGATTTACGGCTTATATTTTTTCGCTCTACGGCGAAAATTGTGCCCATTTGTGCGGAGGTGTTTCAAGACATCTTGAAGCTTCCGAAAAGTTTCTGAAATATGTCAGGTATTGGTGTTACCAAAATCTACTGTCCAAACTAAGGCTGGGTGAAGTATCGATACATCGTCCAATACCCGATACCATAACTGGTATCTCCAATACCCGATACCATAACTGGTATCGATTCTCCGATACCTCAGATAACGAAGGTATCGATACCAACGAACCGATACTAAGGTATTGTTACGCTTTAATTTCCCTTTTTAATATCGATTAATAGACTTCATTATTTATAGACGAATCCCGGTATCTTATATTAAATACGTTCATTCGGATACTTGTTCCGCTGTCTGTGGTTAACTTTGGTAACTATATCACCCCTTCCGCTTACACGGAGGTGAGATTCCAGGATTAGCAGACAGACCTTCGTAGAGTAAAGTCGTTTAAAAAATTACTTAAAATGAATTAAAAAGTGTACATCTTCTTAATGAAAGTTAATTCACGCATCTTTGATCTTTAGTTAATTAATCGTTAATAAACGGATCATGTCAAAGGGTGAATTCTAATTTTTGGAACAGCCAATTGCCGTTTGCGACTTACGTGGGTTTGGCGAAAATATGACCCAACCTTGATTTTTGTGTGGCGTTCCATTTCGTTTTCGTAAATAGAAAAAAAATAGCTTCCTGCTGAAGAGTTCACAAGCACTGCAGCCTATCCTTCAATGGCAATTTATGGTCGTCTAATTCCCCGAACAGCGATCTACCTGAGGACTTAATTACCACCTTCGACAGACAGGGACAAGATATCAAGTAATTCGTATTATTCGAGTTTTTGTATAATTTAAATTTCGTCTTATATTTTTTTTTATATATATTGCTTTCATATTTTGCCGAAATTTAACTTCTTTTAGCATAACTTAAATTCATTTTTGTAATATTAATATAGTTATTAGCATTTTCAACGCCATATTAATCAATTTGCGTAGCGGCTTAGTAGGGCTCAAATCATAAAATTTAATATATCATGTATAGCATAACTTAACAGAATACATTCTTGTGAATTAAAGTATTTATCTTATTTGCCTTTAAAACCAAATTATTCTTTCATAATTTTGGAAATTAAAATCTAAATAAAAGCATATTCCGATATCGATATATTTTATTGAAATTTCTTCTGCGGTCACAATTGTGTTTGTCGTGTCGTACGTGACCACAGATGTTCTTTTTTGCATACATGCAGGTGTCGATAAATGACGACGCATTTTGTAATTTCATAATTTTGAATTTTGAATTTAAAATCACTTGTATTTGTGAGTAGGATATTTTGACTATCGCTAACACTCCAATATGAAACAAACATGTAAATAATTTACATATCTGTAACTATGCACATGGACAAAACACCTCGTATTTTCAGCATTTACTTCTGCTTAATACATATGTTTCTGCCATCTAGGCGTCCTCAGTTAAGCTAGTGAAGCAATGTATACAAATTAATACAAACCTGTTATAAACAACTGGTTTGTATCTGTATTTAAATTTATTGAAATAGCCCGCATAGATCAAGCAAGTTCCGTCCTATAAGAAGACAACTATTTAATAATTGACATCTTACGGGCGAAAGAGACTTTGTCTGGAGGGTATTAAGCAGAAGTAAATGCTGAAAATACGAGGTGTTTTGTCCAAGTGCATAGTTACAGATATGTAAATTATTTACATGTTTGTTTCATATTGTACAAACGCTTTATACGTGCTTAACGTATTGTCATACTTAAACAAAACCTTTTTGTATATCGCTGTAACTGTTTATAAAATTATTGTGAACTTATCCCTAATGGCACCTTCAGAAAAAAATCTGCGGGAATAAAATATTTAATGTACTTAAGTAATTATTTTCCATTTACGTTTAACAGTATTATTACGTTCAACTTTTGAGATATTATGTTTACCGTACTGTGTTCACCTTTTTGCAATATCTAGTCTCGGAATTTGTATAGATTTATATATATATATTTTTATTTTTACAGTAACATAGTCGTCATAATTATACAGGGTGAAGATTTCAATTGATTAATATTTCTTTATTTGCTTTTGATCAATGCTTAAATATAATACAGTCATTTACTTGATTATATTATAATCATTTACTTTCCTTTGATCGTGAATATTTATATGAATTATTTGTTCACAAGTTTTTTTTTCCTTTACCTTGGCACACCCCGTAGCAATTTCCTTTTCAGGTATCCTGGGCAGCAATTCTGGAGTTAGTACGTGGGTACTTAGTAAGTCTAGATGTATATATAGCGTTAGTTTGTATGTGCATGCACCTAAGATCACGCAATCTCTTTTCTCAGTTTTCAGTCTGAGCTTCGGTATGCAAAACTGATTGGCGCTACCTTCAACTTTTATTTTAGTCACCACACCCGTCTCCACTGACTAAGGGCAGCAGGAGAAGGACTATAATAAATAGAAGCTGCCATACTTTGTGCGATACAACTACAGCTTTTTTTGGATCTCGACCATCTTCAGACGCCTTCGCTGCGCCAACTTTCCGAGTAGATAGCAAAATCAATAACCTTATTTTACAGATGACAGATCGAAATTTTCAAGTGATTTGAAAAGGTACAACACAAAATGACAATGTTCCCTAGATACAAAGCGCACCAAATAACTTGGCAACGTAACTAGTGTCAAAAAAGACGAATACACGAATCGCTGGAATCTAATAAGAGAAGGCCATACTCCATAAGACCCAAATATTTCTAAATTGAGTTTACATAGACTATAGTATCTACAGTTTTCAGCTTCATTTCATGGCTTTTGGTAATATATTTTAAGCCAATATTCTCAATTTACCTTAATATTTGATATTATACACAATAATAATAGTAACCCATGTCGCTATAATCCCGAATAGCTCAACACCAATTATAGGAGGTATCGGCACACCACGAATTATTTATACCCATGTACTGTCTGTGACGTTTTCTAGTTGCATACCCTAAGTAAGTTTTAAGAGTGCAATGATTCATTCTAAACCATGCATTTAAATAATTTCAATAAAAAGAGATCCATTTACCTTCACGCGCCGGCTATTAGTAGATGACGAGTTCCCATTACCACCGGAAAACGAAAATCGAATTAGCTTCGCGTCACGACCGTTCTTAGTCAGATCTGCAAAATAGAAATATTAGAAGTATTCTATGTCAGTTAACATAAAAATACAATTTCAACTTACATACAATTACTAAAAAAATGAAGGCGATATAGAATAAGTGTAATAATTTGGGATCGGCAGTCAGGGATACATAACGTCAGTGCAGAAACGAAGAGAAGACATAATGAATGCCGATTTAACATTCACACGCGAATCGAAATACATACCGAGGAACAAGTATTTACCAAGTAAGAGTAAATACATCTTCCCCATAGGGTTTATAAAACATATCACACACCCTGACAATTCACCATCTATATCCAGAGTTCAAATTAATCAAACGATAATAAATCACCAATAATTGTTTCATAAATTCATTTGTTAATAATTGTCTGTCACCATAAAATCTACTTACACATTAAAAACGACCGCTCAACATCTACCGATAAAATAAGGACATATTTAAAGGATATAAAGTTTTTTAGTGACGGCTCATCTACTTCTTTACCATCAAACAAGTCAACAATTCGGCTTACAGTATGGAATCCTGAATTGTCATTTAAAACTGCTTCAAATTTTCTTTTTACATGTTCAGCGGCAGCTCCAGGTAATTGGGAAAGGAATTGACGAATATCATATACAATATTCATGGCGTTAGTGATAGAATACTGTAGGTTGGTGGGAGTAACCTCTAGATGGCGGATAGTTACAGGCATTCTGGAAATTCCATTAATATTGGTTAAATGTACCTGGACAGTTGGGTCCATAAATACTTGTTGATCGTCTAAAATAGAAACAGCATCATTCGAATCCAGTAGCTGTGTCGTACTTTTAACATCGTCAAAATGCATGCGATAAAGAACGCTGTTTCTATCCATGCACCCCCCAGCGCGCTATAACAAGTTCTGGTGGTGGTAACACATCAGACAGTTCTTCGCGAAATAAATTCTTGCTTCACAAATCTTTCTTGATAGAAGATATCAATTTATCTACATTCGGATAGCACTTTCTGACTTCTGATACTCGATGAAGAGTCTGTGCGAAGAATGTGACATAACGTCATACTACTGCAAGTTTGTTGAAAGAGCCGACCACCAGTCGCTTGGATATATGCAGTTCCATCTGTTACAAATAATATCACTTTTCCTTTATTTATATAATTATTTATTGCGATTTCGAGACGAAGTTTCATTAGGTGAGGTGACATAAATTATGCATTAGTTGTTTCAATTCTCTTAGCTGCAAATAGATGTGTAGACATTTCCGTATCGCTGTCCATCACATATTTACACAATAGAACCCAAGTAACTAATAAAACTAAACAAAAGATAGGCCCGCTAGAAATTCATTGAAGTTCCGTCCTGGAATGTACCCCTGACTGCCAATCCTTAGTAATAATAATTTAGATTATTATATTGCATCAGAATACGGGCACAATCAAGCAAAATCAAAAGAACATGCACATAAAACATGTGATCGGGGAAAATAAGTAGAAAGATTTTACATTAAATAGATGAAAAAATAGTCACATGGAAACCTAGAAGAAAAACAACATAAAAACGTGAATAAATACTAGGAAAATGTAAACGACAGTATATTATTTAATAATAGAACATTAATTACAAATAAGCAAGTTTATACATAGATTAAATAGAAACCGGTAAAGCTTACCTAAACACGGCGATGGGGCTTGCTATCTCTTCAAAAAGAATACATGGTCCAAAATTGAGTTACATTCAATAGAGCTGGCTGAAAGTTCTGCTAGAAGTCTAGGTTAATTTATATCAGTAAGAAACAATATAAATATATGTGACTACATAAGAAAATTTCATCTAACTGTCTCTGATATACTCTGAACATTTTGAAGTATGTCTTAAATTAAACTTAACTAATCAGCCTTTAAAATCGTTTGTGTTATTACATTTTCAAATATAAATAACAGGCAACTTAAATTTATTTTATTATTTATGTGACGATTCAAAAGAAACAATATACATACTTGTTTGCTTCAGTATTTGAAGTATGTATATGAAACTATATGTGAAAATTACTGTTGCCACTTATAAGATCTAGAAGTTGAACTATTAATTTCTTAGTTATGAACCTTACAAATATTCATTTCAGAGTTATCTAAGTTATCAAATTACCTAAATAATCAACTATATTTCTCAAATCTCTAGAAGATCTCTGAGAAATCAGCTACAGATTATTATGTCGGCTATAAACAAATACAAATTTTGCAAGTGCAAGATGGGAAGTACTTTTAGAGCAACCAAATCATGCATATATTTTGTATATAACTATTAGCGGTTAACACACGACAAGAATTACACATATTTATAAAATTTAAATAAACATATCCTTTAGATGTTATCGCGAAACAACTGAACAAATAAATACGCATTATCACGTAAATCAATAATGGCAAAAATGGCTAAAAGAATTTTGTGAATATGCCGAGATGGAGAGTACCATAAACTCATTCAACACGGGAACACCCGGTTTCTATGCAATGATGCCCGCGCTGGAAAGAATTTTACAGATTTTTAAGGTCTGCAAATGTTTTTTTTTAGACCAAGAAATGTGCCCATCAACAATAAAAAAAAACTAGTTTACTGATTTAACGGACGAGCTCTACTTGTGGTTTGGCCACGAACAACTTGCACTGTTTAACAAGGCCATCCTAATAATGGAAAAAAATAACACAACAACTTTTGAGGTTGCTAAAGCTCATAAAGCTCTCAAAAGAAACCTGACAGAAAGAAAGGCTTCAAACCTTAATCATATGGGCGCAAACAACATCTACAGGAATCTAGATGAGCAAGTTTTTTATGTAAGAAGCATTGCATACTTGGACCGCTGGGAGAATGGTTTTAGAAATTCTGAACAACTTTCATGGGTTAATCTGACCAAAACAAATGCTGTTGATTGGGAAAACACCGAAACTTCTGCTGAAATTATTAAAAGCAATCTTCTTGATGTACCCGATATGAAAATAAACAATGATCAGCTGTTTGACGAAGTTGTGCTCGCTAAGGAGTATTTGCAGTCAAATTGGAAACAGTGGTATCAAAAAGAGACTGCCAGAAATGTGATTATTTCAAGTGAAGAAAAATGGCTCAGGCTGTTTGGTCACTTCAAGGAGAATGACATAGTAGCCCCCAATCTTATCAAGATTGTTGCGTATCCCTTCTGCTTACCTGGAACATCAGCACCAGTTGAAAGAATATTTTCTTTAATGAAGAACGCATTGACTGATGATAGGGGTTTGATGAAGGAATCTACGATTAAAAGCTTGATGACATGTAAAATTAATATCGGATTAGATTGTGAAGATTTTTACAACAAGATTAAAACAAAAAAACACTTTCTAAAAAAATTCCTAGCCAATGAAAAGTACATGTAAATATTGTTCAAATTTTTATTCCTCATTCAAAGTGTTTGTTACTTAAGTAACTTTACAAATATTAACATGTAAGAAATAAAATGTTTAAATTTAAATATATATGCTTGTGGCATTTATTATTACCCCTGCTTTAGGTTCCTAATCAGTAACAATTTATTCATAGCGTTGAGAATAAACTACCCTCTAAAACACTCTAAAAAGCGCCGAGGGTGTGTACCCTTGCATACCCGCGACGCTGGGGGCATTCCGGTGTCCCGATTGAACATTTCAGAAATCTGGCAATCCTAATTAATGCTATACTAATACATATATAGAAGGATAGAACAGTTAACAATAATAACAATTGAAAACAGCACATTTTACAAAATAGCAAGTTAAATAAGCAAAAACCCGTGAACAAACTTACATCTACGAAAATTTCAAAAGATGTTGGCAATTGACGGTGGGTAATGAAGGGGATTAGAGGCGTAAAATGAAAATGCAATAATCACCAAGACGCTACAGAGCAGAAACTATATTGACATATAACAAGAACAAAGCAGATTGCTATAATCTGAAAAAAAACTGTAATAAAAAAAGTTGGAAATGCGGAAAAAACTAATAAATTGAATTTATTGGAAATTTGAATGCACTAAACAATCTCAAGTATTGTTAAACTTTTCACAATCAAGGCACAATTTTGCTACAAAATTTTTCATACATTCTATGTAAATTCCCAACAAATGCCAAAAAAAGTTAGTAAATATAAATTATCCTTATTGTCACATCTAGATAGACAGAACTAGAGACCGGACACATCGGGCTGAAATGGACGTCATTACGACGGACGATATAAATAGTCTACAACATCTGTAAGTACATCACGCATTTGTTGAATAGTACCATTCATTCGGTTAACTGCACATCTATTTTTTGTGTGCGGTTAACCGAATGAATAGTGCTATTCAATAACTGCGTGATGTACTTACAGATGTAGACTATTTATATCGTCCGTCGTAATGACGTCATTTCAGCCCGATCTCTAGACATAACTAAGCTATATGATTATGCGCAAATTCAACAGTGGTTTAATGATAATTTCAAAGAACAAAAACATACTTTTTGATTTCAGGGAGAAATTCTAAGGAAAGTGTCTGATTAAGGAAACATACGTGATCAGACAATAACTTCAAAATAAAATAATAAGGATCATTTGCAAAAATATGTAGACAGGATATATAAAATTTATGAAATCAGACAGTAAACCCTTCGAAAGTATTTATAGAATTATTGATTTTGGAGCTATTGAAACAACCATATTTACCACCTATTTTCACTGCAATATAGAGAAACTATAAACTATGTGCTTATGAATTTTTACTTACACACCACAAAAATAAGAAATGACTACAGGACTGATGTATTGTCTACAATTATTAACTGTGCAATGTTATGGCAAATTAACTTGAATTTTACTATTGCACTAAATTATTAAAAGTAGAAATTAAATAGAAACATTCCCGAGCAACAATTTCAGGATACATCTGAAAAATAGTAGTTCTATTAACCATTTTTAAACAGTATTTAAAAATACCGGGTGCGGCAATCGTGTGTCGGCGGAGCTTAGCATGAAAACTAATAAAGTTGTAGCAATGAAATTTTGCGTACACATGTAGTATGCTACAGTGCATTTTCTATTTTTATTTAAATATTTACAGGTGGTTCCAAATTTTGGCAATCATTTTCAATTTTTTTTTAAATAGATGGCTATACTTTCTTGTTATTATGATGATAGCCACCCAAATGATCTTTGCAATGATATATGACAATGTGCACTCACAACTGTTTGTTTTGGTTTTATTCCAAATTTTGTTAAAATCTTGACCGCAAATTAGCTACTAAAAATACAAGCATTTTTCATTAATTCAATTCTAATAAGAAATAATTCGCAAATGATCCATCCTAGGTGCATCAAATGAGGTATCAATAGAAAGCGTAGTAAAAGGGCTTTTCAATGAGGTAAAAATATACAGGGTGTTCCATTTAAAAATTACGAGATTTCTTCGATTTTGCGAAATTGTGAACACCCTGTATAACGCGAGCAGTTGCAGAATTGATTTCACGTAGCAACAAAAGTGCATACTAGTAGAAAATATTCTATTCTATTGGTTTCGGATCTTTTGATTTTCCTTATGCAGAATAGCCAACTGAAATGTATCGATTTATCAAGTAAAATAATTATTTACACAGAAACTATCAACTTTAGACCCATACAACATTATATCTATGTAACCAGCTTTCAAGCGCGGATCATTTTATCTATTAATATACAGGATGTTCCATTTAAAAAAATGCAACTTTAGTCTGGCATGACTAAATATTTGACTAACTTTCTAATGCGCGTGTAATCTTCCGTCCCCGCTTCGTTGCCGGACCCTGTATATTAACAAAAATGTAGCGTTCTAATTTCATGCGAACACGTGTTCTTTTTATAAAACCCCATGTGTTTTGAAAACATTCGTACGTATACAGGGTTTTTCACGTAACCCGTGCGTTAGAAGTTTTCTATGTTAAGGCCTTAAGATACTTTTTAAAATTATTAGCACGTAATCTGGATACTTGCTGTATTAAAACAATATTTACACCCATGAACTACTTTCGGTGATGAGCCATAGCCAACTTTGATATTTTAAATGGAATGTTATACTTTTTATTGCTTTTTTAGATTCCTTGTAAAGTACTATAACACTTTATATTAAGGTTTATTTTCCAAAAAATGAACCGTTATTGAATTATTACGATTTTTGTGAATTGTTTTGTTTTTTTAATGTACTTTTTAAAACCATATATCTCAGGTGTATTTGATCTAAACCACGTCATATTTCTACTGGAAACAGCGAAAGGTTCAGATTCCGAGTAATGTCGAAACATTTAAGAAATCTCTTACAGGGTGTTTCGAAATGTATTTATTATTTATGTAGTTTTCAGTTAAAGAAAAATCGATTTTTATTTAAATGGAACACCTGTAGATGAGCACGCCATAGTAAGTAGATAAACATTTTGCATCGTACAGGTATAGGTTTCCCTATATCTACCTCTCATAATTTTAGAGTTATTAATGATTATTTTCTAAATCGAGCATTATCAATAAAAATCGTTGTAGTAAGGCTTGACAAATAAATCTGATCTGTCAAAATTGTCACAAAGTGTATTTCGTGCCGAAATAGGTTCTATCTTGTTCACAAATATGCAAGACGAATTAAACATTTATTCTAATATAGATATTTTGAATTTATTCTACATTCATGGTGAATCTCTTCAAATTATTGAAAGAACATATGTATGGACTTTTTAATGAAAGATACCCACATTTACCAGCAATGAATAAAACTAAATTAAAAATTATTGATTATTTTCTAAATTGAGCAGTATTAGTAGAAAGCTTGGGAAAAAAACTAAATAGTTTTGGAATTATACCAATTATGTATATATTGATTCATCAAACTTCTTGCAAAAGATTAGAAAAGAAAACAAATTTCAAAATTATGAAAATATTGTATATCATACGGGATAACAAAAATAACCACACATTAACAAGCAAAAAAGTGAATAAAATCAATATATTAAAGACACATATAATGCGTTAATAATGATATTCGCAAATGTTCAAAATCATTTGCCATCTAAACAAAGCATGACTCTTCTTAAGCCTGTTGTAGTTGCTTTTCTTACTTGCTCAGCGTTCAAGTTTCGAAAACCGTCTCTTACTCTAGTTAGAAGCTATTCTCTGCCTTGCACAGGAGACGCATAAACCTCATTTTTTATTTGACCCCATAAATAAATATCAAGAAAAGTCAAATCGGGGGGTCTAGGTGGCCAGAACCAAGGTCTATTGCGATCAATCCACTTATCTTCAAAGATATTGGGGTACATGTGAAAAGTGAGCGGGTGCTTGATCCATAAACCAACATAGGTTATTCAAAAATGGCAGTATTTCCTTAACAATTGTAGGTACCTGACGGTTCTTAAATTCTCGTTATAAATTTCATTTTCAATGTGGATATGTATAATGATTGCAACAGTATTAGAGCTAAAAGTGTCTTGAAAATTTGCTTCTCTAATGGCATGTGGATTTGATTGTGCCCAATGATGACAATTTCTTGTATTAAAAATTCTTAAAATTTTAGATAAAAAATTGGGATCTTTTCGTGTTTTAGTTAAAAGAAACTCCCAAAATTTAATTCTTATATCTTGATCTCCTGGACAAAAAACCTAAACTGATTGGAAAGAATGTATTTTATTTTTCTTTAAAATCCTTTGATGTACATGAAATTCCTACATCTGCAGACGCCGTCGGTATAGAACAAGTTGGATGCACATGAAAATATTCCAAAACCACGATTTTGTTACCTTCGTTGGCTGTAATCGGTTTTGAAAATGTCTTCTTGACTTGAATACCAAAGCGAAATGGAATTTGACTCTATTCGCTTGAATTTAGTTTTATTCTTTGCTGGTAAATGTGGGTATCCTTCATTAAAAATCGACATGTTCTTTCAATAATTTGAAGAGATTCACCATGAATGTAGAATAAATTCAAAATATCTCTATTAGAATAAATATTTAATTGGTCTTGGATATTTGTGAACAACATAAAACCAGGTAGACACTAAACACACTTTGTGACAATTTTGACAGATCAGATTTATTTTTCAAGGATGTTTCTTGATAATGCTCAATTTAGAAAATAATCATTAATAAATCAAAATTATGAGAAATAGACATAGGGAAATCTATACCTGTACGATGCAAAATGTTTATCTGCTCATCTACAAGATGTTTTAAAAAAATCGCTTTTCTTCAATTAAAAATTATTTAAATAATCAATCAATTTCGTACACCCTGTAAGATATTTCTTAAATGTTTCGACATTACTCGAAATCTTATACCTTTCGCTGTCTCTAGTAGAAATATGTTGGATTAAATACACCTGAGACATATGGTTTTAAAAAGAACATACATTGAAAAAACAAAAAATTTCAGAAAACACTTTACAAGGAATCTAAAAATGCAATAAAAAGTACAACATTCCATTTAAAATAAATATTTTATTTTAATACATCAAGTATCAAGATTACGTGCCAGCAATAAATTTTCAAAAGTGTCCTAAGGCATTAATATAGAACATTTCTAACGAACGGGTTACGTGAAAACCCCTGTATATTAATTTATTTATACTGAGTAGGATTCTAGAATGTGGGGAAAATCTGACAGCTCTACAAATTACTATAGAAAAAATGCATTTGCTGGTAAAATTGTATGTTATAATATAATAATCTTGGTGCTAGTAACTAAAATTCAGTAAATGCTAAAAAAATCGTTTTACATCTGAAAATTCTGAACCTACATCTTTTAAAGAATTTAACTATTTCTAAAACCAATTATGTATAAATATTTGTACAGCATAAAATGATGTACCTCTGCAGTTATATTTGATGTTTTCGCTACAAATTTATATTAAAAAAATATAAAGTATGAAGTACTCATCCTCGGTCACTTCTTCTACCGCTACTGATGCTGTTACTGCTGATTCCGTTTGTAGTGCTGCCGCTGCCGTTTGCTGTGCTGCCGTTTGTTGTGCTACCGCTGCCCTTCGTAGTACTGCCGCTACCGTTTGTAGTACTGCCGCTGCCGTTTGTAGTACTGCCGCTGCCGTTCGTAGTACTGCCGCTGCCGTTTGCAGTACTACCACTGCCCTTTGTAGTACTGCCGCTGCCATTTGGAGTGCCGCCGCTGCCGTTTGGAGTGCTGCCGCTGCCATTTGTAATAGTGCTGCTGCTGCCGTATGGAGTGTTCCTGTTATCGTCACTACTACCGAGCAAAGCTCTATACAAAAAATTGAAACTATATTAGCCAAGCTTTTATAGAGAGGCGGACAATACAAATTGTTCAGCAACGAAAATCCATCAATTAAAAATAAATTAATATTGGTCAATTTGGACAAGTAACAATATAATTGAATTTAGAAAGTAGAAGAACTCACTGCCAATATAAAATCTAACTGCTAAAACAAAGTATATTAATATCAGAAGAATAATGTACAATAATACACAATACAATATCAGAAAAATAATAGAAGATAATTATCTTCCTGAACTTCGCTAAAACACTAGTTATACTGGCTCTTTTTTTCCATTACACATATATTTATCCCTATATTTTAAATTAATAGGCGGAACATAATACAATTTTCAGGAGGCTTTTAATTTTAGGGTTTACGTTGTAATTGCCTCTCAATATTTTGGATTTATATTCTAGATAATTACATCTTTCCATTTTTCATAAGTTATCTTTTTATTTCAAGAACTGTATATAAATTCGGTAAGTTGAGTAAATCCAAATCAAGAAACATAATTGGAAATGGCAAACAAAACAACATTTTAGAATTTGGATAAAAGCTACATGTGGTATTTGAAATAACGTTTATCGAGTCAGAAGCATAAAAACATGATTTAAATGTAGAATAACTATTTACTTAACTAGACAAGTATGAGATGACACTTTTGGCACTATATTGAAATTTACTAAATATGCAAAATAACGCTATCTCTAAACTTGCTTGCAATAAAATAGTAAAGTCTGTAAAACTTACTTTAAAGAACCCACAGTTTACCTTCCAATTACGGCTTCGTATTTCGACAGATAAGTTATCATCTTCAGCAATAGAAAAATTACACTCGATGCCCTAGGTACACACTTTAGTCAAATAAAGCACATCACTATATCAACGCCCTATTAATGCTAATTTCTAAAAATAAACTAACCCTATTTACTTTTAGAAAATAATATTAACACGTCAATAATATTAATGTTATGCTTTACTTGTATAAAGTGTTTGTTGAGTCTGAGAGTACAATACTTTTTCCAATGCTAATGATGCCAACCTAGTTATCGAAATACGTATCCAAACTTCAAAGCTATATTGTGGTAGGGGTTTGTTAAATTACTTTTTTTTTAATTATTAGTTATTTTAAACGCGCAGGTATACTCTAGTTTCTATTGTATTATAAAATGAAGATAAAGAACTAATGAGACCTTTAACATTTATCAAATCTAAAACACCAAAATATTTTAAATTTATATATGTAGTATTCTATTAGTAATGGTAAAGTTGTTAAAATTTTAATAATTAATAATTAATTAATAGTAATCAATCTAATCATTAAAGGCCGGATTATAAGCAGTTTGCATAAATTTGCATAATATATGCCTTTCGTATATTTTGAAGTAATTCAGCATTTTTGCATATTTTAAGCATCCGAGTTTTTTTATTTACTATATCAAATTTATTATAGGCATCACTAAAAATATGTCGTGGTTGTAACAAACAAACAAAAATTAAACAGCCCTCTCTTTAAATTAAAAATTTTATTAAGCCTCTTTTCGTTACTTTTCCGATAGGCGTCTCCTAGAATTTATAAATGCTCGTCCCATACTCGTCGAGACCCATGCTCGTCTCCTAGAATTTATAAATGCTCGTCCCATACATCCAGGCCGAGACAAAATTTCAGGAAAAGCTAATACCTTAAAACTTCTAAATAAATACAAAGATACATTTTACCAGAAAATTAGGAGTATATGTGTTTCTTTACTATTCGGAGAAATTTATTCCCATATTCGAAAGTAATTTTATTTTAAACGTCATTTTACGTTGGCTTTTCGAAGTCTAAACTTGCCAGTTGATATATAATAGCAAAAATGCCGAAAATAGAGACTATGCCTGGATGGATTGCACCTTATTCAGAATTGCGTATGGATGGAGAAAAAGTGTTTTACGTAGCATGCTGCAACATTGTGAGTAAAATTTAAAGTTTTATTTGCTCTCATTAATTAATTAACTAAATTTTTAATTATTCCTTTATCTTTCCCTAACATTTATTTTATAAGATGTGATATTTTTTTGCAGATTACAAGTTCCAAGTCGAACAACATATGAAAACTCAATCTCATGCTGCAAAACTAACAAAGATGAAATTGGCTAAGAAGAGTCAGCAAACATTATCACAATGTTTTCCATCAACTTCCAAAAAATCGGAACAAGAACAATTTAATGAAGATTTGTGTTAAATGTTTGTGTCGGCAGATATTCCACTACATAAATTAAACAATTTAAATGTCAAGAAATTTTTGCAAAAGTACATCAGCAAGTACAACATTCCCGACGAGAGCACGTTAAGAAAAAAATATATTCGCTGTATCTATGCAGAAAAACATTATTGAATAGCATTAAGAAGGTAGTTGCAAACAATTATCTCTATAGATGAAAATACTGAGTGTGAGATACAAAGTTCATTTAATGATTGGTTAACGTATCGTTTCCAGCAAAATCTTATTTAACTTCATCCAAACAGTTGAGAGACCCAAATAATTTGACAATAACAAGGTTTATACTCGTACAGGAAGAACTGGCAACTTTCTTCTTACCGGAATCGATTCCAACAGAGAAAATTCTATTGTTTTTTTATGGATGCTGCATCGTACATGGTGAAAGCAGCTTTCAACTTGAAAATCTTTTACCCAAATTGAATTAACACAACTTGTTTGGCGCACGGAGTAAATAGTGTTGCAGAACAAGTCAGAAACCATTTTCCCTTAGTAAATACTTTAATTAGTAGTGTTAAGAAAGTATTTTTTAAAGGCCCCATTACGAGTTCAGTTTTACAAACAACATCTACCCGGTGTTCCGCTTCCTCCTCAATCTGTTTTTCATGCAAATCATTATGAAGGAATAAAGACAATTATTATGGATCTTGATAGAGATGCACAATCTGTGATAGACGCCCAAAAGGTGTATTCGAGTAAAGAAATACCTCAACAGTTGGCGCTTATTAAAGCCAATTACAGGGTTTATTTCCACTTCCCTATTGCAGTTTGAAAAACAATTTATGTCGCTAACCGAAAGCGTTGAAATAATAAACAAATTTTAAGTCATGTTTTGATGTTATAGGAGGGGGATGGGGTTATAGGGGGTATATGGGACAGTCCGTGTATGAAAAATATTTAAGTGTAATAGGAAAAAAATAAGGGTTTTAAAAAGCTAAAGGACATTTCTAAAATCTTGTGTGGGGATTCAGTAGAAAATATTGAGTTAATAATAGATGATATTTCTAATTTGAAATATGCTCCTATAACAAGCGTCGAGATAGAACGAACCTTCTTTTCAATATATGAATACATATTTTCAGACAAGTCACAATTTTTCTGTTGAAAACTTTGAGAAATATGTGATTGTAAAATATTTTCATAGTTAATTGTTGGAAAATGTTCTAAATAAACTTGAAGTAAACAGAATATTTTTTCTACAGTATTCCATTTTCTAACATTCCTCGTATTTTTTACCTGCATATTTTTCAAAAGGAATTGCATATTTATGCTAAAACATCTGCGTATTTACGCGCATATTGTAATTTTTTTTTGCATATAATCAAATTAAGGAAGTTCTACACTCGGCAAAATGAAATAGTTACCTTTTACACGCGAGAAAAAGCAATTATTTTTTGAAAAATACAATGGACCAACGAAAGAGGTACTGAGTGCGCAGTTTGTTACTGCCATAGTTATAAAGTTATAAAATTAAAACAGTAAATACAAACAATTTATTACAGAAAATTTTGTTTGAAAGTATAAAAATTTCTTTTCTAAAAAAAAGAAATAAATATAAAATTACCATAAACTAACCTAAACTGTATAATTTGAAGTTATTTCATCAATTTAAAAAAAATTACTTACATTCACCCAAATATTAAAGCGTCTGGCTGCAGCTATAAATATGACGTCATCGGCCAACCCAATAGACGTTCAACACGATTAACGAACAAAATACATAGCAACGGGAAACCACACTCCTATTCCTATAATTCAATTATAAAAAAAGATAAAATAAAAACAAAGAAAACTTACTCTTAGTTTGAAAGTATTTCCTAACTCTTCGGCACGACGGCGGACGAATAATTTCAGTTCAATAGCGTAAACGTTGAAGCACCAACATTGGTTAGTTTATGTATAGAAAATCAACAATAAATCACCTTCAAAGCTTTTTCAAAATAATATTAAACATCCATCAAAAATTGCATAATGAATTCAAGAATATATTTCCAAAAATGGGCGACGTTTCTAAATTGTTGGAATACTTTCTGAGAATGATCTGTAGATATTAATTCAGTAACGAATGGCTACAATTAATAAATGGTTAACAATGAAAGAAAAAAAATTTTTGAATTATATTAACTACTTTAGATGTATCAACATCAACATATAATCTTCATTGGAACTAATCAAAAACGTCTTAACACATGCACTTGTTTTGCGTAACTAAAATTGAAGCGTGGGGAAAGAAAAGGCAACTTCTCCAAAAATTAAATTTTAGTTATACAGTATTCTTTTTGGGAAGATAAATGTTTGGAAGTCCACTTAATAAAATTTTGTTTATTAAATAAATATATGGTTCTAGAAACTTCTATTTTAAGTATTCGACTGGTGTACAGAAATATTTAGAACGCCATAGGCGTACTGCAGTTTTTATATTTGTACTATTTATTACCATTGCATGGAATTGTTTAGACCGCCATGGGCGTACTGTAATTTATAGATATTTACACTATTTATTACGTGCTATTAACCATCTATAGGGAGAGCAAGATGAAGTGTCCACAGCTGGTAATAGAATATATTGTTCGTCCTTGTTAACATTTGTCGTTGAATGGTGATAATATTATCTATATACATATAAGATTATATACGAAGATTAAAAGTCACAACAAATAATTCATATTTCAAAAAATTAATTTTAGTTTATCATTTGCAAAACAGTGCGGTACTGGATTAATAATAAACAACATATTCATTTGAAATAATGATTCCACTTTATTTGATTCAGAGATTTTAAAAAGCAACATCTTGCGCAACTAAAGTATTGTATACTACAAGAGATACTGAAAGCGATCACTATTCACTTCGGGACAGAGATTATACAACTTCTCATATCTGCAAACATAGTATTTACAGTTTCTTTAATCGCAGCTTCAAATTCGTTAATTATAAAATCGGTTTTGAAATGGTACCCCTTAAATTTACAAATAGGAAAGTATTCAAAGCTGTTGGGTCTGGCGAATTAGCTGTCTATAAACCAGTACTTACAACAACATAATTTGAAACATACTTGAGTGGGTACAACCCACCAATTTTGTATAATACAAAAGTATTTTTAATAATATAAAATATTATTAAAAATAGGGGTGTGAAGAACACAATACAAGTTTTTATAGATAGGTATGTTACCGACTATAAAAACACCTTGCTAGGTCTGTGGCTATTATATAGACAGCGCTGAATATTCTTTCACGCTCTGTCTTAATAATTTCTGGTAGATAGTAAGGTAGTTATGTTTTGTTGAATGTGTCTCTTCTCCAACAGGGGCGCACCGACGATCATGTAGAAATGTGAAATACGTATCTGCGTCTTTGGAGAAGATACATTCACAAATATATGAACCTGTATTGTGTTCTTCACACAACCATTTTTAATAATATTTTATATTATTAAAAATACTTCAGTACTTACAAGCCTAACATCAAAATCGTCCCGAATAATTCGTTGCATTTTATGCACTATGTGGTGGAGCTCCATCTTTTTGGAAAACAAACATTTTTTATTTCATTGTTATGCTACTGATTGATAAGTTATTCTAAAATCATATATGAAAAAATCATGTATGAAAGAAAGCAGATCATATAATTAATCTTCTGCTAATTGCAGTTCAAACATCAATTTTGATTAGATTAAGGTCTGCTTTAACAAAATTATGTGGCATGTCTGTTGACAAAGTGTGGTGGTACTGTGAGTTAACACAATCCGACAAGTGAAACCACGCCTCGTTGGAAGAAAAGGTTAGATAAATATGTACATCATTTAAAGTCTGATTAAACAAGTAACAATAATTTTGTTATTGCTTAAATTACTCAAATATTTTGGAGTGACGTATTGACATTTTCGAACATTTCCATAAAAGAAACCTAAATGGATAGAAATATTGCAAAACTATTTTGTTTTATTTCCCATAACGTGCTACAAGACCTGCTTGAGCTAATATCTTTTCTATTCCGAATATCTTTTATAATATCATCTTTCAACACTTTTTTCTTTCAAAAAGTTACCGCTTTCCAAAAACTTTTGAACAAGTCTATTACGATGATGTTCAAATGCGTCGGGGGCTACTTTCTGATCAGGATATTCTGCGAAAACTGTAGAAGGTACGATTGCAAAGAGTAGATCCATGTCGAATTTTCGTTCTTAATTCTACTTCGAAAGGTTGCCATAATAATAGGTTTCTTGTTGTCACCGCAAATAGCATTATTCTAATATCTTAATTAATACCGATTTTTAATCTGATCGCAAGAATATAGAAGATAAAGAAAAAAGCTAGAGAAATACCACACGATGATCGACAACAAGTAATAATGACAGGTAAACAAGCAATATTAAAATGTTCTAAAATGTACAGTCAGTTGATTTTGTACACGGTCTACTATCTGAAGAAAGAGTTTGCGTAGATGTAAGTGTATTAAAAAGCCAAAGAAACGTGAAAATGCAGTAAGGAATTTGACAATTATTTCTAAGCAAGCGCAAGAAGAATATAAAGTTGTGAAAGTTTGTTCCATTCTGAAATATATATTATAACATTCTGGATAAAACAAAAGGAGCTTGTTACTGTTCACAAACTTTATCGCCACAATTTCTTACTCTAATCTCGAACAACCTATTCAGATCCAACCACTCCCACTTTTGATTAAAATCCATCTATTCCAATATTTTATCTAAATCCCCTGATCCAGCTGATTCACATAAACAAGTCACTTTCGTAGACAATATACATTTCCGAGCAATAGAAAATCTTTAATAAAGATATATATTTCCTCTTACCCTTATTTCTTTATGCAAGACTTGCCTTGTAAACATGAGAGAATATTATTTATGAAAACTTATATTTTAATATCGTATGAACATACATAAAATTTGCATAGCTGTCACCTGTATCGTAAAGTTACCACTAACTACTTAACAGAAGTTACGGAACCTCGCTTTGCTCTTCAATTTTGAATAGTAATAGTAATCACGTGCAGCAACTATTCTAACTCAGCATTTACGTAGGTGCGACCTGAAAACAACATTTGCAAAAAGAGTTTAATTTTCTGACGAAAATTTTGAAAAAATTATTACCACCTGCATAATATATCAAATATTCTAATTTGCATTAATCAATTTGAAAATATATGTAGCAAAATCATAAATTATTAATATTATTTCATTATAAATATATTAAATAGAAAAGATCCCAGACGAGTCGCCTATTTCTTGGGTCTATTTTAGAGAATTATTTTTTATTTGTACATGCCTTTGAACGATTAAAGTTGCCCAGTGTTACACTTCTAGCGTATGCAAACTCTACTAGCAAAAGGTTATTCAATGTTCTGCTTGTTCCACTCGTGCTGACTTCATAGCAACTTATTGTAGTAGTATCTGAATACGGTACCTCCCTATGTTTGGAAGTTTTATACTTAATTTGTCCATTAAATAAAATTCTATATTTTCTAGTTGGTTTAAAAAATGTCTGCTTAATATTTAACAAAAAATTAAAAGTATTAAAATAAAAGCCTGGGAACATATAGTTTTCGTATTTCCCACGAATTTTAATTCTCTTGGATATAAAATTTCAGGCAAAAATTATACATGAGACTTTAAAATAAAAACAAATTAAAGGAGGTAGAAATATATATGAAATAGGTTTTTCTAAACTAGATAATACAAAGAAAATAAAATTGTATTTATCCTATTTTCCATATTTCCCTTGATCTACACTTAATTAAAAGTAATTATAATCTGCTTTATATTTATTTAAAATTTATTAAGATATTGATGTATTATTGCGTTCCCTATTTGTAGAATAATACAGCTAATATTATCAAAAATTAATTAATAGGGCTATAATTAAAATACTAAATTACGCTAATAATTATAAGTACAAAATAGTATTTAATGATTTGATTTATTTTTGTTTATATAAAATAAATACGAAAAATATTCTCTAACAATATAGTACTGATATTTTCTCTTTGCTATAGCTTCATGTTATTTTTAATTTTATTGTTAAATATTACATAAGGTATTTGGATAAATACATGTGCATTTTATTAGACAAAATTATGTTAAAATAATAGCAAATAGTACAATTATGCTCTAAGATAATACATATACAGGGTTAGTTAAAAGTATGGAGACGGCGATTTATTGTCGTTAATATTCATTTTAGGGATTTATGTTCAATATAAAAGTTTGTTGGGATATTTTGATCTACATTTGAGAATATTTGATATTTTTTTTCTTCAATTGTTTTTAGTTACGCCTGTCCGCGCATTTTTTTTAAATGGGAACTAGTAAATTTTACTCTACCATTCGATAGAGGTTTTTTTTCTCTTTACAATAATATTTTTGTTTTTTTTTAAATTCATTTTAATAACTTTTTTACAAGAAAAATTAAACAAATTTAAAACAAAGTAAATTAAAGTAAGTGTTCAAATTGTCGTCCATTAGTAATTTGACAATGACCCAATCGATTTACAAAACCCCGAACAGAGTTCTGTAAAAAATCTCGGGGAATTTCTTGTATCGTTCTGGTAATTCGGATTTGTAAATCTTCGACGTTATCGGGCTTTTCTTTGTAAACTTTGTTTTTTACGTATCCCCAAAGAAAAAAATCTAAAGGACTTAAATCTGGCGAACAGGCTGGCCATTCAATGGTTCCTCGTCTTCCAATCCATCTGTGGGGAAAAACGTTGTCCAGATATTGACGAACATTTACACCATATTGTGGTGTGGCGCCATCTTGCTGGAACCAGATACTGTCATTGGGCAGGTGTTCATTGTTTTCATGAGGATAGAGCGTAGCACTAGCAGGTATTATTTCATTTTTCAATAACTGCAAATACAGAGCCGAACTTAAATTGCCATTGATGAAAAAGGGACCGATAATATGGCCGCCTAGAATGCCAACCCAAACATTAACCTTTTGGGGGTACTGCGTAAGGTGCTCCAAAAACCAAGAGGGATTTTCCGATGACCAGTATCTGCAGTTATGTCTGTTTACTTCACCGGTAAGGCAAAAAGTAGCTTCGTCTGAGAAAAGAATATTGTTGACAAAATTTTCATTATTATTGCAAAAATTTAACATTTCTTCAGAAAATTGTAATCTCCTATCAAAATCATCTTCCGTTAACTCGTGTACAAGGTGTACCTTATAAGGTTTATACTTTTCACTTTTTAAAAACGACACGATCGATGACTGTGAAATATTGAAATTGGCCGCTAATTGATTGGTTGATAAATGGGGATATTCAGATACAGCCATAAAAATATCCAGTTTGTTATCATCGCTTTTTACTGTTCTAGGTCTACCACTCCTTGGCAAATCTTTAACGCTACCCGTTTGTTCAAAGCGTCTTAAAGTTTTACCAATAACGGATTTAGAAATTGGATTTCTATTTGGATGCGTATCATTAAATAAATTACAAATGTCTTGTAAACTTCTGCGTCTATCTCCATAACCCAACATCATAAGTATTTAAATTCGTTCATGTTCACTTAAACTCGCCATTGTTAATATTAACAGCAACAAATTGCACAAATGAATTATTTCTGTCAATGATTTGACGTACACAATAACCACTGATAAAATTATGTCGCTCAAGTTTGTTTATCGCTACGCTTCTGTCTATCTGCGATGAACCGAACATCTGTTAAACACATGAACCGGCTTTTTCTCATAAAAATGTTATTCAAATGAATTTTAAAATAACAAAAAAAATTTTGTAAAGAGAAAAAAAAATTCTATCGAATGGTAGAGTAAAATTTACTAGTTCCCATTTAAAAAAAATGCGCGGACAGGCGTAACTAAAAAACAATTGAAGAAAAAAAAAATCAAATATTCTCAAATGTAGATCAAAATATCCCAACAAACTTTTATATTGAACATAAATCCCTTAAATGAATATTAACGACAATAAAACGAAATATTTCTACATACTTTAATATGTAATAGCTTTAATAATATTAAGCATAAAATGCTAATTCTCGAAAACTATCTCGAACGAGATCAAAGAAAAAATGTTTAATAAATGCACGTGGCTCGATTCGAATCTGGTAAATTTAGTATTCTGCTTCTATTCATGTGCTCCAGCTTATACAGGTTCTGGTAGTATAGTATTTTTTCGATAAGAACGCACTTGCGTCATCAATGTGCGTCACACAACGTTGATAAATCAATTGTTTACATCTTGCAAATAATTGTCATTTGGTTTATAGGTTATAGAATATTTAAAAACTTCCAAAATCTTATTTACACATGACATTTAGGTTATACCCTTATCTGTTTGGTATATTTATCACTCTATATTTAGAAAAATACATAGTTTATGTTAATTAATAAAGGCTATTTTATTAATCCTTTTATTTTGCAAAATTAATAAATATCAATGTTTTAGAATAAAAAACAGAAGGAATGGAAATAGTTTATTACAGTCATATTAATAATCGTGATATAATGTAACAGTACATAGGTACATTAAATTTAACATTAGAATATATAGGCTTTATATTTTTTAATTTTTATCACATTACACTGATGAGTTTCTCTTAGGCACAGGTAATAATTCTGGCTGCATTCGAAGTTGACTAGTAATGTGCGTCTAAAGCATGTAAATATGGTGTAATATAAAGTGAAATAGATATTAAAATCAAAACACTATATTGGCTCTTAATTTCATAAATATTTTCACTGAAACAAAATATTCATAAATAAATCTATGATAAAAAGGTAAAAGTGCAATCGTATCTTATAAATCTAAAACCACTATTCCTATGTTATGAATTTTCAATATCAACCAGAATAGTTATTTCTTTACACCGAAGTACATTAATGAAGTATACTTTCTTCTAGATTTAATTATTATTCTTGTTTACACGAAAAAGAATTATTTCATATGAGTAAACGTCAAATAGTTCCAAGTTGCTCTAATTTATCAACACAATTCAAAGAGACAAAAATGGTTAATCGCTTGGGCTTAAAACATCATCTTCCTCTTCTTCTAAACTAATTATGAAAAGTGCGATATCATTTTGGTCAAATCCTACTTCCCTATCCCACTATTCTTCAATCTCAGCTTCAGTGTGTGTCACTATTAGCCTATGCATCAGCAGTTATTTGACTTAGTGCTTCTTGCCACAAATTTTACAGCTTTCATTAGTCCTACCATATTTACCTATATTACCAGAGTAATATCTCTTTGCAATTCCCGAAATTAATTTCTATAGGGTTAAAAATACGGGTACATGCATTTTCGTCACCGACCAGGTAGATAAACCGTGCGCAATAGTTGGGGCATTTATGACACATGCATTTTCGTCACCAAAGTGCTTAATTACGGATTACTCCTTTAAGCAACGGGCAATTACGAGGTATTTAGATACCTATATTAAAATACAAAGTTTGCATATGCCTACAAAAATTCACAAGCGTAAAGTTTAAAAAAGGCAGCAATTTATTGAGTCTATGCTTACACAATACCAAAACAATGAAATAAGCAGGTTACATCTAGTTAAATGTCTCTCATATCATTGTTATTTTACATAAAATGATGTTTTACATATTTTTTATATAGCTCTGTACCTATGTACCTATATATATTTGAATAAACAACCTTGTTTTATATAAATTGTTTCGTTTCATTTTCAATTTCTAAGTACCTACTTAATAAGATAAGAAAATGGTCGGTGACGAAAATGCATGTGTAAGTAACGTCTGCTTTTCAGGACGGTGACGAAAATGCATGTCCGATTATCACTTTTCTTACCTTGGTGACAAAAATGCAAACACCCAAAAATACAGTGATATGGAGGCAGTCGAAGAACTGTGTGGCCATATTGCTCTGCTAATTCATCGGCTTCATAAATAGGTGACGGCTTATACCTTCAAATAAAACTTATTAACTATTTGAACTAAATTTAGTAATTATTTTATGTACTAACAGTCTAACTAACTCCAGTAACTGTATTTTTAATGTTGTCTTGTCTTGTTGATTTTATTGTTAGTTAACCATTCCTGAATTTGGTATTTTGTCGAAGATGAAGTAGGAGATTTATTTATTATTGTCGTATGATAGCTCGCATTATCCATAATAATAACTGCTTTTACTATTTGTTGCAAAGATTAATTCTGCTCTAGGAATGAAACCATTATTGCCACCAGCATGTACAACTAACTATGTATCTACAGAACAAAAGTGAACGATATATTGCCGATGCCAATACTTTTTAAATAATTCATACCTTTTGCCACCTGCTTTTACGGATTTAATATTACCATTTTGCCACGATTTTTGATAGCTTCCATCTTGAAAAACCCAGGTCTCGTCAAGAAAAACAAACTGGAATATATTTTCATTTATAAACCGCATATACTTTTGCAGAAATGTTATTCTTTTCAAAGCAATATCAGGCAATTCCATTAATGCTCGTTTAGGGTCGTCTTTCTTAAAATGAAAACCAATATTTTGTAATATTTTCCACAAGGAAGTAGTGTAACCAGTGAATATTTCATGTTCTCGAAGAGCACTGTTCAATGTACCCAAAGAAATATATTGTTGTGCATTTGTCAAAGAGAATAGGTAATATTTTTATAAATTTGGCCTTTTTTGGCCATAGAAGAAATCCGATTAATGGTATTAACATTTATATTAAATGCATTAGCCACTCTCTAAAAATAAATATGCATATTATATAGAAATAAAACAAACAATTCTTAATAAATTACCTCTCGTACACAATTTAACGGCCATAAAGGTCCCTTGTTATCGCGTTCTGTCTCAAAATTTGTGATTACTGACAAAACTAAGTCTCTTGTTTTCCAAGCGATTTAGACATGATTTATTAATTCTAAGAAGAACTGGTTGTGAAAGACGAAAAATAAAGATAAACAAAACGAGAAAAATAAAAGGAACAATAATAATATGAAACGGTGACTGACAGATGACAAGCGGATATCATCTGATAATCATGCGTGACAACACTGCGCGGAATAAGTAACACTGAAAATCCAAATTTTATAAAATGTGGGAGAAATTATATGTACTACGTTAGTAAATTGAATTTCTTAAGTTCTTGTACCTGATATTACTGGTTATGACGTGACTGATCACTTATCTTAAAATACTATAGTGAAACAAGTGACAGTCTTTCGCCAAATAAATTATTGCGTACAGTTGCCTTCACCAAAATTTTCTTGATAGAAGATATCAATTTATCTACATTCTGACTTCCTCCGATACTCGATGAAGAGTGCGCAAAACATGTAATATGTGTCGTATTACTGTATGTTTGTTAAAAGAGAGACTTTGATATATGCAGCTTCATCTGTTACAAATAATAACGCTTTTTCTTTATTTACATAATTATTTATAACGACTTCGAACACGAAGTTTCATTAGGTGATGTAAATTCTGCATTAATTGTTTCGATTCTCTTCGTCTCTCGAGCTGTTGTCCATCACAATAGAATTCGAATAACTAACAAAACAAAACGGCCCGCTACAAATTCATTTAAGTCTCCTCCTGGAATGTACCCTGGGACTTATATTTCTTACAAACATTACACTGAAACTTACATTTGTAGATTCCCATATAACAAAGATAATACAAAGAATATATATCGTCCGTCTAGTATTACACAAAAAACAGCAAAGCTTTCAAAACAGATATATAGAACCGATTTGATACATTCAAAGGTAAATTTCAGATAAAAGATTTAGCTATAATGACACTCAATTCATCGGATTGTATTTACCATATCCATTACGATGAAAACGAATATTAAACGTGTCACATGAGGACATGGAAGAACACAGAAGGAGAATGAAACCAATCTAAGTTAGTCTGAAAACCCCAAACTTGATAATTGGTTTACGCCCTCTTATATCATATTTTCAAAGCCTATCTTCTATTTCAGTACACAAGTTTTCTATAGGTAGGCAAATTCTGAGGGTTTATCTATACCTTTGAGGCAATTATATAGCAGTCAGTAACGAGTTATTTGTGCTTCATGTTTGAGGTTATTATCATAATTAAAGTATCTTTTAGTTCCTATCGTTCAACACTTGGCTTTAAATTTTGCCTTAAGATATTTGTATAATTAATTTTGCCATCGTCCCATCTATAAAGCATAAGTTACCAATAAGCCGCCCTCGCCCCCTTGAAGAGAAATTTAAAAAAAAGTGCTACAAAATTTGATTTTGGAAACAATAGATCTTCCAGTGAGACCCAGACCGATTGGCTTTTGTATAATGTGCCAATGCGCCACGAAAATTACCCGACAGAAACCCCTTTGAACATGTGTGGCCTTATTTACTGTATAGTTGATTTTTTTAAGCAATGCATGCTCGTCACTCTTCGAAACTGACACCACATTAAACATTGTTGCCAAATTCTCATGTTAAAATTAACATACGAGAAAAACTGTAAATATCCAATTATAATGCAAAAAGCATTAAAGTGCCTCAATTTCAGCAAAATTTCAAATTATATTGAGTAAATTACAACCTTACAATAAATTTGTACCATATCTATTGATCTGTGGTATACAATTCTAGTTAATTTTCATTCTCCGACCAAATGTTTTGTTTTTTTAATAAATCACGTAGATCAAGTATTTACTTATAAGTATTTTTAAATTAAATATGAATTAACACATACAACACTTCCATTTTTATTAATGAAATATTGAATTATAAATATTTTACGATATAGTACTCCCAAAGTAAATAAGAAATAATATGACAACATAATTTGAAACATACTTGAGTGGGTAAAACCTCACTACATTTGTATAATACCAAAGTATTTTTAATAATATAAAAAAAAATTATTAAAAATGGGGTGTGAAGAACACAATACAAGTTCATTTATGTATTTTTGAATGTATCTTCTCCAAAGACGTAGATACGTATTTCACATTTCTACATGATTCTCAATACGCCCCTGTTGGAGAAGACACATTCAAACAAACATAACTACGTTACTATCTAGCCGAAATTATTCAGACAGAGCGTGAAGGAATATTCACCGCTGTCTACATAATCAGCGGTGAATATTCCTTCACGCTCTGTCTGAATAATTTCGGCTAGATAGTAACGTAGTTATGTTTGTTTGAATGTGTCTTCTCCAACAGGGGCGTATTGAGAATCATGTAGAAATGTGAAATACGTATCTACGTCTTTGGAGAAGATACATTCAAAAATACATAAATGAACTTGTATTGTGTTCTTCACACCCCATTTTTAATAATATTTTTTTATATTATTAAAAATACTTTGGTATTATACAAATGTAGTGAGGTTTTACCCACTCAAGTATGTTTCAAATTATGTTGTCATATGCATATTCGGCTCACGCCGATAAATAGTGAAGACACGAGAATACAGTTTTCTATAGATACGGTGGTTACCGACTATAGAAAACACGTCTGCTTCGGCCTTTATTATGTAGACAGCGGTGAATAGTCCTTCACGCTCTGTCTGAATAATTTCGGCTAGATAGTAACGTAGTTATGTTTGTTTGAATGTGTCTTCTCCAACAGGGGCGTATTGAGAATCATGTAGAAATGTGAAATACGTATCTACGTCTTTGGAGAAGATACATTCAAAAATACATAAATGAACTTGTATTGTGTTCTTCACACCCCATTTTTAATAATATTTTTTTATATTATTAAAAATACTTTGGTAAGAAATAATATTATGAATAAATAATGGACAATGTAACTGTATAATTTTTGTATCTTGACCCATCGCTTTCGGGGCGTAACTTTCGGATAAGCGTTATTTATTTTGTACGGTTGCAGTTATATTGAAACTTAGGTGTGTTTTCTGAATATTTTATTTATTTTACAAAAAAAAACTTAAACCTAATTTATTAGAGTAAATCTCACAAACGAAACACTTAATATTAAACTTAAAGTTAAATTCTTAACTGTTAGCACAAAGGACAAAGTCCGCGGTGCCTTTGATGTTTTAGGGTTAATTTTTCATGACCTTGAAGCTATTGTTCACGCTGTCGCCATTTTGAAACTATGTTAAGATATTTAAGCGGTTCATTTCAAAATAACGTAATTGTAAATAAAAAAACTAAACTATATCAGCTACTACAGTATTATGTTTCTTTTATTTATACATGAAATTAGAAAATTTGAGCCAAGTATTATTTATTTGTAGTGGCGGCTGTATTAAAGGGCAGAAGGGCACGTGCCCACCCAATGACTAAGATAAACACAGAAAGAAACTCGCATGTAATTGAGTGCATTATTGTATTTTATTATTTTTACGTATTTTTATAACGATGGTATCAAAGTCTCCTTCCGCACCACAAACTCTAGCGCATAAACGATCAAACTATGTTCCGGGGCACGATTTCAGATGTACCTGTTTCGAATATGGATCGGCCGATTCCGCTTATCTTCGCCTTATATTTTTATCCGTCGTTTTGGGGCACAAAAACGCTCGACTCCAGTTAACGTCTTGCGTTTATTGTGATTGCATAGTTTTCGGCGCGTACTGCATGTGTTTATTATTAATGATGGAATTTAATAGTGTGCAAAATCTTTTAAAAAACCCGCTATCATTTGAAGAAAAATTTTTAATTAAGAAGAAAGAAGGCCTACCCCTGATCTTTATATAAACTACACTTCAACAAGTAAAACTCGAACTTACAATAGAGTATTCAGTAAAAATATATATGAAAAATATGAGTGGATTTGCGGATGTTCACTAACAAATAAACTATTTTGTTTTATCTGCTTAATTTTTAAGAAAGAGGTTAGTGCGTGGAATAAACAAGGGTTGAATGATTTAAAACATATCGTAGATAGGGCAAAGAAACACGAAAATTCCCTTTCACACATGAATGCTTGCGTGGATTTTAGTGTTCTAGGCAAAGGGTACATACGTGAACAGTTAGACAGTGCTTATTTGCGATATAAAATTAAGTACAACGATAATGTGGAAAAAATCGTTTTATTTTGCCCCGGTTAATTTTGTACATAACATGTTGCGTAGCTTTTGAATTGGCGTTACGAGGCCAATTCAAAAAATAGGAGAATGGATTTTATGTACAAAAAATAGGTGTTTTTTTTGTGCCCACGCTCTTTCATAACTCACGAACCGCCACTGTTTATTTGTCGAAACTTTTAGGATCTGCATATTAATCTACAAAATGTAAAAGAGTTGGACAATTTTTTTGTCCGCCAGTTTACTAGAATATGTATGAACAAAATTGCTTTTAATACAAATTTACTTTATGGAAATATATATTATAAAAAAAATTTACATCACGACTGGAAGTAAATATTAGAGAAGTTACAATTAGATAATTAATGTTATTTTAAACTTCTAATGAAAAAAATACTTGTCGAGCCTAGAATATAAATAGGAAACTAAAAGCATTAAAACTCATTTAATTATAGAAAATTTGTATTATTTCAGTGCTTATAAATAGAGAACGGACGCAATTTCCATAAAACGCAATCGGCAATTGGAATTGTGTATAAAGTCGCTCAGTACATCCCGGCGTAATTCAATGAAGTATTTCTTTGACTTACTCGGACACCTGGTCTCGCCGCGATAACAATGGACAAGCCAGCTATTGTATTCCGAGAATAAAGTGCTTTTTAAAGTGTTTTCATGACTTTCATGAGCGTAGATAGAAGCTGGGTTTTATAATGTACTTTATTTATTAGTTTATACATATTTCGTAAGATAAATAAAGTGCTGTGAGTAAGTTTCTTGTTTTCATAGTTTTAACTGTTAATTACATCGTAATTTTTGTGATAGATCCTGTTTAATATCGTTTGATTGAATCTATTTCTACCAATTATTTCGACGTAAGAGTGTGCATTGAATTTCGTTCAGTTTCAATAACTTACGCACACATTTTTAGTTTTCATTTATTTAGATCTAGAGCATTGTTTAAATTACTTTTTCAGATATGATATGGAAGAACGTCGAGAACGGCATCGTAAAACAATGGCGAGTTGGATTGACGGTCATACTGATTGTATGTCCATTGTCAGTGATTCCTAAATTTATTACAAAATACGTAAAATATCGTCAAAAATTCGTCACTTAGGATCGCAAACACATCTGAACTCGGTAAAACTTTTATGGCGGCTAATATTCCATTAAATAAACTTAGCAATCCCACTTTAAAAATATTTCTGAAAAAATATACTGGTCGAAATGTTCCTGATGAATCAACTTTACGCAAATATTATGTTTCTAGGTGCTATACGAGAGCAGTAGAACGCATTAGAAGCTATCTTTTAAATCAATACATATGGATAAGCGCCGACGAAACGGTGGATATGTTAGGACGCTGTGTGGTAAATGTTGTAGCTGGTGTACTACATCCAACTATTCCCTATAACTCATATGTAATAGCAACAAGTGTTATAAATAGAGTTGATGCGGAAACAGAAGCTGAAACCATTAAGGAGACTATGCAAAAAATGCTTCATTCGGACGCCACGTACAAAGAAAAAATACTTTCATTTGTCAGTGATAGTGCTGCGTATATGTTAAAAACAAGCTGACTATTGAGGAAAACTTATCCTAATATGCTGCATATTACTTGTGTAGCACATGCTCTCCACAGAATCTGTGAATATATCAGAGACACTTTTCCAGAAGTTGATAGACTTCTATCAGTTTTTAAAAAAGTTTTCAGAAAAGCACCATTGAGAGTAGCTCTTTTCAGGGAAAAATTTCCATCTCTGTCACTGCCTCCCACTCCAGTAATAACTAGATGGGGACATGGCTGGAAGCTACTAGTTATTATGCTGAGAAGGTCGATTGTCTAAAACATTTCGTAACACTGCTAAAGGAGGATGCTAGAAGTATTGGTGAGTGCAAGGAGCTCACACAAATCCCAAATTTAAAAAATCAGTTGTACTTTCTTCACGAACACTTTGGAAAATTGCCAAAACTAATCACTTATTTTGAAAATCGAAATCTCTAATTAAATGACGGATTAACAACATTAGATGTGGCTGTTGATAATTTGAAAAGTATTCCAAGTGACTTCGGATGTGGCCTTCGGCAAAAGTTTGAAGCAAGTCTTAATAGAAATCCAGATTTAATTACATTGCAGCAATTATGTATCGAGACAATTCCACAAAATCTAACGGCTAAATATGAAGAAATAAAATAATATTTCCAGTATGCACCTATAACCAGTTGCTATGTAGAAAGGACGTTTTCTATTTATAAGGATGTACTTAATTCAAAGAGAACAAAATTGACAGAAGAAAACCTTGAGAAACTATTGCTAGTCAATATTAATACTCCTTTACTCAACTTGAACGACAAAATGAACAAATAAAAATGTTCCAATTATAGAAATAAAATTAAAAACTTTAAAAATGCAACTTTTCGACAAATACATATGTATTTCGTAATTTTATAGATCACCACCCGTTCGTTTTCCAATTATTTAAATAAAATTAAATATTTTAGAAATACAGTCTTTCGCCAGTACTGCACTGGGTGGTAAGCGTGTCCGTTCTCTACTTATAAATGTTTTAATATATTTAATTTAACAATTTTACCCTTTTGAGAAGTTAAATTTCTGTTAAAAAGCTATAGCGTTTAAATAAACCATGTAAACAACATTCCAAGCATAGTTTGAAAATGGCTGATTGGATTCGGTGCGCAAGAATCTAAATCAACAGAAAAAATTATTTGTCTTTCTGTTATTCTGTGCTGTTAGTTAATTAATATATTGTTAAATTAACTAAACTCTAAGAATGGGACTATATGTCTCTTGATGCTGATATGATACTGAAAAAACAAATTGCATGTGTGTCCATGTATATACGGATACAAATTTGTTTTTATACAGATTTGTATTATTTTGTATAATATGATACTGTTTTGTTCAGACTGTTGTGTCTTTTAATATTAATATGATACTGTTCTTTTCTGTATTGCAAGTAGATAAAAATCCACCACTACCCCAAGAAACAAACAAATTACGTAATAAAATGCAGATATTGGTTATACATTGTATTGGTTGACGTCAAAATTAGGGAAAATTTCTATGTGATCAATTCTTAGTAATCATACTGGCAACAATACTGGATTTACTATAGATCTAATCTTAAAATATCATTACTAGTTAAATAGTAGTTGTAAATTTAAGTATATTATTCCGAATAACTTCCATTGTTTAGTAATGGAATTTATTGACATCTATTTAGGAAACGTGAGCTTAAGAGCAGATGGTCAAATTACACATCATATATTGAATTCTTTGCTTAGGTAGTAAAACAAGCGATCTAAATCATAAAGTAATCAATTTACAATTATAAAAAAAGCTCCTTTTCAGAATCTAGAGGAAATTTTACAATTTGAATATGATAATAAAATTCTGTTTATACAGAGGTTTAAATTTGTAAATGCACGTTGAATATTTTTAAAATTGGAAATGTTATATGTAGTTGAATTCTATATAAGTAACTCTAGACTTATATCTAACATATACGGGTGTCCCATAACTTATGGGCCATACACCAGTTGAGGATAATAGACAAAAGAAAAGTTATTTTGAACTTAGTTTGCCTAAGTAAAATGTTTTATGTTAAAAATGTACAGGGTGTTGAAATTGATAGCTAACTTTCAGGCAGTTCCCCTGGTTTCAGCATTTTCTGTTGCATATTTTGCCGATGGTTGAAAAATATTTCATTCACAAAGTGCGGCTTTAATATTATTAAACCAGTCAATGTTTTCTACCTTTTCCTGTCACAGGTACGTTTTTACATTATTCAAGTGCTGTAATCTTACCAATTCAAAATGGCCTGGCTTTATAAATTTTCTAAACGTGATTTACGCGATACGCTCTGCGCTTATGACCAACAAAATTACACCGGACGTCCTGCACTTTGAAGGTATGAAGAACTCAACTTAACCAGAATCATTCCAGGCCGAAAAATATTTCAAACCAATATTCAATCATATGTGAAACGGGTTCGTATATAACAAAAATCCTGGCGGACGATCGAAAACTGTAAGAGTCGAACAAGAAGAGAAGATCTTGATTAGAATCGCTGAAAAGTCCTAATTAAGCCCTAGGTGTTTGGAAGCTTGAAAAGGAATTGATAAATCAACCGTCTCAAGAATCATCCAACAAGAACATTTGTTTCCCCCTACCATTTTACGCCCGTTCAAAATTTATAACCAGGAGATTTACAAGCCAGATTAGAATTTTGTCAAAATATACTAAAAAAAAAAAAACGAAGACCTCATGTTCCTGGAAATTATATTATTTACAGACGAGGCACTATGCTTTGGGAAAATCCATGCCTACCTAGAGAAAGACATTTCCAACATGAGTTTTCGATCAATATTTGGTGCGGTATTATCGACAATTTTTTGATTGATCCATATTTCAACTTCCGCCGAGGTTTAATGGAGAATAATATTTGCATTTTTTACAAAACGATTTACTTCACCTTTTGGGTGGTATATCTCTGAATGTAAGACAAAATATGTAGTTGACGTAAAATTGTGCCCGACCACACTTTGCATTTATTGTTCGAAATCATTTGGATCAACGTTTTCCCCATCGATTGGCCATGGTAGTGAATTTCCTAGGCCACTTCTTAGCACAGATATTAACCCGTTGGATTTTATCTGTAGGGTCACATGAAGGCTTCAGTATACACTGATGAAATCAATAGACGGGAAGAACTGGAACAAAAAATTCAAGACGCCGCCATTGCTATTAGAAATTCTCAAAATATTTTTCGGATGTGAGATGTCGTTTGATAAAAATCATAAGAAAATGTATTGAAGTTAACGGTTAACAGATAGTTTCAACATTCACTAAAGTAGATTAAAGAAATTTTTTAATATTGAATAAACGTTGTTTTCATAATTTTCTATTTCAACATCTTGTATCTTTTTGACCTGAAACATTATACTTAGGCCAGCGGTCGGAGAACTTTCTTAGCCATTACCCCAAAATATATTTGCGTAAGTCGATATTACCCTGTCATTTTGAAAAGGAGAAAATCAATATAAATTTAAATTAAACATTATTTAATTGAATCATTTTATACAAAAAAATTAAAAAGCTGTATGAATACAATAAATAATAGACAAACCAAATAAAATTCTCATTTTGGAACAAGATAATTTCTTATCTCTTCTCTATCATTGAAAACTCTTCCCCTTCATTTTGATTGTAAATTTAAATAATTGGTATCTCTCGCATAGTTTAGTGTTGGATGTGATTAGATCGATGTAAGTACATTGAACAGTTAATTTATATAATTGCTATTACGATAATTTGCTTATGAGTGTAATTTTAGTTTATAATTTGCATAAATTTTGATATATAAAAAGTAGTATATGAATATTCAAGAAAATTGTCATGTTTTAGGTAATGGAGTTTTTTTTTAGTCAAGATATTCTAGATCGTTTTAAATTCAGGTTGGTTTTTTTTGTTGCTGGGTTTGATTTTGTCATGTTTTATTGCGCATGACTGTAAAGCTGTCACGCGTACTTGATAACTTGGTGGTTGTTGATATTTGAGTTGTTGGGGTTACAGTTAGAGGTCAAACTTGACAAATTTCTTAATTATTTATTAATTTTATGTTTGCTCGAGAGTCACAGGGGGTTTTTCTCTTTGTGCGTGTCATTATCATAAAGAGTGCTTCCTTCCAGCTACTGTTAATTCTGCTTTAGCTCCCTATACACTCGGTAAAGGGTTTTTTTTTTATTTTTTATTTTTTTAATAAAAGAAAATGATGAAAGTGTGAATTTTATTGACTGCTATATTGTTTTTTCTTGCTTACACGTATCTTGCTTGCTCGAGAGCAAGGCCTGAGACTAGAAGATTCCAGCTTGGAGATTGAGCGACTGAGCAACCGGTCATTCGTTGTGAACTGTACCCATGAGCTAGGCACAGTTCATAGCAATATGTAGTCTTATATGATTGTTTCAGCCTTTACTTGATGAAATTCCATTATAACTATTATCAGGATAAAATAAAACAAATTTTAATGAATTTCACTTTTTAATTAACACTGTTACGATCGTTTCGTTCCAACCTGACCTTCATCAGACATATAACTAACTTATTTACAATTTTTTTAACACCGTATATGGTATATACGGTATATATGGTATACGGGATATATGGTATATGGTATATGCTATACGGTATATGTGTTTGTTACCGTATACTTGTGTTAAAAAATTTGTAAATAAGTTAGTTATATGTCTGGTGAAGCTCAGGTTGGAGCGAAACGATCGTAACAGTGTTAATTAAAAAGTTAAATTCATTAAAATTTGTTTTATTTTATCCTGATAATAGATATGTGGTCTTGTCAAGCTTAATAGCAAAATATTTAATCTATTTTAGTGAAAAAAAATAACCTGTTCCTTCACTTTTCCTGGCAAGATAGAAATTATTTATTTTACAATTCTTACAGACAAGGGCACTGAATTCAGTTTTTTCGCCGCTTTCTGACCACACATGATCTCGTACGTAAGAACGTACGTACGAAGGTACGTAAGAAGTTGCTGTCCAGTCTTTATTTTTGACAGATACTTCTAAATTTACAAAGTATTCTAACCGGTTTGGAAGATAGATGTGAATGCAAATTAGTCAAATGTTTCTTCAACTGACTTTTTTGAAAGATTCTAAAGTCTGTCCTTTCAAATATACAACACACTGTGGTTTCATTTGTAGCTTTGTCTTCTATTTGCGCAAAACCATAATTAAGGAATTCTTTCTTGTATGTACTTTTTCTATTTCTATCTGCTGCCATCTGAAAGATAAAAGAACCAGTTGTTAAAAAACACTCAAATTACGGCTTACCTTGATGGTCGAAATTATCCTCCTATTCAAACGAACGTATCTTCTAGTGCCGTTCATAGAATTTTGAAGCATCGTTTACATATTGCTATGAATAGTGGTTTTGAATTTGATAATACCACTATTCACAACCAATCTGTCCAGCTTGGATATTCTGTCGGTTAATTTTCAAGATGAGTCTGCTTTTCCCTCAGGGTTCCAATCGGAAAAGTGGAAAACACAATTGAATTAGTACAATAGTTTTTTATTGGATGCCACTCAAAACTTGTTATTAAGTTACTTATGAGCACAAACAAAAAAAAAAGGTCAAATGTAAAAAATACACACAGTAAACTTTAAATGAATCTTTAATACAAAAAAAAAAAAATTATAAAATATAAAGATTAATATTGCCTCATAAAAAATATTATTAAGGTAAAAATATCGTATGGAAATGACCGCAGCATACGATAAAAAACTTCCTTTATGACAGCCGAACAAAATTAAAACTAATAAATTACAAAGATGCTTTTTAATTTCTCCCACAAGAAACAAAATCAAAATAAACAAAATTGACATCTCGAAGCAATCTCTAAAACATGTGCAACCACATGAAAAAAAATATGCCCTTGATATCCCAAGCGTACTAAAATTTTATAGTTACAGAAATTTTTTATATTAAAAATTTTGAGAAACATTCTTTGTCATTTAAATCAAATAACTAAGAATAAAATATATATATATCAAAATTAACACAATGGAAAAATACAAAATTCAAAATAAAAATAATATTAATAATAATAAGATATCTTTTAATATAATTTACTTACGTAAAGATAAAAAATATATTCATATATTTTCTCGAGACACATGAGTTAGAAAGTGTACAAAATTAACAAAAACGAGAACAACCAACTCGTAAAAAAATCGGTAATGAATACAAACACCAACTGTTCGGGCAAAATAGATTTAATTTTGTATTTTTAGTTTTATTTAGATGTAGGTATGTTAATATATTTAATCCTAGTTTTAAATTGTAAATATTATATATTGTATATAGAAAAGGTCTTGGAGTTCAGATATATTTAATATTGTTAATTACCTTAGGCCTGGTCAGGTATTACATTTATTCATTGTCTTATTTTCTACAGTCATAAAAACTATTTACTTTATTACAGGCACAACCCTCTGGTTAATCCATCCATTATGCAAATGTATTTAAATAAGCATAAATATAATAGAATAAGTTTTATTGTACATATTTCCTGTTATATATTATTATAATAGGTTAAATAATTTGGTTCGATGCGATTCTGCGAAGTACGTATTAGGTTATCTCTGTGCATTGTATATTTATTACTTTAAGAGGTATTTTATTTTCTATAATTAAGGGTTTCCGGCGTATATTGTTTATTTTAATACATTTATGACGTTGGAAACTACAGCATATACTTTTGGAAAGGTAAAAATAATGGTATGGAAATTTCCGTATACTCTATTTCATTGTTTTCTCCCTCTCTTTGACTGGCGGGGACAAAACTTTCTTGCCTAAAAATAAGGGAATGAAGAAACAGTTCCAAACAAGATCTCTTAGAGCTCACTACAGTTCCAAGTACGATCTCTTCGAGTTAAAGCTTAGGTCTCAGTGATCTAACTAACAGTTCCTACTAAGATCTCAGTGATCTAAATAGGAGCAAATATTATTTATTAGCCAGTTTTCTCGGTCTTTAGTATTAAGACCAGATACTGCATTTATATTAAGTTAACGGAACTCCAAGATTAAATTTAGACATATATTAGTGTTATACAAAAACTATTGTATTATTTCAACACATACTTCGGTCGATACATACCGAACTTCCATCAAACCAGGAGGAAGAAACACCAACCACTAATTAATCAAAAATCACGAAGTTACTTAACAAAGATAAAGATTTATCTTATAATAAACACGTCTTTCTAAACCCAGAGTACACTTGTGTCTGGTTAGTCCACATGAAGCACGTAGGCTTCGAATAAAAAAATAATGTTTAACAAACGTACACAGCAGATCCAAACGGCTTGCTCCAACCTCGCAAGTCAAATATATAAATATTCAAAATAATAATTCACTCATAAATAAACTTTTCAAAATATTTGGGGAGAAAAGTTCATAGCAATATGTAAGCATACAAAGTGTCGCGCTAGTAGGCTTAATTATTGCAACGTCTTTCAAAAAAAATTAAATAATGACGAAATTCTTGATCTAAGTTTTCTACTGATAAAGCATGGTTCCATTACACGGGTCTGTAAATAAACAAAATTACAGAACATGGTCTACAATCCAAACAATCACATCGAAGTTCCTTTACATCCTGTTAATGTTGGAATATGGTTAGCTATATCAAGTCGTAGAAAAATAGGACCAATAGTTTTTTACAATAACATTAATAGCCAACGATACCGAGAACAGTTGTTAACACCATTTTTATCTCAAGTGTAACGAGACGAATTCAATGGGGTTTACTTCCAGCAAGATGTGGCTACAGCACATACAACTGGTGAAATTTAGCGCTTTTAGAATATTACTTCGCTCATCCAATTAAAGACAGAGGAGTTTGGCCAATAACGTCGCCAGATCTGACTCCGATAGATTTTTCTATTTTCGGATTGCTAAAAAATGAAGTATATAAGACAAGAATGAATAACGTAAATGACTTGATGAATAAATTAGAATTAAATGTAATGAAATAACACCAAATTTATTGCAGAATATTTTTGACAACATGAAACGTCGTATTGCATAATGCATTCAACAGAATGGTGAACATTTCGAACACATGTTATAAATTATAATAATTAAAATTTCTACAAATTAGTTAGGTTTTGTTGCGGGGCGTTCTATCACCACTAATTTGGTAGAAATAACGCAATTTATAAGCAAAGCTATCGATGATCGCCTTCAAGTCGATGTACTATATACGGATTTCGTCAAAGCTTCATCGATCACTCAATACTAATATCTACATTAGATGTCTTTGGTTTCTCCCCTTTGTTGTCGAATCTTATTTCTTCTTACTTAGCTTCTCGCTCATGTTATGTCTGCTTCAATGGTTTCCACTCTCGACGTTTCCATCCAACATCCGGTGTTAATTTGGGGCCTTTACTTTTTAATATATTTCTTAATGATTTAATTAGTTGACTGTATTGATGAGTTTTGGCTTACGTGGATGACTTAAAGCTCTATATGAAAGTTAGGAACATTGAAGATTGTTACGAGCTTGATAACAACTTAAAATTGGTGGACAATTGGTGCAATGAAAACATCTCTTTGAGCAGGCGCGGCTCGTGATGACGTATTTTGGTTTGCAGTACAATGATACGAGTGCCTCGTGTGTTTTCGGTGTTTACTAAGCAAACGTTACAGTTAGTAGACGAGAATACACGAAGCACTCGGATCATTGTACTGCAAACCAAAATACGTCATCACGAGCCGCGCCTGTCTTTGAGTATTGACAAATGTGTGACATGTTCAAGAATTGCGAATCCATATCATTTTCCATAGAGTGTAGACCAAATGGTGATACCTCGTAGATCTAAGGTTAAGGACTTAGGACTTAATTTATTCAATGCGTGGGACGGATAGACATGGTTTTCGCTCTCTAACTGGTAGAAGGGAAGAAGCAAGTGCCACTTTTCTTTTGAAACTGGTCAACAACTCTATGGATGCATCTGGTCTTCTGTCTCAGATTAGTTTTCTTGTGCCGGCTTACCGTACACGCTCGTGTGCCACGTTTCTATTTCTAACGGCCAGATCTAATGTTTTAAAGAAGGCACCTCTGGTACACATGATGCGGAATTGCAACACCTTGGATCTGGACCCATTCTGCAGTTAGCATTGTTCTCTTTTACACTTACTTTTCTATGTTAAGGCTGTTTTCATAACATAAATTTTAATTTTTATATAAGCATATTTTGTATTAATTTAGAATTTTCTTTTTGGTGTTTTACTAATTCTTCGTTTTTTTAAAATTTTTGATTTATGTATATATATTATTGTAGATAGCAATCGTTTATAATTATCTTAATTATTATCCTGTAAATAGCTTACTCTTGTATAATAAAGGTTAGTATTATTATTATTTAACTTGGTTGTTTGATTAAAATTCCATCTTTTAAGTTTTTTTATTAAATATGTATATTAATAATTTTATTGTACTTGATATTAATATTCATTATCATATCTCTCGATGATACATTTTGATAGTGACAATAGATAATCTTCATACAATTTATTCTATATCCGAATTTCAAGAATGCAGAACATCTTAATGTATAGAAGAAATTCATGGACAACTAGATGTAATTCGTTTTGAAGCACGTTGTATAAACATAATAAAAGTCGAGTTCTACGATTTAGAATTGCTGAAATAGTTATTAAGTTTGTTGCATCGACAGTTTTCTGAATTATTTAATCCTGCATCCGACTGCCTACTTCGAGTAAGTTCGGCTCCCATAGGAACTTAATGTAAAAAAAAGTTCCCGGCGTGATGTACCCCAGGCGGTTGAATGTCGGGTTAAATAATGATTTGTAAAAATACTGCCAAATTTATAAAATAGAAAAATTCCTTATTACTCCCAATAATTTCATTTTTATCCCATTTATGGTAATTTAACCTGGTTCCCCTACCGCTGGCTTAGGCAAACGAAGCTCAAAATTACTACTTTTATGTTTCCAAATGCTGTATGGCCCATTAGTCATAGGACGCCTGTATACAATATAATAAATTTCGTTTATCAGACGAAATAGTGTAAAAAGCTGAGTAAAAAACAGCCAGCATACGGCAACACAATAAATAAAAGAGTACAAAATAATATGTGGAAGACGCAGCAGAATAACAAACAGGTTCGAATGTTATAGTCATTTCCCGCTAATAAATTGTTCAGCACTGTATGTTTGGTCATCAAGTAGCCAAACCGACTTGGAGTAAAACACCCCACAATTATTCAATGTTTAATGTACTATAAGTGTTCTAGAACTCATTATAATACAGTGACAATTATCATGACATTTTATATACAAATTAAATATAATATTAGAGGAATTGATCTATTACGTTGTATGTAAACATCATTTGTGACTTGTATTGCCTAAAGAATTATACTATAAAGTTACTTTGGTGAGATTACATTTGCATTGATTTTAAATAATTGTTAATGTACTTTATTATTTTTTCCACTTTAACTATTGTTATTTGGTAATTTGCTCTAAACAAATAAGTATAACTGCATTACGCAATTTTAGCATTAATTTACAACCCAATGTTTAAAATCATACTAAAATCATTTGTGTACAAAGACTTTTGAAACTGGCTGTATGTTGATATGTACATATATGGTAAATTTGAACTGTTACAAAACAGGAGAGCCTCTATCTGATTTCATTTAAATTCTTAATATATCTTATACAGAGGAGTCTCTTAGAATAGATATATTATTGTCCATTTCCATTTAGTAAAAGTTTAATGTGTTTGAGTTTTGGTAAAAAAGGATTTATTGTGTTATCTCCTCTTTTGTGTTCCTTACTCACAGGAACAATAGTAATATATTTTATATTTACTATTTTAAGCAAATATACACTTCTCTATTATATGTGTATGTATGTATATCTTTTTACTTTTTATACAACGAGATGTCTTATTTTCAGTTTGAATAATTCCTCATCATAGAAAGGAGGTCTATATGCACAAGCGTTAGTAAAGAATATCCGTATTTATAACAAAAAATAGGTAAATCCTCTGTTACATCAATATCTATAGCTATCTTTATTATGAATTTTGTGTATAATTACTAATTATTAATTAGTAATTATACACAAAATTCATAATAAAGATAGCTATAGATAGCTCTCTGGTAATTATTAATTACCAGAGAGCCGACTGAAGCGATTGAATGACTAATTGCCCCATAAAACGTTGTGGGGGTCTCAGGTATAATATCATGTTATAAGTAGAGATCGGACACATCGGGCTGAAATGGACGTCATTACGACGGACGATATAAATAGTCTACAACATCTGTAAGTACATCACGCAGTTGTTGAATAGCACAATTCAATAACTACGTACTGTACTTACAGATGTAGATTATTTATATCGTCCGTCGCAATGACGTCATTTCAGCCCGATGTGTCCGGCCTCTAATTATAAGTTATAACTTATAACTAGAGAACGGACATTCTTACCACATGACTAAATTCTCAGAATACAATAGCCGTTGTCCATTGTTAACGCTGGTGGCCGAGAAAGTCAAACACAAATACTTCATTGTATTACGCCGGGATGTACTCGGCGAAATTTATAAACATTTCGAGATGCCGATTGCGTTTAATGGGTATTTATCCTCCAAATACAATAGGTGTGTTGTCATTGTAATCGCAGCGGACCAGATGGCCGGGAAAGACTAACAAATACTTCATTGAATTACGCCGATCATGTGGTAAGAATGTCCGTTCTCTACTTATAACTAGAGACCGGACACGGGTTGAAATGACGTCGTCATTACGACGGACGATATAAATAGTCTACATCTATAAGAACATCACGCAGTTATTGAATGCACTTCGTCATTTTTGGGAACGTTTAGGACACTGTCAGATCGTAGAAGGACGTCACTTTGAGCATTTAATTTAATTTTGTAATTTGTTTACTTTTATTAAATTTTATTTTTTTCTCAATATTTTTATTATCTAACTCCATGAAAAATGTACATATTCATATTCAGAAATTAATAAAGATTCCGAATTTTCTAAAAGAAAATATTATTTCCATTTAAAAAAAAAATGTTTTTTTGCTGTCATATTTCTATTTCTAACGGCCAGATCTAATGTTTTAAAGAAGGCACCTCTGGTACACATGATGCGGAATTGGACCTTGGATCTGGACCCATTCTGCAGTTAGCATTGTTCTCTTTTACACTTACTTTTCTATGTTAAGGCTGTTTTCATAACATAAATTTTAATTTTTATATAAGCATATTTTGTATTAATTTAGAATTTTCTTTTTGGTGTTTTACTAATTCTTCGTTTTTTTAAAATTTTTGATTTATGTATATATATTATTGTAGATAGCAATCGTTTATAATTATCTTAATTATTATCCTGTAAATAGCTTACTCTTGTATAATAAAGGTTAGTATTATTATTATTTACCTTGGTTGTTTGATTAAAATTCCATCTTTTAAGTTTTTTTATTAAATATGTATATTAATAATTTTATTGTACTTGATATTAATATTCATTATCATATCTCTCGATGATACATTTTGATAGTGACAATAGATAATCTTCATACAATTTATTCTATATCCGAATTTCAAGAATGCAGAACATCTTAATGTATAGAAGAAATTCATGGACAACTAGATGTAATTCGTTTTGAAGCACGTTGTATAAACATAATAAAAGTCGAGTTCTACGATTTAGAATTGCTGAAATAGTTATTAAGTTTGTTGCATCGACAGTTTTCTGAATTATTTAATCCTGCATCCGACTGCCTACTTCGAGTAAGTTCGGCTCCCATAGGAACTTAATGTAAAAAAAAGTTCCCGGCGTGATGTACCCCAGGCGGTTGAATGTCGGGTTAAATAATGATTTGTAAAAATACTGCCAAATTTATAAAATAGAAAAATTCCTTATTACTCCCAATAATTTCATTTTTATCCCATTTGTGGTAATTTAACCTGGTTCCCCGACCGCTGGACTTAGGCAAACGAAGCTCATAATTACTACTTTTATGTTTCCAAATGCTGTATGGCCCATTAGTCATAGGACGCCTGTATACAATATAATAAATTTCGTTTATCAGACGAAATAGTGTAAAAAGCTGAGTAAAAAACAGCATACGGCAACACAATAAATAAAAGAGTGCAAAATAATATGTGGAAGACGCAGCAGAATAACAAACAGGTTCGAATGTTATAGTCATTTCCCGCTAATAAATTGTTCAGCACTGTATGTTTGGTCACCAAGTAGCCAAACCGACTTGGAGTAAAACACCCCACAATTATTCAATGTTTAATGTACTATGAGTGTTCTAGAACTCATTATAATACAGTGACAATTATCATGACATTTTATATACAAATTAAATATAATATTAGAGGAATTGATCTATTACGTTGTATGTAAACATCATTTGTGACGTGTATTGCCTAAAGAATTATACTATAAAGTTACTTTGGTGAGATTACATTTGCATTGATTTTAAATAATTGTTAATGTATTTTATTATTTTTTCCACTTTAACTATTGTTATTTGGTAATTTGCTCTAAACAAATAAGTATAACTGCATTACGCAATTTTAGCATTAATTTACAACCCAATGTTTAAAATCATACTAAAATCATTTGTGTACAATAGTATATTAAAAAACGAGTTTCATAAGGCACCATTTTGCCGCACGAGATCAGTTTAGAAAACGAGCCGCTTGCGGCGAGTTTTCTAAAGAGCGAGTGCGGCAAAAGGCCTTATGAAACGAGTTTTTTATACTATTTTTTCTATTTTGCGTTTTTTACATTCATAAATTGCTTAAATTGGAATTATTTAATTTGAAAGTTCAGAGTTTAATTTTTATATAAAGCATGCAGTTGGTCACATTGATACTTGACATTTTCAAATTTAAATCTTGCTATCCGCGACGTATATTATATTACATATTATTTATAAATTTTCGTTAACATTACTTGATATTTCATTTAAAAATATAAACATGAGTGACATAGAAACATATATATGTTGTTGACAATTGTATACAATATACGTTGTTTGTATAAAATACGGATATATATCATATCTGTCAAATGTACATAAATTCTTAAAATCAAATGACAGCAATGATATTTATTTCTGTATTCGAACAACGCCAACATTGAAAAATGAAAAAAAGCGTATCGAAATGAAGCTCATTTCGATACTGTTTTGGGTTTCATAATGAGTTCATTTCGAACGCAAAATAGAAAAAGACTTTTGAAACTGGCTGTATGTTGATACATATATGGTAAATTTGAACTGTTACAAAACAGGAGAGCCTCTATCTGATTTCATTTAAATTCTGAATATATCTTATACAGAGGAGTCTCTTAGAATAGATATATTATTGTCCATTTCCATTTAGTAAAAGTTTAATGTGTTTGAGTTTTGGTAAAAAAGGATTTATTGTGTTATCTCCTCTTTTGTGTTCCTTACTCACAGGAACAATAGTAATATATTTTATATTTACTATTTTAAGCAAATATACACTTCTCTATTATATGTGTATGTATGTATATCTTTTTACTTTTTATACAATGAGATGTCTTATTTTCAGTTTGAATAATTCCTCATCATAGAAAGGAGGTCTATATGCACAAGCGTTAGTAAAGAATATCCGTATTTATAACAAAAAATAGGTAAATCCCCTGTTACATCAATATCTATAGCTATCTTTATTATGAATTTTGTGTATAATTACTAATTATTAATTAGTAATTATACACAAAATTCATAATAAAGATAGCTATAGATAGCTCTCTGGTAATTATTAATTACCAGAGAGCCGACTGAAGCGATTGAATGACTAATTGCCCCATAAAACGTTGTGGGGATCTCAGGTATAATATCATGTTATAAGTAGAGATCGGACACATCGGGCTGAAATGGACGTCATTACGACGGACGATATAAATAGTCTACAACATCTGTAAGTACATCACGCAGTTGTTGAATAGCACAATTCAATAACTACGTAATGTACTTACAGATGTAGATTATTTATATCGTCCGTCGCAATGACGTCATTTCAGCCCGATGTGTCCGGCCTCTAATTATAAGTTATAAGTTATAACTTATAACTAGAGAACGGACATTCTTACCACACGACTAAATTCGCAGAATACAATAGCCGTTGTCCATTGTTAACGCTGGTGGCCGAGAAAGTCAAACACAAATACTTCATTGTATTACGCCGGGATGTACTCGGCGAAATTTATAAACATTTCGAGATGCCGATTGCGTTTAATGGATATTTATCCTCCAAATACAATAGGTATGTTGTCATTGTAATCGCAGCGGACCAGATGGCCGGGAAAGACTAACAAATACTTCATTGAATTACGCCGAGTCATGTGGTAAGAATGTCCGTTCTCTACTTATAACTAGAGACCGGACACGGGTTGAAATGACGTCGTCATTACGACGGACGATATAAATAGTCTACATCTATAAGAACATCACGCAGTTATTGAATGCACTTCGTCATTTTTGGGAACGTTTAGGACACTGTCAGATCGTAGAAGGACGTCACTTTGAGCATTTAATTTAATTTTGTAGTTTGTTTACTTTTATTAAATTTTATTTTTTTCTCAATATTTTTATTATCTAACTCCATGAAAAATGTACATATTCATATTCAGAAATTAATAAAGATTCCGAATTTTCTAAAAGAAAATATTATTTCCATTAAAAAAAAAAATGTTTTTTTGCTGTCATATGTAATCATCATGAAAGAAAAACGCAAATGATTGAAGCCAATACAAAATAACTTGTCAAAAAACTTTTGTTGACAACATTTTGTACTAAAGTTTATATTTACGGAATTATTAGACTGATGCGTTACTTTTGCCCAACCCCGTAATATATATATATATATATATATATATATATTTATAAGTGATTAGATCATTTCTTAGCCGTTCATTAAATATAACATTTGATAAATTATTGGAGGTTTTCGGCTTTTATATGAAATATTTACAAATATCAAGTTAGTTATGTATGTATGTAATTGCAAAGTAAGGAGGATGTAAACATTGCTGTCTACAAATTACAAAGCAAATCATACGAAATTTTTAATTGAAAAAATGTCTATGTTGGGACTCGAACCCAAGTCTACAGCTTGCCGGGCTGTCGTCATTACCACTAGACAACAATAGACCCAGGTTCAAGTTATTCAGAAATGCATTATAAAGTAACAGTGTTGATGAATCAGATGTCAGTTATTGAATGTAGATGTCAAGTTGAAGGCAGAAGTCAGTTTTTTGAAAGCTCATGTCAGTCTTGATAGCAGATGTCAGTTAGTGAAAGCAAATGTCAGTTACTGAAAGCAGATGTCTGTTTTGAAAGCAGGTGTCAGTTATGAAAGCAAACGTCAGATTAGAAAGCAGATGCCTATTTTGAAATTAGATGTGAGTTATTGAAAGTAGATGACAGTGTTTTGAGAGCAGATGTCAGATTTGAATGTTTGAAAATGCTAATTATTACTCCAAAGCTATATGAGTGATTAGCATTTTCAAACATTCAAATCTGACATCTGCTCTCAAAACACTGACATCTACTTTCAATAACTCACATCTAATTTCGAAATAGGCATCTGCTTTCTAATCTGTCGTTTGCTTTCATAACTGACACCTGCTTTCAAAACAGACATCTGCTTTCAGTAACTGACATTTGCTTTCACTAACTGACATCTGCTGTCAAGACTGACATGAGCTTTCAAAAAACAGACTTCTGCCTTCAACTTGACATCTACATTCAATAACTGACATCTGATTCATCAACACTGTTACTTTATAATGCATTTCTGAATAACTTGAACCTGGGTCTATTGTTGTCTAGTGGTAATGACGACAGCCCGGCAAGCTGTAGACTTGGGTTCGAGTCCCAACATAGACATTTTTTCAATTAAAAATTTCGTATGAATTGCTTTGTAATTTGTAGACAGCAATGTTTACGTCCCCCTTACTTTGCAATTACATACATACATACTAACTTGATATTTGTAAAGATTTCATATAAAAGCCGAAAACCTCCAATAATTTATCAAATGTTATATATATTTATATATATATATATATATATATATATATATATATGTTAAAAATAATAATAGACTTTTTATTGGTTTAGCGACCTTTTATTGAATTATGATGTTTTATTCTACGACGTTTCGACTTTTATTATTTTTCAGTCTTTTTCAAGTAGCTAGAAACAAGAATTAATGCAATGAGAACATGAGAACTGTGTTTGCTTTTGTGAGATTCAATTAACAATTAAATTAACAATTAAAATTAAAATTAGATTAAAGACTGAATTACCAATTAGATTAACAGTAGTTACAGTAGTTACCTTACTGTATTGTAGTTTAATTCAAATTTTCATTTCATTTATACAGATGTAATCACTTCAATTGTCCTTACTCATTATTAATCTAATTTAAATTTTAACTTTAATTGTTAATCTAATTGGTAATTCAGTCTTTAATCTAATTTTAATTTTAATTGTTAATTTAATTGTTAATTCAATCTCACAAAAGCAAACACAGTTCTCATGTTCTCATTGCATTAATTCTTGTTTCTAGCTACTTGAAAAAGACTGAAAAATAATAAAAGTCGAAACGTCGTAGAATAAAACATCATAATTCAATAAAAGGTCGCTAAACCAATAAAAAGTCTATTATTTTTAATATTAAGACACGGCCAATAAAATAAATAAGAAAAATAAAATTCTTATAAACACTAAATATATATATATATATATCAGATATAATATGTATATCTGTTGAAAACGTTGAAAAAATTGCAACTGAAATATCAAACACTTTCAATATGAAGATCTCTTCAGTATAAAATGAGGTATTGCTGAAAATTTCAGAAATACATCTCAAAGCCAGAGCAACTGATGTCAAATTTTGGTCTGTCATATCCGAAAACAAATATCCGTGTTTGAAACAAATAGCTCTTTTGTTAACAGGATTCTTCGTGTGCGAGTCTACGTTTTCAGAAGTGAAAATTGTTAGAACGAAATATCGCAATCGACTAACTGACGCATGCCTGGCGTCGTCACTCCGTAATTAGTGTAATTACGAACCGTTCTTCGATAAGTTTCTGGATGATATGCAGTGCCATGCATCAACATCTAAGTTAAAAATTAAAGAAAATTTATGACGTTGCAATTTTATTAGATGTTTAACTTATAGAAGTATAATATACTTTCTATTTTTGTAAGTAATTGCAATAAATCATTTTCGGTAATCAAGCCAAGTTGGTAGTCTGAGCATCCCTGCTATAGAAGTGCAAAATATAGATTTTTAACATTCTGTATATTATCAAATTAAAAATGATGGAAAGGCAATATTGTACATGACAGTGCCGATATACCACCAGCTATTTAGTAATTGAATGTGACTGTGAAACAGGTCCATGGCATACAACTAACCAAGCAACCATGCACGTTAGCGTACATCTCATACATATTTAAGACAAGGTTAATGTATGTAGATTTAACCGACTCTGCCCCCTTATGTAAGTGCGTGCAGCCTTAATTTACTGCAAACATATATACGCTCGGAGAGTCGAAAAGTCCTGGGCTGGGTGTGGGCTGCGCGGGTATCATTTTTTGATGATATATTTATTTATGCATGCAAAGTGTTGTAATAACAGACATTGTGCTCTTCGTTACTTGTATGAATAATGCGATTTTACTTATACAAATCCCAGTAATTCTGGCCGTATCAGTCGCAGAAATATTTCAGATATTTCTTGCAGCCAGAAATAATCCTCCCGTACATTTGTTCCAGGCGAAAGGTAATAATTTACGAAATTGTTACTTCTTTCCGTGTGTTGCTTTTACTAATACATCACCGAAATATATTGATTTCAACGAAATCGCTACATAAATAATATTTCCTCCTTCATTTTGCCGATTTAATAATCACATCCCGACACCATTCTGAAAATTAATTGTTTATAAAAATTTTCACTGCTTTTAATATGTTTATAGAAAGTCGAGCATATAGGCATTGGGAAGTTTATGATCTCATAACTTGCATTATTACTAGAGACCGTACACATCGGGATGAAATGGACGTCATTACGACGGACGATATAAATAGTCTACAACTTCTGCAAGTACATCACGTAGTTGTTGAATAGCACTATTCTTTCGGTTAACTGCACATCTATTTTTTGTGTGCGGTTAACCGAATGAATAGTATCCGTTTATTGGATTATTTAGTTAGTCTATTGCCCTTTCCGTCGCATTCAAGAATTCCTAAAACTCTCCTCCAAATCGCTTCAGGGGACAATTCCCAACATGGCGTTTGGTTTTAAGCGTATCTACGCCAAACTGGGTCAGCAAACCCAATTTACAGGCTGTCCGGGCACCTTCAACTCTTTTGAAGCTGATTCTGTTTAAAGTTGACCATGTTTTGCGTAGTAACTCCGATTCTGGTAACGTATAATTTTATTGGTAATGTGTTTATAGCCAGGAGATTCAGGTGATTTTTTTGTGCTAGTTCAGCGTTATCCAGGGTACACGTGTAGTATTCTACTACGGACGCGAACTAGTTCTACACCCTGTAATCATTCGCCACCTAGAGGTTACTCTGATCAACATTGGGACATATTGTGTAAAGGTTAACATTAAATTAAACAATTGTTAAATTTTAACATTTAATGGGCATGTTAAAAATAAACAGGGTAAATCATATCCACTATGACAAAATTAAACACTTACGTTATATTTGCTTGATTTAACGGGCCGCGTTAAAAATTACGAAATTTACCGATTGTAGTGTCGATTTAGAGCAAAATAATGAATTTTTTAGTCTATTTGTCCGTTATACGAAATATGTAACCTTATACCTCTTACAATAAGCTATTTCTTTGTTAATACTTAAATCTTATCAGACTGTATATATTAACAAAAATGCTGAGTTATAATTTCATACGAACACGTGTTCTTTATTAAACCCGATGTGTTTTGAAAACATTTATATGTATACAGGGTATAAACGAAATATGGCTGCAATAGATAATATTAATTATTAATATTAAGCTTAGAATGCTAATGCACGAAATCTCTATCTCCAACGAGATCAGAGAAAAAAAATATTCGATAAATGCTCGTGGCTCGATCTGATTCGTAAATTTAGTATTTCTTTATAACTGCAGCGCTACCCCCACTGAAGCGTAATGGTGGAAGTAATAGAGAAAATGTTAGACAATTTTTATTTTATTTCATTAATTGTTGTCATTATTGCACTTGGAAATATGTGTAACCAAATTCGATTTATTGTTATAGGTAACTTTTCGCACATTGATAACATACGAAATCTTTCTTGAATTGACAACGGATGTTTCTGTTTAAAACATGTCGTGTAAGGTTTCTGTTTTTTGTAAATACCTTATTACTTATATTGCACGCATATTTAATAGTTTTAATGTTAAAATTATTAATTTTGTTTAATTCAATTATTGATTTAAATCTTAGGTTGGGTTTATGCTATATCTGTCGCTGTCACTATCTCTATCCCTACTCCACCCACCTTTCGTTTTCCGAAGTGCTCTTCTGAAATTTCGTATTTGATAGAATACCCGTTGCTCTGCTATCAACTTCCGTGAAGTATGGCTTATTCAAATCACGAATTAACGGATATCGTCTTACTATACGGTGAAACAGGTGAAAATATTAGAACTACTAGACGTATTTATAAAGAGCGGTTTCCAAACGGAAGATGTCCATCAAATGATTTAATTTTACAAACCGTGTATAGATTTAGAGATCGCGGTACATTGCATCGAAGTTATGAAGGCCGTGGCTGTGGTAAACGATCTTCGGCAACGTATTTTAGCCGTGTTAAATTATGTACTTCGAAAGTTTACCGATCGGTTAGAAGCTTGTATTTATGCAAGTGGTAGCCACATTGAACATCTCTTTTAAGCATTCCACCTGTTTTACGCAAATCTGTCATTTTTAGGGCAAAGAAATTGTCATTAAGAAACAAATAAAACACAGGAAAGAAAATATGAACATTAAATTAAAAATTACAAGTGTAATTTATTATTTCTCGGCGTTAAGACTTAATCTGGGGAATATGATGGATTAGACCAGGGGTCTCCAAACTTAGCCTTAGGGCCATAATGATTTTTTCAGCATGTTCCAAGGGCCAAAACAGTTTTAATCTTTCTGCCTGTTCGGGCAAAATAGATTTAATTTTGTATTTTTAGTTTTATTTAGATGTAGGTATATTTATGTTAATATATTTAATCCTAGATTTAAATTGTAAATATTATATATTGTATATAGAAAAGGTCTTGGAGTTCAGATATATTTAATGTTGTTAATTACCTTAGGCCTGGTCAGGTATTACATTTATTCATTGTCTTATTTTCTACAGTCATAAAAACTATTTATTTTATTACAGGCACAACCCTCTGGTTAATCCATCCATTATGTAAATGTATTTGAATAAGCATAAATATAATAGAATAAGTTTTATTGTACATATTTCCTGTTATATATTATTACAATAGGTTAAACAATTTGGTTCGAGGCGATTCTGCGAAGTATTAGGTTATCTCTGTGCATTGTATATTTATTACTTTAAGAGGTATTTTATTTTCTATAATTAAGGGTTTCCGGCGTATATTGTTTATTTTAATACATTTATGACGTTGGAAACTACAGCATATACTTTTCTTGGAAAGGTAAAAATAATGGTATGGAAATTTCCGTATACTCTATTTCATTGTTTTCTACCTCTCTTTGACTGGCGGGTACAAAACTTTCTTGCCGAAAAATAAGGGAATGAAGAAAGAGTTCCAAACAAGATCTCTTAGAGCTCACTACAGTTCCAAGTACGATCTTTTCGAGTTAAAGCTTAGGTCTCAGTGATCTAACTAACAGTTCCTACTAAGATCTCAGTGATCTAAATAGGAGCAAATATTATTTATTAGCCAGTTTTCTCGGTCTTTAGTATTAAGACCAGATACTGCATTTATTTAACGGAACTCCAAGATTAAACTTGTAAATATATTAGTATTATACAAAAAATATTGTATTATTTCAACTTATACTTCGGTCGATACATACCGAACTTCCTTCAAACCAGGAGGAAGAAACACTGCCCATAACTATATTTCTAGACTAGTCGCAAAGTGCGCGACCTAAGCAAACATACGCATTTTTTGCATTTCAATTACTATTGTGTATTGTGACACTTAACGACATCTAGTGGCGAGTAGCGGTACTATGTACTATCTATTTCAGCTACCCGCTAACAGCTAACGGGTGACATTAGTTGTAATTAAATATTTGGGAATTATCGCGTTGGTTCGAGAAAGTTCTGGTTCTGGCTAGTGTATTCCGATCACTTCGAAATGGCAGTAATTGTCTGCGTAGGAAAGGCGAAGGAAGCGAAACTGTCTATTGTGAAATTAAGTAGCACTCGTGCATAACAGTATTTTGATTTGACTTATTGTTTTTATGTGTGATTTATTAGTATGGAAAAGAAGCGAAAAATATAGACAGTGAATGTAGAACGTTCAAAGATAAATGGAACTTTCAGTATTTTGTAATTGAGTCCAGTAATAATGCGCTGTTTAATTTGTAATGAAACCATAGCTGTTCTCAAAGAATATAACATTAAACGACACTATGAATCGAAACATCTTCAAAATTACTCCAAATATACAGCAAGTTTGCGGACGGAAAAATTTGAAGCTTTGAAGCGCGGACTGAAATCGCAGCAATCATTTACCAAAGCGAATACTGAACAAGAGTGTGCAACTCGCGCCAGCTTTCGTGTGGCTCTTGAAATCGGAAAACGTGGAAAACCATTCACCGATGGAGAAATGATAAAAGAATGCTTGATTGCAGTAGCCGAAGAAATATGCCCCGAAAAGGTAAATTTATTTAAAAGTGTCAGTTTGTCACCAAACACCGTGGCTCGAAGGTTCAAGACATCGCAGAAAATATATAATCTCAACTGTCTGACAAAAATTGACATCTTGAGTGGTTTTCTCTAGCCTTGGATGAGTCAACGGATGTGTCAGATACTGCTCAGGTGTTGATTTTTATTCGCGGAGTAGCTATGAAGTGTATGAAGAACTTCTTGATATTGATAGTATTCACGGCACCACAACTGGGGCAGATATTTTAAGGGAGTTGAAAATGCCATTAATAAATTGGAAAAACCTGAAATCTATTACAACTGATGGAGGCAAAAATATGTGTGGTAAAAATAATGGAGTGGTAGCACTTGTGTCAAAGGCTGTAGAAAATGATGGTGGTTTAAAACCATTAGTCTTACATTGTATCATTCATCAACAGTCCTTGCGCGGAAAATGTTTGGATATGTCTGAAGTTCTAAAACCTGTCATATCAGTTGTTAATTTCATCAGATCCACTGGGCTGAATCACCGACAATTCCGCGAGTTTATTGAAGAGATTGGAGAAAATGACTTACCATATCATACTGCCGAATGCTAGCTTAGTTGCGGAAAAGTTCTTAAGAGCTTTTTTGAACTTCGAGCAGAGATCGACATTTTTTTGAATGAGAAGCATCGCCCTTTTGCCGATTGAGAAAATAGTGAATGGCTGTGGAAATTAGCATTCTATGTCGATTTGAAAATCATATGAACGAACTGAATTTGAGATTGCAAGGAGAAAATCAGCTTCTCCCTGATTTATACACCAATATCAAATCCTTCAGGCAGAAAATAAAACTATTTCAATCGCAATTACGTAAAAAATGTTTCACACATTTTAAAACATGTGAAATATTCAGCTACAGTACAGAGACTGAATTTCCCGTCGATTTTGCAATCGAAACTTTGAGTGCTTTAAAGATAAATTTTGATACTCGTTTCTCAGACTTTGATGTCATTGCGAATGAAATTGAGCTTTTTCAAAATGCTTTTGATTCTGACATTGAGACCCTAGCTCCGGAAGTCCAAATGGAAATTATTGATTTACAGTGCGTGATATGATTAAGAACAAATATCAAAATTCATCTTTGTTGGAATTTTATAAGAGTCTTCCACTGGTACAATTTGATAATTTGCATAAATTTGCTCGTGGGTTGTTTTCTGTTTTTGGTACTACTTACTTGTGTGAGAAAACGTTTTCCAAGATGAAGTACACAAAGAATGTTTACCGATGAGAATTTTAAATCTTTTAATAATTGATCCACAACTACAAACTATTGTCGGTGGAAAATCACAATTACATAAATCTCATTAGTGTTTTTTGTTTTACTGTGATTAGTGGGATTCATTTCATTTATTTGTTATAATATGCTTAAGCTTAGATACTTAAGCTAAGTTTTCTTCGTCATCATTTCTGTCGTTAAGATTCACCTTGCAAGTAAATAAAAGCGAGTAATTATAATTCTGTGATTTCTTCTTCAACTTGTCACAGCAATAGTAACAACAATAAGACATTGGCTGTTGCGGGCCAGATTGATCACACTAGTCTTAAGCTGTCGCGGGCCGGATTGATGGCACTGGCGGGCCGGATTGGGCCCGCGGGCCGTAGTTTGGAGACCCCCGGATTAGACAGTATAAATTACAAATTCCATATCACCACAAAACGGTTAATAGAGTTTAAAATTTTTAAAGAAACTGGATATTGTATTTTTTTCGGGATATTACAAAGGCCATTGACCTACTTATAAATAACAACAGGAACGGCTGATGCTTAAGAAAATTTATATATAGGAAGGAACACGTTTATAAACTGTTCACACAAAGGTGCATTATTGAAATGTGAAGGGGATTTTTTGGTGAACTTGAACAAGTAAATGCCAATTTGTTTGATGGATCGACAACATATAAACATATAATTTCTATTTATTTAGATTTAATCTGGATACAGGACCGTATTTGAAAAGTTTCTGTTCCTAAATTTTCACAAAAATTAAAATTTCGATAGCATAAAACTTTTTGTAGATTTGAAGTGTTGTCTTACGTATCTATTATATATTAGCGTGCGTCGAAATATTTGATTTACACCTTGTATAATATCTATACAATAAAAATATACTTACAAATTGAACTAATGTGAAGAAAGATTTTACGACAGCATACCTATAATAAGTAAAGTGCCAACAAATACAATGATGTTAAAAGATGAAAACGTAAAACATGCTTCTTTATCCGTTAACCGTCAGCATCATTTTATTAATATATTGAACTTAATGCAAATGAGAACTAATGAGTATTAAATCTCACTTTTACATATAAATGTCACCTAATGTGCTGCATTGATTTCTATATTTTGACAAACTAAGTTCGTATCACCAAACGTCGCGATGCCACCTTCCTGGTTGTTAGAATCGCGAAAAATTCGTGAAATGTCACATCTATCCCGGAATGTGTGGATGGGTTTTGCTCTTATTGGAGTTTGTCAACACACAGTGTCCTAGAGACGGACATGACTTCTGTACTTTGCGTATATATAGTTAATATTATTGAACGTAATACAAATGAGAACTAATGAGAGTTAAATCTCACTTTTACATGTAAATATCGCCTAATGTTCTGCATTAGGCGACATTAAAGTAACGAATATATCCAACGATTACTCAGGGTTTGAGTAACGAATAGTAACGATTAGTTGAAAGTACCGAAAATCGACATCTCTAGATACACATATTTTTTTATTATGGTGTGTCTCAGAATAAGAAGGAGTGACTCAAATATTCCGCAAAAACTCGGTGCACACAGCTTAAAATTTGATCTACCGTACGTCTACACACCTGAGTGTAGTTGTTTGTTGTAATGTCATTCATTTTTATTACATAGTTAACATAACCTATTTCTGACGTAAGTAGCTTTTGGAGGGATTATTGAATCACTTCTTATTCTGAGACGAAGATTAGTATTGCGATTTTTTTAAATATTTTGTACACAGTAACTTTATTGTGAAAATTTTTTCTTTTGTTGATCGCCTGTTTTAATAGTTATTGTAGGGTACTAATAAATATTGTTAGTATTATTTAATTTTTAAGCCTGTCATTGGACTGTATTAATCTCTGGGTTAAATAAATTTTATTATTATTAAAACATGTACAGTTATATTAACAAAAAGTTAACAATCTACAAGTGCAGATCTCATTTGGAACGGTCTTTCACTCTTACGCACAGGTTTCGTTCATTGATAAAGGGAGAACAGTTCACGTGTTGGTTAGTAAACATTTGTTTGTTTAAACATAAACATCCAATATCCCTTACTATAAATATATAAATATAAATATGAAATGACGTCATTACGACGGACGATATAAATAGTCTATAACATCTGTAAATATATTATGTCACTCAGTTATTGAATAGCACTATTCATTTGGTTAACCGCACACAAAAAATAGATGTGCAGTTAACCGAATGAATAGTGCTATGTGCTATTCAACAACTGCGTGATGTACCTACAGATGTTGTTTATATCGTCCGTCGTAATGACGTCTATTTCAGCCCGATGTGTCGGGTCTTTGGAACTGATTCTTGCGTCTTGTTTTTAGTATATTTCCTTAGGAGAAGAAAGGAATGAATAAAAGTATTTAAATATGTAGGTATGTTTCCCGATAGTATTTATTAAATTTTTTTTTTCTTTTTCTGTCCGGTTATAATTTCTAGTTATTTAGTCAATTTAACAAATATAAAAAAAAATTATTAACTACATATTTTAAAATGCTTTCAAATAATACCCTGATTCCATATTTCTTCTGATTTTCGAGCTAAATTTCAATTAAAAATATCAATATTTTTATTATTAAAAAAAAGACTAATCTTCTTTGAAATTTGGTTTTCCTTAATCAATATTTTCTTTTAATTAAAAGATTCCTACCTGAATATTCTTATAAACTTCTACACAAGTGTCCCGTATCGTTATGTTCAAATTTTAGGAGTGTAAATTACACTTCATCTCAAGTAACAAAAACGCAAAGTCAATAAAAACTGATTTTATTTAAAAAAGTTCAATTAATAATATTTTCGAAATGTCCACCTTCTTGTTGAATGCAGGCTTGTGCCCGTAAGCCAACAGAAGAAGCTTATCCGAATTTCATACTTGTTTTGTCGGATTTGCTCGGCACGATCCAAGAACTCTTCTCTTGTGTTCGAAACTTGCGCGTAGACTAAATTTTTCATGTACCCCATAAATAAAAGTCAAGGGCATTAAGATCGGGTGATCTGGGTGGCCATGCAACAGGACAATCTCTACCAATCCATCTTGGATAATTGACGTTAACCTAATTTCGGACAGCAATTCCGAAATGTGGTGGTGCCCCATCCATCTGAAACCACATATCTCGTCGAACATTCAGTGGGAAATCCTCTAAAAGACCTGGCAGTTCGTCAATAAGAAATTGAAGGTAATTGTCCGCATTTAACCTCCCAGGAAGAACGACAGGACCAATCAATAAGTCATCGATTAGGACCGCCCAAACGTTAATAGAAAATTCATGTTCAAATTTAGATGGGCGTATAGCTTTGGGATTTTCTGATGACCACCTGTGGCAGGTTTTTCTGATTTGTAACACCATTTCTCGTGAACGTAGATTCATCTGTCTAGAGACTGTTCGGCAGAAATTAAAATAAAGCCGTGACTATCTTAATATCCAGGTAGAATAAACTAGACTAGCATAGTGGTCTGCCTCAAGCAAACCGTGTCCCCTGCGATAGTGATATGGATATAAGCTATCACGTTTTAAAATTGGCCAAACTGTCGTTCGTGGCACTCCTAGTTGTCTAGCGATTCGACGTACACTGAGAGTTAGATTCCTTGTAAAATAGCTACTGCTTCTTCCTCTAAGTCTGTCGAAAAGATAATCACGCAGTTCGCATTCCCGAAATTGTCTGTGTACTTCCAGAAACGTCCTGTAATGACGAATGCGCCTATCGGCAAACCGATGTCGTACTCAATAACTGCTTAACGTGCACTGCCGTTACAGTAGCCATACACAAAATGCCTGTCCGCATACTCTTGAAAAGAAAATTGGTAAGGCATTTTGAATAAAGAAAACGTGTCCACTCACTAATAAGCTGTTGTATGAACTGAAACATAATGTAATCCTTTATTAAAAAATGCAACGTTAACAGTCATCTGAACATTTGTTTATTGCATGATATTCATGGTTCAGCACTTACGAAATAAGTAAGAACCTTCTGTATCATAAATCAATTTCCAGTACTCTTTTTTGTAGATCTCCAAGAAATTACTGTATGCACTACGACGTGTTTATTTATTTTAGGATAACATTTTATTATGCGAGGTTAACAATCACAAGCCTGTTATTGAATCGTATAACTTTTTTTAAAATAACATCAGTTTGTATTGACTTTAGGATTACATTTTTTTCATGATCTGACAATCACATTCATAGATCTGTAACTTTGAAGCAAATAAAAATGGATATACAAATTTTGCGTTTTTGTTACTTGAAATGAATATAATGAAACAGATATGCAAAATACATATCCGTCACTGTAAACATGGACAAACACCTCGTATTTTTAGCATTTACTTCTGTTCAATACATATGTTTCAGCCATCTAGGCCTCATCGGTTGAACTAGTGAAGCAATGTGTATACAAATTAATACAGATCTGTTAAACAACGGATCTGTATCTGTATCTACATTTACGCTAAAATCGTCCCCAAGCTATAACCAGTTTCGTTCTATCAGGCGACACCAATTTAATCAGTGACATCTGACGGAAGAAAGCGACTAGGCCAGAAAAGGCGATCTTCCGCTCGAATAGCAATGCTATTACGCTTTTTTTCGTATTGTAGTAATTGTAGTAATAATTAGAGAACGGACCCGCTTACCACTCAGTGCAGTACTGGCGAAAGGCTGTATTTCTAAAATATTTAATTTTATTTATATCATTGGAAAACGAACGGGTGATGATCTATAAAATTACGAAATACATATTTATTTGTTGAAAAGTTTTATTTATAAAGTTTTTAATTTTATTTATATAATTGGAAAACAAACGGGTGGTGATCTATAAAATTACGAAATACATATGTATTTATTGAAAAGTTGTATTTTTAAAGTTTTTAATTTTATTTCTATAATTGGAACATTTTTATTTGTTCATTTTGTCGTTCAAGTTGAGTAAAGGAGTATTAATATTGACTAGCAATAGTTTCTCAAGGTTTTCTTCTGTCAATTTTGTTCTCTTTGAATTAAGTACATACATCCTTATAAATAGAAAACGTCCTTTCTACATCGCAACTGGTTATAGGTGCATACTGGAAATATTCTTTTATTTCTTCATATTTAGCCGTTAGATTTTGTGGAATTGTCTCCATACATAATTGCTGCAATGTAATTAAATCTGGATTTCTATTAAGAATTGCTTCAAACTTTTGCCGAAGGCCACATCCGAAGTCACTTGGAATACTTTTCAAATTATTAACAGCCACATCTAATGTTGTTAATCCGTCATTTAATTTGAGATTTCGATTTTCAAAATAAGTGATTAGTTTTGGCAATTTTCCAAAGTGTTCGTGAAGAAAGTACAACCGATTTTTTAAATTTGGGATATTATCGAGTCGTATTATACTGTGATATACCACCTACTGCTATTTCCATATCTATACAAATAAAAATGCAAATGTTCGTTTGTTCAACATCTTAAATCTCCGATTGCTTCGAAATGTTGATACAACATTGCATTCGAATACCCGCGTGTTTTTATATACCTTTATACAGATTTCATACCTGTGACTGGTAAAAACATGCGTATGTCACACATGCGACATGTAAAACAGGCTTTTTGGGAAAACAGCGCCATCTGTTGGACATAACAGCAACACACGCAATATTAAACATTGCTCATGCCGGACAAAGCGCCTCTTAACAGCTACTGTCAGTTAGCATTTTCAATGCTTCCGATTGCATTATTAAATTGAACTTTTAATAGATTTCGAGATATTTTTATTTTTATTGAATTATTTCGTGTGAAATTAAACATATTATAAACTGGTGCTTTCAATGTTCTTTCTGATTTCACCAGACTGAGCCACAGCAACTAGTACAACTAGTAAGATATAAATATGTTCGTTAATAAAGAACAATAATGATTATTGGTTACTGAATAAGGAATTGAGTTAAGTTACTTTAGGTAGAATTAGTAATGTTTTTGCCATATTGCCATGTCTCAAAAGTTTTCGGAAAAAATTCCAATAAAATTTATTTGTAGTAAGCATGATCTGATTCAGTTGCCGTTGGAAACAAAATTTAGTAAATTGTTTGAAAGTCAAAAAAGATATAAAACCCCTTACCACAATTAATAATCGTATCCTAAATACGATTTCAACAACTTAGTTGTCATCATCATTAGGTAAAACCACTTTTTTGCCTTTTTATGTGCAAAGTAATTGATTAAATCTGTTGTGTCCAAATCTGCAGCTGTTTTATTTTCTTATAAACTTAAGTTTATTAATCTTTCTTCTGACATAGTAAATCTTAAATATTTTTTTATTAATTTAAGTTTAGAAAAACTTCTTTCGCCAGAAGTTTTGACACAGGTATGGTCAAAAAATTTTTTAATGCAATTGTCATATTTGGAAACATTGAAGTAGGATCATTTGAAAATATATTATCTAAAACTGCTAATGTATTCATACCGGGCTTAATGTACGTTAAAAAGATGTCAATTTCGTCGCATAAATCTAATGCATTATAATTATAACTAGAGAACGGACACGCTTACCACATGACGCAAAGCCCAGTGCAGTACTGGCGAAAGGCTGTATTTCTAAAATATTTAATTTTATTTATATAATTGGAAAACGAACGGGTGGTGATCTACAAAATTTCGAAATACATATGTATTTATTGAAAAGTTGTATTTTTAAAGTTTTTAATTTTATTTCTATAATTGGAACATTTTTATTTGTTCATTTTGTCGTTCAAGTTGAGTAAAGGAGTATTAATATTGACTAGCAATAGTTTCTCAAGGTTTTCTTCTGTCAATTTTGATCTCTTTGAATTAAGTACATCCTTATAAATAGAAAACGTCCTTTCTACATCACAACTGGTTATAGGTGCATACTGGAAATATTCTTTTATTTCTTCATATTTAGCCGTTAGATTTTGTGGAATTGTCTCCATACATAATTGCTGCAATGTAATTAAATCTGGATTTCTATTAAGAATTGCTTCAAACTTTTGCCGAAGGCCACATCCGAAGTCACTTGGAATACTTTTCAAATTATTAACAGCCACATCTAATGTAGTTAATTCGTCATTTAATTTGAGATTTCGATTTTCAAAATAAGTGATTAGTTTTGGCAATTTTCCAAAGTGTTCGTGAAGAAACTACAACTGATTTTTTAAATTTGGGATTTGTGTGAGCTCCTTGCACTTACCAATACTTCTAGCATCCTCCTTTAGCAGTGTTACGAAATGTTTTAGACTATCGAAATTCTCAGCATAATAACTAGTAACTTCCAGCCATGTTCCCCATCTAGTTATTACTGGAGTGGGAGGCAGTGACAGAGATGGAAATTTTTCCCTGAAAAGAGCTACTCTCAATGGTGCTTTTCTGAAAACTTTTTTAAAAGCTGATACAAGTCTATCAACTTCTGGAAAAGTGTTTCTGATATATTCACAGCTTCTGTGGAGAGCATGTGCTACACAAGTAATATGCAGCATATTAGGATATGTTTTCTTCAATAGTCTGCCTGTTTTTAACATATACGCAGCACTATCACTGACAAATAAAAGTATTTTTTCTTTGTACGTGGCGTCCGAATGAAGAATTTTTTGCATATTCTCCTTAATGGTTTCAGCAACTGTTTCCGCATCAACTCTATTTATAACACTTGTTGCTATTACATATGAGTTATAGGGAATAGTTGGATGTAGTACACCAGCTACGACATTTACCACACAGCGTCCTAACATATCCACCGTTTCGTCGGCGCTTATCCATATGTATTGATTTAAAAGATGGCTTCTAATACGTTCTACTGTTCTCGTATAGCACCTAGAAACATAATATTTGCGTAAAGTTTATTCATTAGGAACATTTCGACCAGTATATTTTTGAAGAAATATTTTTAAAGTGGGATTGCTAAGTTTATTTAATGGAATATTAGCCGCCATAAAAATTTTACAGAGTTCAGATGTGTTTGCGGTCCTAAGTGACGAATTTTTGACGATATTTTACGGATTTTGTAATAAATTTCGGAATCACTGACAATGGACATACAATCAGTATGACCGCCAATCCAACTCGCCATTGTTTTACAATGCCGTTCTCGACATTCTTCCATATCATGTCTGAAAAAGTAACTTAAACAATGCTCTAGATCTAAATAAATGAAAACTAAAAATGTGTGCGTAAGTTATTGAAACTGAACGAAATTCAATGCACACTCTTACGCCAAAATAATTGGTAGAAATAGATTCAATCAAACGATATTAAACAGGATCTATCACAAAAATTAAGATGTAATTAACAGTTAAAACTGTGAAAACAAGAAACTTACTCAGCACTTTATTTATCTTACGAAATATAAACCAATAAATAAAATACATTATAGAAACCCCGCTTCTATCTACGCTCATGAAAACACTTTAAAAAGCACTATATTCTCGGAATACAATAGCTGGTTTGTCCATTGTTATCGCGGCGAGACCAGGTGTCCGAGTAAGTCAAACAAATACTTCATTGAATTACGCCGGGATGTACTGAGCGACGTTATACACAATTCCAATTGCCGATTGCGTTTTATGGAAATTGCGTCCGTTCTCTAGTAATAATATTCTTGCAAAAATATAAGGTGTTAGAAATTTTATACATTTAATAAAATGTTTGAATAGTATAAAATAAAATAAGAGATACATACTTCTACACAAGATATAAACAGTTAACCATTATCGGGATGAATGATAGTAACCTACTTACTGCACCTGCGTTTTAAATTTACGAAAAGCAAGGGTAAAATAGTAAAATATACTTTACATGTCTTTGACACCTCTATTTATAAAAGGAACGTTTTATTAAACTATATATAACAAATATAATAAAAGTAAACATTTATAAGATAACAATATCGCTTATATGTAGAATAGCTTGTCTACACATTATGCCAATTTCACGAACACAGGACACTCCACATAATGTTGTTTATTTTAGAACACTGGTATTGTATATAATAAAAAAATAAGCACAATATACAAACATGTTTGAGTTACGTACACTTACGTACACTTTGATAACGTGAAACCGAAATATTTTAACAGGACAGCAGTAGAATTTTATTTTTCGAAAAATGCAAACTATGTATAAGGATAAATTTTTCGCTATTGTCCGATTGTAAAATATTATATATGTACTATGAATACTGAATAAGTGTATAACTTTTAAACGACACATGTATGCATATATCGTTTACTTTTGCAGACAACTGCAAAAGCATTACTTAATCGCCATAAGAAAAAAAAGTACACCTTCACAATATCATTATATAAGTTCGGTTTCTCGAAATGAAACCGAAACAATGGATTATGACAATAAAAGTGAAAACACATATAGGTATAGAAAGACAAAAAGCAATAGGTTTTACTTTGCGCGGCATGCAAGCGTTTAAAAACCCAAATAGAAAGGTTGCCGCTGAACTGTGTATACACGTACTTGTAATAAGGTACATACAAATCTAACCAGCGTATATATGTATGTTTACTACATATGTAGTACGTCCACATAGACCTGCTACACTGTTTCACAAAGAAACAATGAAATGTTAGGTATCACGTCTGCAATCGCTGCACTTTAATTAAATCATTTTTAAAGGCAACAATTACGCTTGATTGATTCGTGATCGGTGCCAGTGCAAAAATCTAAGACTCACAAGTAAAGAAAATTAAAGTTTGTATTAGCAGGTTGATTTATTTAACTGCCGGAACAATGTGAAGTATGTTTGTACTTAAATACTTACATACAGCAAATCTTGTGAAATTCACTGCGTCATTATTTTGTGAGATATTGTTAAATCGACGCAATTAAAATGTAATTTATACTTGTAACGAGTGCGCGCTCCTCTATAAAAATATGGAATACTACAAAACATGAGATTACATTATATCAGGTCAGTTGTTTGAAATTGTAGTCTCTAGTCATTATCGTCTTATATACAGCTGAGCTGAAAGTTTTTTGCCCTTTTGTAATTGGTATATTCTTTATAAGAACATCGTTTCATTTCTTTTGATTCTTCAAAACCATTAATTATAAACATTTTACTTACAATAACTACACGTGTAAAGAAAACCAATTAATGTGATGGTTGCATTTGTTTATCATTTAAAAGTTTTTCCATACGCGGATCTACGTTAGAAACACAAAACCAAATTGTTTTCGACTGATAAGAAACGATTCCTGTATTTTGTTTTTAGCGCAACCCGTATTGTTGGGGCGATATACCAATGTTATGAATCATAACGTTGGTATATCGCCCCACGGCAGACTATGTGCCCACACTGTCAAATTTAATAATAATATGTTTATATACTGAGAAGGATTGTTCGACGTTGAGAAATGTTATATTTGCATAGTTAAAGTGCTCTTTGTATCTGTACAATGGATCTTCAGTATTGGTAAAAAGTTGCCCTAATTTTGTAAAATCTACATTTTTATCTAATACACCTTATGTGTATTATTAAATTTAACAGTGTGGGGCACATAGTCTGCCGTCTTAGTTATGATTGATGTTGGCTCGTGGAGTAAATGTTTGCAATGACACTGGTTTCTGTCGGTGATGCTTCAACGTCAGTTTCTAGAATCACGACCCCTATGTTGCTTGACCGTGCACAGATTGTAAGATTGTATACACTTTACTATTTAAATCTTGGGTGACTGTTTGTTAAATGAATAAATGTACTTTCATCTAAATATATTTATTTACACTATATACATTTATTTTAGATCTACAACGAATTATAATGACATAAATTGCTGTTGAGACTGATGTCTCTTGTTAAAAAATGATTGTTATGTTGATGATGTGTTTGAGTTCATACTGTTTGATATGAATGTTGCTGGTATGAGACTGGTATTAATAATACTGTAAGACTATGTGTCTTATACTGACGTTCAGTTTGTACTGATGAGTCTCTTGTGTTCTGTTTTACAAATAGGTAACAATATACCACTACCGCTAACTATTACATATTAAAAGCGTATTGGTAGAATAGTATATTGTTTCAATTCTTTAATTGTTTCGACCTTTGCTTGATGTAAATCCATATCACTAATAAATAAAAAAATAAAAAACACTTAAGATGTTTTAGATTTACACTTTATTAATAAAATAATGACAGCTGTTTCGCTAACACAGTAGCTTCTTCAAATTCAACTAAGACAGTCTTAAGTTGAATTTGAAGAAGCTACTGTGTTAGCGAAACAGCTGTCATTATTTTATTAATAAAGTGTAAATCTAAAACATCTTAAGTGTGTTTTATTTTTTTATTTATTAGTATATTGTTTGACGTCATAACGGGAAATTTTGTGTTATCTAATTCCTGAAAATTATGGCTACAAGCAATAATAACCAAGGTTTACGATACTGTCTTAAAGATCTAATCTTAACTAATAAATAATCAACTATCATTACTAAGTGGGGGTCCGTTTAATACTAAAGCTGATGTTTGTCAAATTTTGCAAATTTCTTTGCTTTGTATGTGCCACACTGAGAATTATAGTTATTGTCGATTGATGTATGACATCTTTTGCCATAGTCGTACATGCTTGTCTTCCGTTAGCTTTTGTTATTCACATTTCGTGCTTCAAACGCGCTTTCAAAAATCTATTCCATTTTCTTAAAGAAATGTAATTAGTAAATATTGGCAATAAACACTTCGAAAAGTAAGGTTATTGTGCTTAATTTTATTAATTTACATATTTGCGTTAAAAGTGATTACCGCATAGAACGCTATTGTTAATTGTTGAGGCCGAACTCAAGTGCAGTAATGCTACCTTAACCAAAATTTTATACAAACTGTCAGTTTCAGTATTAAACGGACACCTGATATTAGTGTAAGTGGATCTACGTTTGAAACATACAAATAAATTGTTTTCAAATGATAAGAAACGATTCCTGCATTTAGTTTTTAGCAAAACCATAGATAACCCTTTTCACAGAGATAAGAAAGGGATTAATATTTTCATTGCTTTTGTGACTAAATTTCCATATTCATTTCGACGAACAAGCCAAAACGTATTTAAATATACAGATGTAAATTCCAGTTGTAACATATTGTCGGTAGACATTTCGATGAGCTGGTCGTGAATCTCAACTGGTTTTCACTAAAGGAATTCAGTACCCATCTCTTCGAGAAATAATTTTTATCTTTCGGGAAATACTCCGTCAATTGAGTTTTTAGCTCATCATGCAATCCAAACTGTGGTGACTAATAGTATCGTGTCCATTCAAATTTTTCTCAATATGAAGTGAGTGGGAACATATCCAAATTTTTGTTTCGAAGACGAATAATTCAGATATCAAGATTCTTAATGAAAAGATGGACTTTGGGGATACTCTAAAAAATCTATAAGGCGACATTTACCAGCTCCTAATAATCTCCAGGATTGGAACAAGCCGTTCTTTTCGAGTGGGATAATATTTCCCAAGAAGTAATCCAAAATTTGATAACGAGCTTACCACGGGGAATACAAGCAGTTATCAGAGCTAGGTGAGGTGTTACCCGTTATTAATTTTTATTCTTTCGTTCCATTTTTTTTTTGTTTTTAGAATTTTTTAAGATTTCCAAAAATTTCGTCTTGTGTCTGAATTTATAATTGAACGTAATATACATTTTTTTCATAAGTTTATATTAAAAGAAATATAATTATCTCCAGTTCAACTGTTTTTTTGCTGGTGTTGAAAATTAATTCACCAATAAAACAATTTTGTAAAAGTTATATCGAATTATTTGAGTGGTGTGCTTATTTTTTCTGCAGTTAGAAATTGCATTCGTATCTCTTCTTTACACTTAATGCGATAGATTTGTTTATGTACATTTCTTCAACAATTAATTCCTTTCTAGTATAACGGCTTTCCAATTTTATTATAATTGTTAATTTATCAATATCAGATAGTTTTCTTATTATTTTGGATATAGTATATAGCTTTGTAAATATTACACTAAAATGTGATATTGTCTGGAAATACTAGAAAGATTGATTCCTTTTCTGCAGTTAAAATTTCCTTCTCATTCACCCCTTTTTTTACTCTTAATGCAATAGTTTTATTTAGTACATTTCTTTAGCAATTCCTCTAGTAATATAACCGTTTTCCAATTTTGTCATAATTCTTAATTAACAGCAAAGATAGTTGTCTTGTCATTTTAGGAATTTAATAAGGCGACCAATTATTTTTTGTACGAAAGGAGTAAGGATGGAATTTTATTGTATATGATGTTTGGAGTTGTGGAAATAAATTGAGTCACCTACATTTAAACTACATATATATTTTTTAAATAATATAAAAATGAATAGTACATAATTCTAATATGTACTTTATGTTAGAACAATAGGCATTTAACTTTACTGTTAAAACAGCAGCTAGTGACGAATAAATGTTTTTTTTTCACTGCTCCTGTAATCATTATCAAGCGAAAATGCCTTCTCTACAGCAGCATTAGTGCCGGGGCAACATAGTTAGGGTTACCATAATTATGAAACTCTAAAACGCGACAGGAATCGGAGCTGGGGCAAAAAAGAACCAAATAGTCAAAAATTATTTTATTAAATCTTGGAGCAAACTTTAACTTATTTTATTAATTTTATGATGTATTTTTGTACTAGTCGTACTTTTCGCTGGAGTGAACTTTTTTAAATATTTTATCATTTTTTTAAATTCTTTCATAAAAATCTCTGCATGTATTACCAAAGTTTAATTTACAGTACAGTAAAGTTTGTACGGTAGACTCCAGCATGTGGCCCTGGTCATCTGACCAAATATGTTTTATTAACGAAAGTACACGCTCCAAAGGTACATACGTTCATGGCAGACACAAAATGTATTGCGTCATTCTAACTAGATTAGGTGCATCTATGTGTTGCTCTTGGAAATTATAAAATAATTGAACCCTTTTGTTAATGTAATCATCCATTTGAGTCGTCATTGAAGCCCAGTAACAATTCGTCAAAAAGATGACCAATATTAATCCTTGACCGTTGATTGTGTATTGCGTTTATAGCTTCAGCTAAACGTTAAATTTCGTCCCAGTTCAGAACATGATGCAGTCCAATTCGAAGATCTCGGCGCCACCAAAACTATTTTCCCACAATTCAATATAAGAAATGCATCGTCTATAAAAAGGCGTAACCTGTCATAAATGTATCTACATGTCAAGCGAGTTTTTTTAATAATTGTTGACTATCCATACGTTCCATAAGTTCCGTACGTTTAAATTTTTTTAGCTCCAATATAATGTCTGTTGCGCTTGCATTATTTCTTTTTTTCCATGAGTAGCACAGTCTTGTTAAAATTATCTAGTTGCCCATGCACAAACAAAAAATATAATTCACCTGTGTTACTTTCAAAAATATCTCACATTGCATAATTTTCTTGAGCAAGAAAATATTATTTCAGTCCTTCGAATGTTCAAAATTCTTTCTGCTGCTGGCAACAGAGAAAGAAAGCTGGTATTTACACGCTGGTCTAGTTTTTTATATTCCAAATCCGCAAATTCACAGAATTCGTTCAGTTGAGTCACTCGATCGGTGTAGATGTGAAAATATTTATATATTTTCACAACAAGAGTTTCGATTTCGATTGGCAGGCCATCCACAGCAGTTTTAAGCGTATTGTGCACAATATGTGCACCACATCCAATGTCAACAATATTAACTTTAAATTCTTGTTTGAGTCGACTGTAAACATTATTTTGTCCTCTTCTATGTACGTCTCCGAAATTCGTGTTACAAGTGTCACCACAAAAAGCCGCTATTTTTCCTATTTATCTCATGACGACGCAGTGTTGAGATTATATTTTCATACAGAATTTCCTATGTCTCACCATGAACAGATTCAAAATCTAACAGTTTTACTTGTACACAGTGGTACAGTGGTAAAAAATATCTAATAATAACAGGCGCCAATTGTACGTCTTTTCTATTTAAGTGTGATTGGCAACACTTACAAAATACGTCTTCAGTAGTTCAGCATTTAATTCTTCCACAAACAAAGGTGCCAGAACATTTAGAATTACGGCTTCGCATTTGCATCTTGCAGCTCCAAAGAATTGCTGCTGGGTTCAAAGAATTTTGAAATCAATTTAGAAGTACAATCAGAAGTTTTGAAGCTCAAGCCATGAATTGCTGTGTGACAAGCAAACGTGGCTTCGTTGCAGTGGCGGCTAGCGCATAAGCGCTGCAGTGCTGCAGAGCTCCCAAAAAATTGGGCGGGCGAACCTGTATTAGTTATAACTAGTTTTCTTTTACATAATTTTTCCGACATTTCTGATGTTTATAAAAGCGTAACATATTGTTATGAAAATTCTCCCCCTGTATATCAAAAAATTTGCATATTCTTCTACATCACCTGTAGAGGACATCAAACCCTACAATTTGACACCTCAATCATCAAAATCCGACAAGTAGAAGCCGAGATATTCGCTTCCGAAATTCCAAATAATATTCAATAGGCGACCAGTGGAATAACCAACCTAATTCGTGCGATCGCTCACTTGTTCCTTATCTGGTCCACACGAGCGTGCGCTCAGAGCTCTGTCAAACACCCGCGCGCACCCCGCTACCCCCGCGAGTGTCTAAAACCAATGCGTCATTTTAGCAGGCCTGGTCGCTGCATTAAATGCAGCGAAATGCAGTGCATTTATTCCAGCGCGGAAGGCGATATGATTCAGTATACGATAGGTCCAACTCGCAACAGGCCATAGGCAACAATATACGTATGGAACGTAATGCGGTGGGCAACGTGTGTACGATGCCTATATTGAGTGACTTTCTTAAAATTTAAATTTATTTTGCAGAATTATTGATTTTTTTACTTTTATCTTTTAGAAAACGTTATTGTTTTTTTATTACTTAAAATTACTTTATATGAAAAATAGTATACCATAAAAGTGTAAACAAAGACAGTATACATTGAAACGAATATTCATTCAATTGTATTGTCATGAAATTGAATTTGTCAATCGTTGTTAAATTTGTTAGAATGAATAGATATTTATATTTATCGGAAAATACTAATACTTAAAGCAAACAAATAAGGTGTAGTGTAGGCATCGTACACACGTTGCCATACCGCATTACGTTCCATACGTATATTGTTGCCTATGGCCCGTTGTGAGTTGGACCTATCGGTATTTAATATTTTCGCGACTATTTTTACGGTGCGGCGAGTTTAACGTAAAAACAATAATATTAGAGACTCTTATTTTTTTGTGTGACAATTGACAATCGTTCCAGAAATCCATTACTTCAGTGCGGAAGGCGAAGAAAGCACGATAAGATCGATGGGAGACAACTTCTTACTGCCCGTGCAAGGTAAATTTTTTTGTAAAACTTGCAGAACACCTTAAAATTTTTAGCACGAGCCGCCACTGCTTCGTTGGCCGCAATAATTAAGTCATCATGAATGGGATCATAGTTTTTAAAAAATGTTCTAATAGATGAAGTACCTGCAGATGCCGTTACACCAGGCTTGTATTTCGCACTTTTAATGTCCGCTCGCCCACTATGTTCAATAGAAAATTTTGAGAAACATTGTTGGCATTTCACCCTGCTGTCTTTATAAAGCTTTTTTTCTAAATGGGTAGTCTTTTTGCAGTTCATTCGTAAATTTACAATTTCTTTTCGCCATTTTAAACACAGTTTAAAACATTTTGGTTAAATTCTAAGCTAATTTAGACAATTTACGCGTTGTCACATCACCTCAATAAAAGAAATGTAGTTACACTGCAAATGATCGCCGCAAACTGTCACTCGTATGAATGAGACGTTAAATGGCGGCTGTTTATTTTCGGCGGTTGCATGTGTCGCGCGCGCTGCACCGTTCACCACAAACACGTGTCTGCGCGTCTCAACTTTACACAAAACAACCAACCGAGAGAAATTAGCAAACCTGCCAGGACCAATGTTTGAAACTGGGACAATCCCAGTTAAATCGGGACGTATGGTAAGTTAAATTTTCGTGGGATATATTTTCTTGTTTCAATTCCTAAAATATTTCTACTCACCTTTTGTCCATGCTGACATTATCGTCTATCGATTTCTTCAGTCTTTCTTCATTTAAATACATATTTACTCGTCTAATTTTTTCAAACAGAAAATTGTCATGTATGACAACATCTTTCAATTCTTTCATTATGAATATGACTGTTGAAGAAACATCTTCCCATTCAACTTTGTGTTTTGAAAGAGTCCAGTTCAGACAATTTAATTCAGTGAAGTTGGCCGACCATTCCTCAAACGAATTTTATAAAAATTTCTTACTTCCTTCGGAAATTTAACACTAGAGTTAGTTTATTCTTTAAAAGTAGTTGCATGAATCCATCATCAAATCTCGCCTTATATTATATTGTAGAGTAAACTATTTTAAAATATTTTTAGGAAGTACAAAGCATACGAAGGAGTATTTTTGAAGTACAGTTGACGAAAGAGAAGTACAAAACTCCATAAAGGAGTACGGTTGGCCACCTTATTTTTAATAATAATAAATAATCATAGCATGTTTTACATAAAACTAAAAATTGTACTTGTGTCTAGTAGTGTTGGTACTAGAATAATGTGAGCATAACTGTAAGCGTGTGATTTCGAATAAATCACATCGTTGCAAACTTTTACCATGTATGTTACGATTTCAAGAACAACCTTTACCAATTTCGCGCAATGATGTGTGGTAGTTGTGGTGTTAAGAGCCTCGTCTATGTAACACTCATTCTCATTACCTAACATTTTGCTCATACGTATATGCATGTATACGCTTAAGACACACCCGTAATTAATCTCATTTACTGATAGTACCGGTTGCATCGATTAAAAAGGGAAAATAGAGAACAGCAACTGCATTGATTTAATAAATTACCGTCAAGAACAATTACAAATCTGTACGTACCATGATTTAATCCGTTCTCATTTGCGCTCCCACATAGAATTGAAATTTAAATTAGTAAGAGCAATTAAGCATTATTGAGATTAGACTATCATAAATAATGTTCTGAATTAATTTCACGTTTACATGCGACACTAATACCGTGCTAATGTGAATTAGAGAAAGAATATAATCTCTATGAATACGGACAGGAATAATTGTATTTTGTATAAATCATATTTAATTGAGTTTTAATAAATATCACATCTCAATAAAATATTATTTTTGACACTTGTAATGGATTTCCCAATAGGAGTGTATTTTGGAAGCAATTGCAACCAAACTAACAAGTATTTTCTGTTCTTTTTTGACACTTATTGTGAGCAAAGTTCACCATTTTATCATGAAATATTGCACATGACGTTTCAAAATTATTAAAATTTATGGTCAAAATAGTCGGGCAACTGAAGTCAGAATTTGTTGAATTGTTATGGAATTTAAAACAACTGTTATCAATAGACCACCACCAGTGAATCACCAGCATGCCCGATCAAAAATACTTCAGTACAACACTATTTTAACCGATTTATTCCCATATTTGCGTTAACACAACACCAAAAAAAAAAAAAATATTCCTACTAAAAAGTAATAATTTTGGATGTACTGTCAGTAGCTTTGCGTTAATAAATATTTAAACAACCTAATAAACATTTTGGGAACGGGTAATCGCATTTTCAATTTTGAATAAAAATAAAATAAAATTATGGAATTTTAAAGAAAAAAACTTGTGTATCTAAGTTTAAATTAAATAACATACAGCTTACTTTTTCATTTATCATTAAGAGGTTTCATATAAAAGATACTTCACGTAACATTATTTTGGAAAAAAATCAATCCCCTTTTTTTCCGGAAATATTTCTCAAATGGATTTGAAACATAGCGTTGCGAAAACGCAACATTGGGACAAATGGTGTAATTGTAGTCATGAGTAATATTCCTGTCTGAACATGCTTTTTCACGTCTGGGGGAAGTTTATTGGGTATCCGTTGTGTGATGCGAGTTTATTCAGTTCATTTACGCTGTGGGATAGAGAAGTTGAAGAAGTTAGAGTTCATAATAGTGTTATCTTGAGGATTACAGAAATATTATACAATGGTAAGCACAACAATTTCTGAAGTATGTGTTGGTCGTTGATGTTGATAATAAAATTATTTTAGAGTCACGTGAAATATCGCGATGATCCTACCAAACCGTTGACTTTGAAAGAACTTGAGGCAATTGTTGAATTGATCTGAATGAGAAAATTGATGTTTGTTATATACCACCCGACGTCGATGATATAACGGACGAGGAGGACATTGATGATAATGTTATAGGTGGAGTAGAAAATTTGCATGTAGATATAGCGGGAACTTTTGAGATAATGTGTCCGAATAACGAAATTGAGATAGAGGATGGTATACATCATGAGGCAGCTTTATCTACACCAAGAAAAACGGCAAGAATTGAAGACATTATTTGGTGTAAAACGCCTGTTGACTACGAGGAAGATGCTACGTCAAATGAGGAAGGGAATGTACAGAATATTGTTGAGGCGCTACATGGAAAGTCTGTGCTTGATTTCTTTATGCAAATGTTTGATAAAAATGTTGGCCAACTTATTATTTCAAACTCCATAAAATATGCGAGAGATAATAACCGTACTCAATTCGCCTTAGATCAAAATGATCTAGAAAATTTTTTGGGAATATTGATTTTGAGTGGGTATCACACTCTTCCACAGGTAAAACTTTACTGGTGATCTAATGAAGATAAAGGTGTTCAATTTGTGAAAAATACGATGTCTCGAAACAGATTTCTCGATATAAAGCAGATCATTCATCTTGCAGATAACAATCAATTAGACAAGGCAGACAAATTTGCGAAAGTAAGATCGCTGGTTGATCTCTTGAACAGCAATTTCTTGAAGTGTGGTGTTTTTAGATATCACTTATCAATTGATGAGCAAATGGTACCCTACTTCGGCCGCCATTCAGCGAAAATGTTTTTGAAAGGGAAGCCGGTACGTTTCGGGTTCAAAATGTGGTGTCTGGCATCTAGCCATGGGTATTTATATCAATTTATACCTTATGCTGGAAAAACTGGTGAAAATGCCAAAAGAGAATTTGGTTAAGGTGAAACAACGAAATATGATTGCCAAATATAACAAATATATGGGAGGCGTTGATCTACACGATAACGCAGTCGCAAATTACCGAATAAATATTCGTGGAAAAAAATGGTGGTGGCCGTTATTTATAAATATGTTAGATTCTACTGTGGAACTGCACAGACTTGTATACACAGAGTGGTCCCAAATGGGTTAAGGTAAAAAATATATCTTATTTTTCAATATAGGTACTTGATCCTATTTTATACACTTAGTACATAAAAACTTTGAATTTTTTTACAGCCAGATAAAAAGTAATCTTTCAGAAGCTTCTAAAAGTAGGCACCTTTTGCGTCTACCACCTCCATATTTGTCGGGAATCTCTTTCCACCAAGCCATTTTTTCAAGTTTGAGAACAATAAAAAATCATTTCAAGCCAAATTCAGTAAATATGGTAGTCCTATCTACCATATTCATTAAATCTGGCTTCGAGTGATTTTTGTTGTTTTAATCTTCCAATTCGTATCCTAATTCGACAAATTTAGCTTTTGCCGTAGCGGATGAATTAGTGGGCGCGCCATCTTGTTGGAACAATATTTTTTTTCAGAATAAATGTTGTCGTTTTTCTTCAGTTTGACAGTTATTGTGTGTCCCTTCTGTAAATAATCAATACTTGGAATCCAAAAAATCGTAAGAATAACTTTTGTTCGCAAAAAAAAAAACCGGTTTTTGCCTTCTTCAGAGCATATACACCAGAAGAAATCCATTGTTTTGACTGTGTTTTCATCTCTGGAGTATAACTATCTATCCAGGTTTAATCTACGGTGACATATCGACGAAAAAATTATCATAAGTTTCGTTAGAAATTAACACCATTTTACATCTTATTTCATTTCTCTTCAAAAGGAAGACCGCGTGAGATGATGCAGATCTCTACCTGATTACTTGCCAGTGGGTCTTGATCATGCAGGTGATGAAACTTAGGTATACTATTATGTTCCCAAAGAAAAGCAACAATCGATAGTTTGGATCTTTGAAAATGAGTTAGGATAAACGAATGTTGTTCGTGAAAAACACCTAAATCAAAAAGATAGTCTCCACATTTCTCGAGATTAATGAATATACATTCATTGGAGCTCACGAAGGCCATTGTACTGTTAATGTAGGATGGTATATAACGGTTTGCATTAAGTTCTCCAAAGCGAATTGAGTATTTGAAGAGATAGCCCTGAGATACCCAAACATTATACAGTCATAGGTAAAATATGCATGAGTAACTGCCCACAATAACTTATTTAATCATATATTTTATATTATTCAAGAAGCAAAACTCACAGCAACACGCTAGTCTAGACTTGGCATCTAATGATTTCTTCCATCTGTAAAGGATAAGTTATAGGGTTGATGTTTTTCATCGGGTGATGTACCGGTCGATACATTTAAAAATAAAATCAGTAATCCTACGCGGAAATATTGGAGAAAATGTTTTGAAGATTGATTTCCACGGATGTAAATGTGATTCAACAGAATGTATGTAATTCATAGGCAAGGTTGATAAATTTTGTTCATTAAATAAACAAAAGAATTCGTATTCGTTTAAGTTATGAAAGGATGCACTCAGGAAACAACGCATCCGTTGACGTTCCAGTAGTGTAAGGTGGGTCCGATCTTGCCAAAACCACATATCAAGTTTCGTATCTGTCTTATAAACGTAGTAGGGAAAATGTGGGTAAAACGGGATACTCGATAAAGCGGGATACCGTTGTTTTTGTGTAAAATTCGTACCGCCATCCAGCAGCTGTGTGGCGCCAATAACGCCGAAGATATGATTCGTGCAAGTGACCTGTAGAAAAGTGGTTAAGTTTTTCACACTTCTGTTATAAAAACGTAATGAGGGTACTCACAAATGCTAACAGAAAGAGGTTATTTTTTTACAATTAATAAATATCTAAACAAACATTTTCATTATGATCACTTTGCGCTCGCATGTGAGGTTAGAATTAGGTTAGGCATGGATGAGGTTAAAATGGGATATTAGTACCCCGTTTTATCCTAAAAAGAAATTCACTCATTTTACTTCGTACGTATCTCCTAGTTCAACTCTTCATTTCAGAAAAATGCTCGGAAAATTTTCCCGAACGACCAACTGCCAGTCATGGACTGAAGAGACAATATCTAAAGCAATTTAGACAGTTTTTACTGGTCAGTGTGGTTACTTTAAAGCAACGAAAATGTATTTGATACCCATAAGCACTGTAGAGCGGCAAGTTAAAAGACAAAATAAATGCAAACCCGGAACAGAAAAAGGCTTAGAAAGCAGGGATTTAACATTTCTTCTAAAATTAGAACTAAAACTGGTGGATTATATAAAAAAAATTGAGTGCATGCTCTTCGGGTTGACAACAAGGCCAGTTCGTCGCCTTGCTTCTCGACTAACCGAAAAGAATAACCTGAAGAATTACTTTAACGCAAGCAAAGAAATGACTGGTCGGACAAGGCGGCACTTAGTTTTAATGTTTTTTAAATTAAATAAATATTGTCCAAGACACAAGTGAAATTTTGGGGTAAACAATTTCGTAGAGAACGAGATGCCGTGCAAAACGAAACTCACCTATACCGTACAAAAACAAGCACCACTCATGAAATCATTGACGCTATTCGTGACCTTATTGCGTCAGATCTTCGACTGACCAAAGAAATTCAACAACCAGAAGGAATAACCTCTGCTAGTATCCAATCCATAATTAGGACAAAACTTCAGTTTCGAAAAATTTCGGCAAGATGGGCTCCACGATTCTTGAATTAGAATCAATGATCTGTTTGTTTCGAAATTTCTGAAAACCATCTTTACATCGTATGTGATGAGTACAATCAAGTAAGTAAGGAGTGGAGACAAAAGGATGAAGCTTGCCTGGTAAAGACGAAAATTCTTTTGCTTGCGGGTAAAGTTTGGCGACAGTGTTTTGGGATTATAGACGTCTTTTGTTGTTGGATTTTCTTCATGAAAAACGAGCAGTTAATGCATATTATAATTTCAAATTTTGGATCGTGTTCGAGCCGCCTATCGATCCAGAAGACGGGGATGTCCGATACGACAAGTTTTGCTCATACATGACAACGCCCGACTGCAGACAGCTGCTTGAACACAAGAAAGACTACCGAAAATGCATTGAACTGTCGTTGAACACCATCCTTACAGTCCAGAGCTTTCGCCATGTGACTACCATATGTTCGGTCCACTAGATGATGCACTGGAAGGAGCACGTTTTAACGACGATGATCAAGTAGAGCAGTTCGTGTGCAACTGGTTAAATACACGCCCTTGTTCTTTTTATGAACATTGAATAAAGACTCTTCCTAGTCGCTGGGAAAAATGTGTACAGAAGGAAGGAATGAATATAGAGAAATCAGATATTGTTCATTTATTGCAATTATAATTCAATAAAAAGTTATGAACAAAGGTTGGCTCATATTTAATCCACCCTCGTAATTACAATTTTCATGTAATTTAGAAATTTAAAATCTCTGCATATTAAAATTGAAACCACAATCCAAAATTCTATAAATTCCCTGTTAAAAATACCCAGGACTCACAGACTTAATTGAAAGTAATCAAGTAAGTTACATCTTATGTGTGTATGTTCTCTAGCTCAGTAATAACGGAAAAAGGCGAAATGAGTACCAGGACATGAAAATCATAGGTCTAGTGAGGAGACGAACTAGTTCGACAGACCTACTTCCTTTGACATTACAAATATCAAAATAGCCATAAAAAAGTGGTTTAAAAAGAGTTTTAGGAAAAGGTGGAGGAACTCTATATGACAAAGACAAATGTTTTGAAGATTGATTTCCACGGATGTAAATGTGATTCAACAGAATGTATGTAATTCATAGGCAAGGTTGATAAATTTTGTTCATTAAATAAACAAAAGAATTCGTATTCGTTTAAGTTATGAAAGGATGCACTCAGGAAACAACGCATCCGTTGACGTTCCAGTAGTGTAAGGTGGGTCCGATCTTGCCAAAACCACATATCAAGTTTCGTATCTGTCTTATAAACGTAGTAGGGAAAATGTGGGTAAAACGGGATACTCGATAAAGCGGGATACCGTTGTTTTTGTGTAAAATTCGTACCGCCATCCAGCAGCTGTGTGGCGCCAATAACGCCGAAGATATGATTCGTGCAAGTGACCTGTAGAAAAGTGGTTAAGTTTTTCACACTTCTGTTATAAAAACGTAATGAGGGTACTCACAAATGCTAACAGAAAGAGGTTATTTTTTTACAATTAATAAATATCTAAACAAACATTTTCATTATGATCACTTTGCGCTCGCATGTGAGGTTAGAATTAGGTTAGGCATGGATGAGGTTAAAATGGGATATTAGTACCCCGTTTTATCCTAAAAAGAAATTCACTCATTTTACTTCGTACGTATCTCCTAGTTCAACTCTTCATTTCAGAAAAATGCTCGGAAAATTTTCCCGAACGACCAACTGCCAGTCATGGACTGAAGAGACAATATCTAAAGCAATTTAGACAGTTTTTACTGGTCAGTGTGGTTACTTTAAAGCAACGAAAATGTATTTGATACCCATAAGCACTGTAGAGCGGCAAGTTAAAAGACAAAATAAATGCAAACCCGGAACAGAAAAAGGCTTAGAAAGCAGGGATTTAACATTTCTTCTAAAATTAGAACTAAAACTGGTGGATTATATAAAAAAAATTGAGTGCATGCTCTTCGGGTTGACAACAAGGCCAGTTCGTCGCCTTGCTTCTCGACTAACCGAAAAGAATAACCTGAAGAATTACTTTAACGCAAGCAAAGAAATGACTGGTCGGACAAGGCGGCACTTAGTTTTAATGTTTTTTAAATTAAATAAATATTGTCCAAGACACAAGTGAAATTTTGGGGTAAACAATTTCGTAGAGAACGAGATGCCGTGCAAAACGAAACTCACCTATACCGTACAAAAACAAGCACCACTCATGAAATCATTGACGCTATTCGTGACCTTATTGCGTCAGATCTTCGACTGACCAAAGAAATTCAACAACCAGAAGGAATAACCTCTGCTAGTATCCAATCCATAATTAGGACAAAACTTCAGTTTCGAAAAATTTCGGCAAGATGGGCTCCACGATTCTTGAATTAGAATCAATGATCTGTTTGTTTCGAAATTTCTGAAAACCATCTTTACATCGTATGTGATGAGTACAATCAAGTAAGTAAGGAGTGGAGACAAAAGGATGAAGCTTGCCTGGTAAAGACGAAAATTCTTTTGCTTGCGGGTAAAGTTTGGCGACAGTGTTTTGGGATTATAGACGTCTTTTGTTGTTGGATTTTCTTCATGAAAAACGAGCAGTTAATGCATATTATAATTTCAAATTTTGGATCGTGTTCGAGCCGCCTATCGATCCAGAAGACGGGGATGTCCGATACGACAAGTTTTGCTCATACATGACAACGCCCGACTGCAGACAGCTGCTTGAACACAAGAAAGACTACCGAAAATGCATTGAACTGTCGTTGAACACCATCCTTACAGTCCAGAGCTTTCGCCATGTGACTACCATATGTTCGGTCCACTAGATGATGCACTGGAAGGAGCACGTTTTAACGACGATGATCAAGTAGAGCAGTTCGTGTGCAACTGGTTAAATACACGCCCTTGTTCTTTTTATGAACATTGAATAAAGACTCTTCCTAGTCGCTGGGAAAAATGTGTACAGAAGGAAGGAATGAATATAGAGAAATCAGATATTGTTCATTTATTGCAATTATAATTCAATAAAAAGTTATGAACAAAGGTTGGCTCATATTTAATCCACCCTCGTAATTACAATTTTCATGTAATTTAGAAATTTAAAATCTCTGCATATTAAAATTGAAACCACAATCCAAAATTCTATAAATTCCCTGTTAAAAATACCCAGGACTCACAGACTTAATTGAAAGTAATCAAGTAAGTTACATCTTATGTGTGTATGTTCTCTAGCTCAGTAATAACGGAAAAAGGCGAAATGAGTACCAGGACATGAAAATCATAGGTCTAGTGAGGAGACGAACTAGTTCGACAGACCTACTTCCTTTGACATTACAAATATCAAAATAGCCATAAAAAAGTGGTTTAAAAAGAGTTTTAGGAAAAGGTGGAGGAACTCTATATGACAAAGACATACAAAACAGTTCCGAATGCGGAACCGTATTTAAAGGAACCGCTCTCGAAACTGCTAAGTTTAATTAAAAGGGTAGGGCTGGAGATGGGAATAAGCCTTTATGGTCGCCTCAAATAATTTAATAAGTCACGTGGTGTTTCTATAGTCTTATAATACCCATAAATTTGCGGTTTGGATCTGAATCCAACTTTTCAATTCTTAATTCTTTCCGTATTATATAGGTTGACGATTCACCACCACAACGTGGGGCAAAGTTGAGATAAACGGAAAAGAAACTAAAGGATATAATGGAGTCAACTTATTTATTTCCTTAATAATAATGCAATTTCGATGTTTCCTATTTTAAAACAAAATTAAGTTTTGAAAAGCCCATAATTTGTAAAGCTTTTTGTATGATAGTTACAGGATATTCATTCCATTTATTAATAATACCGCAAACTTTATCGTCGTTAATTAGAATCTTAAAATCTCCAATAATAATTATAATTATGCTACCTTATATGTAGAACGACCTGACTGGAATTAGTCTCATTAAATCATCCTAAATATGAGGTTGTAAATTTAAACGACAGTTAAAACCATTAACATTTAATTATTTTGCTTTTTAACATTGCGAACTTTGTGAGAATCTAGGCGTTCTATTTTACATGAAATTATGTTTATTGCGCATTACATTATACAACAAATTGGAACTTTTTCTTTTTCCTTAGTATAAGATAGTATGTTTTTGTTGTTCTATGCTAAATATAATGGATACCATTTATATACCGAGTGCGGCAATAGAGTGTCGGCGGAGCTTAGCATGAAAACTAATAAATAAATAAAATAAATAAAAAATAAATTGTAGCAATGAAATTTTACGTACACATGTAGTATGCTGCAGTGCATTTTCTATTTTTATTTATATATTTACAGGTGTTCCAAATTTCCGCAACCAGTTTCAATTTTTTTTTTTAAATAGATTGCTATACTTTCTTGTTATTATGATGATAGCCCAAATTATCTTTGCAATGATATATGACAATGTCACTTACAACTGTTAGTTTTGGTTTTATTGCAAATTTTGTTAAAATCTTGACAGTTGCAGCGTCTAACATTTTAAGTCTTAGCCTGAAAATGGGTGCAGTGCCTCACGTAACTCTTTTGTTACCAATTGAATGACTAACACGTTATATGTTTTGAGGGTGAACAACGTGACGACATATACAGAGTGTTAAATATGTCGTGCCAAATTTATCGAAGTTTAAAGGCTATTTTCTCTTTTTTTTTAAATTGAACCTATAATTTTTTTATTAGTCATCAAATTTCTTGTAAAATTGCCGTTAAAGTGGTACTACTAACATAGTACTTATTTCTAGTATTTTCGCAGTTATAACCCTTTAATGGGATATACCTATGTTTATAATATTCAATATGCGGTGCATCTAATAGTTGGTTGGCCATGAAATGATATCAAACAAAGTAACTTTGACAAACACCTGTTTTTTTAATTCTTTATTATTAGTTTTAGAATTACATTTTGTAATTTTTTCATAATAAAACAAAATTAATTTAAAATGTGTTCAAATATATGTCCATTCTGCTCTACACATGCTCTTAATCGCCTTTGCATCGACAGACTTACATTTTGAGCCATGTTGTTTTCACTTAATTGAAGAAAAGCGTTTCTGATTCGTTGGTGCATGTTCTCTGCCGTTGTATGTGAGATGTTTCTTAAAACTATATTTTTTACAGTAGGCCACAGAAAGAAATCACAAGGGGTTAGATCTGGTGATCGCGGTGGCCAGCTTATAAAACTACCTCTCCCAATCCACCTATTGGTGAATACCCTAATCTAAAGGTGCTCTTGCAGCAGCACCGTAATGTGCAGGTGGAACCACAATCTCTTTATGACGTTATCTGGTAGGCCTTCTAACAGCAATGGTAAATTATTTTGTAGGAAATTTGTGTAGATTTCACAATTTAAAGTAGTATTAAAAAATAATGGACCTATAATAGTGTTTCCTATGATGCCTCCCCAGGTTTTAACACTCCATTTTTGTTGGTATAAAATGGGTTCCACAAAATGAGGGTTTCCAGTGTCATAATAATGAGAATTATTTCTGTTTGTTATTCCACAATTAGCAAATGTTGCTTCATCTGTGAAAAGCACATAATCTAGAAAAGTTAGATCTTGTCGTAATTGGAAAAGTAGCCATTCACAATAAACAAGTCTCCTTTCAAAATCCGTTTGTAATAAGCCTTGATGATTTTGAATTTTGTGAGGGTGAAATTTATGTTATTTTAAAATCCTTCTTACAGCAGTGACTTCTATCCCGTGTTCTTTCGAAATTATCCTTGTAGATACGCGCGGATTTTCCACAATGGACTGTACGACCGTCACTTCATTATCTTCTGTAACCATAGTCTTAGTTCTTTCATGTTTGACGTAATTCACTGAACCCGTCCGAAGAAACCTTGTCAACAAATTTTCAAACCTCTTAATATCTGGTGCTCTTCGGTGAGGATACTTCATAGCATATGTTCTTGATGCTAAAAGTGGATTTCTATTGCTAGCGCCAAGAACAAATACCATGTCTATTAGCTCCTCTTTCGAAAAATGCATTCTAAAGAAACACAACTATAAATTATTAAGGCATGTAAATAAAAAAATAATGACAACAAAACGATATAACTGACAACAAGATAACAACTAATAACGAACAAACGGAAATTGATAATTAACTAGCCGAACTTAAATTATAACAATTAAACGCGATTACAGCAAAGAGGAACTACAGAAAAACACTTTATTCGGAAATTTTCAGTAGATATTTGACGTTTGGTTACACAGCAATTTTTGCTTAATATCATTTCATGGCCAACCAACCAACTATTAGATGCAGCACAGCATATTGAATATTATAAGCATAGGTATATCCCATTAAAGGGTTATAACTTCGAAAATACTAGAAATAAATACTATGTTATTTGTACCATTTTAACGGCAATTTTACAAGGAATTTGCTGACTATTAAAAAAATTATAAGTTCAACTTAAAAAAAAAGAGAAAATAGCCTTTAAACTTCGATAACTTTGGAACGACATATTTAACTCTCTGTATATGTTGTCACGTTATTCACCCTCAAAACATATAACGTGTTAGTCCATAAATTGGTAACAAAAGAGTTACGTGATGCACTGTACCCATTTTCAGGCTAAGACTTAAAATGTTAGACGCTGCAACTGTCAAGATTTTAACAAAATTTGCAATAAAACCAAAACTAACAGTTGTAAGTTCACATTTTTATATATCATTGCAAGTATCATTTGGGTATCTATCATCATAATAACAAGAAAGTATAGCCATCTATTTAAAAAAAAAAATTGAAAGTGGTTGCGAAAATTTGGAACACGCTGTAATATATAAATAAAAATAGAAAATGCACTGTAGCATACTACATGTGTACGTAAAATTTCATTGCTACAACTTTATTAGTTTTCATGCTAAGCTCCGCCGACACATTATTGCCGCACCCGGTATATATATATATATATATATATATATATATATATATATACAGGTGAGTTGAGTTTTCTTGAATGTTTAGCATTGGGATCTCAGAAACTACTGGAGATAGAAAAACTCTTAAATGGGGAAAGATGCGCAGTTTTACGAGTTTGATTTAAAACTGCTTTTGTTTCTCCGATAACTTTCATGGCTTATTAGATATTCAAAGAAAACTAAACTAAACGTTAATAGTAATTTTAGAGAAAAAGTGTTAAGACAAAAGTTTTAGATAATTTTACGCCAAATAAAACTATGTAGCTAATTTTTTTTTCGTTCACCATTATCGAGTTATGACACAAACTTGTGTTTTTTTAAATGGAAACCATAGTTGGTCTTGACATCATTGAAAAGCTTATTTTTTGCTGATTACAATGATATAAGGTTTGATATGGTTATTTTAAAAAATAAAGAGGATAGAGACATTTTTATGGTTTTTATGGAGAACAATAATTTCAAACTGATAAAATACAAACCAAACGAAAACTTGTTTTGAAATCTTATGTAGTAATAAAATGAAAACTATAAGAACTTTTAATAAGGGCACACAACATTATTAATGTTCAAAGATACCTCCATTATTATTAATACACAAATTGCATCTCTTCACAACAGAATTTGTAGTATTGCGGACTTTACGCCTATCGATGTTATTAAAAGCAACTAAGACAGCTTCTCTTAAATCGTCGATTGTTTCATATGTTCTTTTGTATTTAGTACACCCCACAAGAAAAAATCCAAAACTGATAAATCAGGGGATCTAGCCGGCCATTCAATGGGTGCATTTCGTCCTATCCATTGATTAGGGAATTTCAAATTTAAATAATTTCTAACATTCAGTTGATTGTGCGGAGGCGCTCCGTCATGTTGAAACCATTGCAGCATTGCTCGGGTTCTTAAATTTAAATTATCTAACATTTCCTCGAAATCTTGTTGTAAAAAATTTAGATAACGATTGCCAGTTAGTGATCCATCAAAAATAAAAGGAGGAAGAACAGTTGATCCTATAACACCACACCAAACATTAAACCCAAATTTAATTTGTGGTCTCCTATGTTCAACGTGTAGTGGATTTGTTTGAGACCATATGTGCTCATTGTGCGTATTAAACATTCCACAATTTGTGAAACGAGATTCATCAGTCCATAATATTTTCATTGAAAAGTGTGGATCGTTTTGACACTGATCTTTAAACCATCTACAAAAAGCTATTCGTCTGATGTTATCACCTTCATGTAAAGTTTGTGATACTGATAATTTGTAGGGACGAAATTTATGCTTCTTCAACACTCTGACAATAGTGCGTTGAGAGGAGCCCATTTCTGTTGAAATTTGTCGGGTCGATGTAGATGGATTCTGAGCGACACTTGCTAATATGTTTATTTCTCTATCTTCATCCATCCCTTTTTTTGATTTTGGTTTAACGAACGAACCATAATCGGCTAAATTATCCCATAATCTCTTAAAAGTAGGTAGCGACGGCTGACGTCGATCAAAATAATTTTCAAAATAAACTTCAGCAGCTCTAGTAGAATACAAAAGTATTTTTAATAATATAAAATATTATTAAAAATGGGGTGTGAAGAACACAATACAAGTTATATATTTGTGAATGTATCTCCTCTCCAGAGACGCAGATACGTATTTCACCTTTCTACAGGATCGTCGGTACGCCCCTGCTGGAGAAGAGATACATTCAACCAAATATAACTACCTTGCTATCAACCAGAAATTATTAAGACAGAGCGTGAAAGAATATTCAGCGCTGTCTAGATAACAACTGTCGAACTAAGCAACGTGTTTCTCTAGACGGTAACATACCATATCTATAGAAAACTGTATTATCGTGTCTTCACTACTTGTCGGGCGAACCGAATGCGTATATAACAAAATAATTTGAAACATACATGAGTGGGTAAAAACCACACCAATTTGTATAATACAAAAGTATTTTTAATAATATAAAATATTATTAAAAATGGGGTGTGAAGAACACAATACAAGTTATATATTTGTGAATGTAGAATTTTTCTGGCACTGAATGTAACATTCAACCATATCACGCTTTTCTATGTTGGAAAATTCCATAGCCAATGCAAACTTATGATTAACGGCCGTTTGCATCGCTTATAGTTAAATTACAATTAAATTAATTAATAGTTAATTGTTAATGTTTCACAATTAACTTGACTTAAAAGTAAAAATTAACAGCTCTCACTTCTGTGACTCAACGTGAAAGCAATGTTAGTATATTTATCTCGACTGCTCCAACGAACACTATTGTAACTCAGATTTTTCGCTTTTTGAATTACAAAACACCAAACATTTTTTTTTTAAGTTTTTATCTTATAAAGTGAACAATCATAGAAATGTCTATATCCTCTTTATTTTTTAAAATAACCATATCAAACCTTATATCATTGTAATCAGCAAAAAATAAGCTTTTTAATGATGTCAAAACCAACTACGGTTTCCATTTAAAAAAACACAAGTTTGTGTCATAACTCGATAATGGTGAACGAAAAAAAAATATGAGCTACATAGTTTTATTTGGCGTAAAATTATCTAAAACTTTTGTCTGAACACTTTTTCTGTAAAATTACTATTAACGATGCTAAGCATGTTTAAATAAAATCGTAAAATTTAGTTTTCTTTGAATATCTAATAAGCCATGAAAGTTATCGGAGAAACAAAAGCAGTTTTAAATCAAACTCGTAAAACTGCGCATCTTTCCCCATTTAAGCGTTTTTCTATCTCCAGTAGTTTCTGAGATCCCAATGCTAAACTTTCAAAAAAACTCACCCTGTATATATATATATATATATATATATATATATATATATATATATATATATGAAAAAATATGTGAAAGTCGTATCCATCCGGGATGTGTAGACATCGATATTTCATAGTTATTACTAAATCGTCAATACACTTTACCCAGAAATAGATACGACTTTCATTACGACATACGACATTAGCATTGCGTTTATCATATATATATATATATATATATATATATATATATATATATATAACAAGTGTTCATTTGAAAAGTCAATCTAGTAGCATGTGATTTACTGAGAACATTTCGAAGTATGTCGTAAATTAAAATTTACTACTTAAGCTACGAAGTCGTATATTTTGACAGTTTCATACATACAAATAAATAACAACTAACTGATATTTGTGATTGACATTATCAAATGTCATTTGGATTTACGTTTACGGAACAACAAACACATACTAATATATTTGCGTCTCATTCTATCAAAATTTCAAAGTAACCTAGATTGACATTTCAAATGAACACACGTTATAGTATTAGAAGGAATTTCTTGGTCCTAATTGTAATACGAGATAAAATGAATATTTATTGAGAGTACCGGCCAGGTAATTAAAACAATATTTAATTTGACGTTTCGATACTATATATAGCATATTTTCCAAAAACTGTAAAATTTATTTTAATGTTAAAAAGGTAAGAGATGATATAATAAATCTACTTACATTAAATTTTTTTGGTATTAATATATTGCGATGTATTTGCTATGCATTTCTAAATAAAATGTATTGTATATGTACGAGTATATGTATACATCGGGTTTATTTTTTATCATTACAGATACATTTCCTTATGTGTAATTTTAAAAGAAGAATAGTCAATACATAAATGGCATAATAGGCATCTAGTTATACACCAGTGAAGTAGTTTCCTATTGCTTAATGCTTAAGTTAGTTTGCCATGGAGAGAAAATAATTTTTTTTTAATGTCAAATAAATCTGAATTTTTATTAATTCATGAATTCTAAATCAAAAAATTAATGAAAAATAGATAATTTATTTAAAACACGAATAACTACAATAAAGACGAAAAAGTTGAAGAACGGTCGGATCTGTAGAATTGCTTTTAGATGTAGCTTGGTATTTTGGAGTATCGTACAGTTCGGTATTCAAAACCCTGAAAGAATTCAGCCATACAAGATATCAAGCCATCAAATCGATTGTGTAAATCGAGGATTCACAGAAAACTTTCGATACTTTTTTTGACACTATCGACAGTATTTCTTTAAGGATGAAATATATCTAAGAGCTTAATGTATCAAAAAAAGAAAAAATATGAAAGCGTTGATAATGAAAAAGTACAAAAGAAGTTCTCACATTACATCATACTTCTAACGAATTGCCGAACGTAATCCACGTTTTGGGGACACTTCAGTAACACGATAAAAACAAATAACACCTCGAATAAGTGGTTTTATAAAATGGAGAAATTTATCTACAAGAATTGGCCACTATTCTTGTAGGTAATAAATATGTTACTATTTCTTTAATAATCCGAATAACTTTTGGACTGTACAATTACCTGACAAGCATCACTACTAGAATTAAAGGCTATAGAAGGGAAGACATTATGCAACAAATTTTTGGAATCTGTTAAGCAAGGTTATTTTCATATGAAGGTCCGATCAGTTACTAGAGTAGCAACTGTTTTAGGCCCTCAATTTAAAAGAGAAGATTTTTATAGTACTGAAAATAAAGAACAAATGCATATAATCGAAACAGACATTAGTCCATATGAAAACTCACTTTCATTATTTGGATTTTTGCAAGAAAGAATAAAAGAGAAAGTAAAATAAATTACAGCTGATGTAATAATAACTAAAAGACAATACCTCAAAAGTCCAAATTCAAATCAGAATGTAGATCCTCTTTTATTTTGGAAGGGAGGAAAAAAAAAGGGTAAGTGCATTTTTTATTTGGATTCTCCTTTAGGTTATAGGAATGGAGCTAAAACGCTTAGAACAATGTGCTAGGAAATACTTCTGTATTCCAGCAAGTTCAGCAGAAAGTGAAAGGGTATTTATTACAGCTGGTTTAATAACAGAACAAGGCGTGCAAAACAAAACCGAAAAATGTTAAGATAATCAAAATTTTAAAAATATTAATAAGTAATCGAAGTAATTATTTTATTAAAATTACACCCAACCTTTTCCTATTAGCTAAAGAAATAACTCAATGGGTTTCATCCTACTATGTTTTCTAGCTATTAAAGATATGAATGTTTAAGCTTGCAAAGGGAAATGATTTAGATTGCAATACAGAATGCACATGAAACTCTTTAGATATATGTATTACGAAACTGTTAAAATTCATCGCGAAAGTATAGTAGAATCTAGTAGGCAATAATACTTGTACTGACAACAGTGGATAATATAAAACAAAATATTCTCTCGAAGAATTAGGTTGTTTTTAGAAAAGAAAGTGCAAAATCTCAGTTTGAATGAAAAAATTAATTATTATAATTAATTAATTATTCTAACGATTAACTAAGACAAATATAAAAAAGGTGAAGTCTAATTTCATAGCAAGTTTTCGAAGTGTCAGGGTACTGCGTTCGGGTTAGGTTTGGGTTGACACATGATTGGTTTTTTTTTTGTGGGAATTTAGCAAACAACCACCTTCTTTGAATTTGTTAAAAATATTTAAAATTGTCTTCGCATAAGGTATAGGCCTGATAGGATAATTAACGGCAAACATGTTTCTAATCGTTCTTAAACTATTATTATTCTGGTACCACATTATCTTTGCAACTTTTTCGTCTTTATCCACGTCTTAAATAAATTATCTATTAAATGTTAAATAAAAAAATATTTAATTTAAGATTTATGTATGAATACAAATTAAAAAATATTTGACATGAAAATTTTAAAACTAATTAAAGCGTTAAGCAAGAGGAAAATACTTCACTGGCATATAACAGGTTGCCTACTATGCCGCCAATGCATTGACTAATCTTCTTTTAGAAATACACATAAAGAAAATGCATGTGTAATGATCAAAAAGAACGCAGTAACTATATTCCTCTTGGCAACTGCGATACGTTTTTCTAGGTGATCTAGGTGGCGCTAGCCATATAGCTTTAATATACTATATCTAGTAACGTGTGTTCATTTGAAAAGTCAATCTAGGTTACTGTGAAATTTTGATAGAATAAGACGAATATATATTAGTATGTGTTTGTTGTTCCATAAACGTAAATCCAAATGACATTTGATAATGTCAATCACAAATATCAGTTAGTTGTTATTTATTTGTATGTATGAAACTGTCAAAATATACGACTTCGTAGGTTAAGTAGTAAATTTTAATTTACGACATACTTCAAAATGTTCTCAGTAAATCACATGCTACTAGATTGACTTTTCAAATGAACATCCGTTATATCTCTTATTTTACGATTCTTGGGTTCAATTGGAGACTTCAGTACTTTTTAAGTTATTTGTTTTTTTGTCATACCTACTAACATAAATTTCTAGGTTAAAAAACATTAGTAAACATGAAATATTGTCGTTAATATCCATCCTGGCTTACCAATAATACAAAATAAACTGATATTTTCGAAATACTGGAATAAAAATAAGTGTTATGAGAACATTTTGCTTAAAAAATAATGAAATCACTTTTGATTTTTTAACATATTCGTAATTACAGAAAAATACAAAATTGACAAATCTTTTTTTATTGCTTTAGAAAATATTGAAGAAATTCTAGATTTTTCCTTTACATTGTCATTCGAATTAAATAATGGGAAATTTAAATAGAGAAAACAATTCAGGCTGACATAAATTACATGTTTAGAAAACTAAGATAAATATAAACTTCAAAATTTCGGAAGCAAGAAGTAGGCACAGATAGTCTCCAGTCATTGTGTTAAACTAAAGAGACATTATTTTTAATAATTCATGTAAGTATATACAATACATCAGTATTGCCTCTTCATAGTTGTTTACAATTAATTTAATTAGAATAACCGAACAGTTTATCTAATTTGTACTAGATCATTTATAACGAAAGTTAATATTTATTTCTAAGAATGAAAGTGATTTTATTTAAAAAGCAGATCCATTAAATATTTTGAGAAAAAGATAGAAAAGCCTCCATCTATGCTTTCCTTTATTTATGTAGTAAATAATAATGTAGTAAGTAGTTGGTAGTAGTTTCAGGGTATAAGGTCTTTAAAATTTAAACCTGGGGTGGTTAGAAAAACCAAATAAAAATATATCCATAAAAAGTTTTAGATTGCTTTATTTGTTAAAAACATAAAATATAATAAATATATTTTTTTAATTTATGAAATTGGCCGACATCTATTAATCAGAGTTTGAACTTCCACAACTGGCATCTAAATTTTTCCTAAACAAGAAAATACATGATTATATTTGTTTACTTGTTTTCTTATTTCTCTTTGGGCCATTTGATTGCTAATTCTTGGAGCGTTTCAGTTGTAATAATTTCCCTCATTAAAGAAAATATAAAATAGAAAACTGTTATACTACACATAAACATAACGGGTGTTCAGAAACATTCGAAGTCAAGTGGACTCTGAACAAAAAATCGTATATCTTTACGTTATTTAGTTTTGTCATGAAACAATTTATTTTATTATTTTACCGAATATATAAAAAAAGTTATTAAAACCGAAACGCACGAAGAAACAAATCCAAAAATTAGTAATTATAGTTATTTTCGAGAATGCGATATAATAGTTAGGAAGTTGTATGCTTATGGAATAACAAAAATAAGTTATTCCTTAAATTTTATTAATTATTTCAGAATATAAAAACGTCGAATTTAAGTCCTTTTTAATAATTAATAAATATTTAAAAGAATGTGAAATAGCGTGAATTAAATACCTTTGTACTGTTTGATATATAGCTATTTTACTTAATATGTTTTATAATATCCAAATTTAATTTATTTAAATTACTATTACCAGATTTTTGTCCTCTTGTAATATCGGCTCTATAATATAAATTATAGATGCAATTAGAAAATACTTTTTCTATTTTGCGTTCGAAATGAACTCAAAACAGTATCGAAATGAGCTTCGCTTCGATAATGAGCTTCACTTCGTTACGTTTTTTCATTTTTCAATGTTGGCCTTCTTCGAACACAGAAATAAATATCATGCTGTATATGTAACATACTATACACAAATATCGTATATAATTAACAACAAGATATATTAGTTTCTATGTTATTCATGTTTATATTTTTAAATAAAATATGTTAACGAAAATTAATAAATAATATGTAATATAATATACATACTTCGCGGATAAGATTTAAATTTGAAAATGTCGTGTCAATGTGACCAACCGCATGTTTTATATAAAAATAAAACTGAACTTTCAAATTAAATAATTCCAATTTCCAATTATTAATGTAAAAAAGTATAAAAAACTCGTTTCATTAGGCCTTTTGTCGCACGAGATCAGAGCGAGGCAAAATGATGCCTTATGAAACTTGTTTTTTAATATTAATATTGGAATATTCGCTTTTTTAATACAATCACCTTCATAACCTTCACCTTGATAGAATTAAAAGATCGCTGCAAAGCCGGAGGAACAAAATAATGTGTTGAAATACAATTGAAGTCTTATAATTTTGGTAACATTATTAGATGGCGCTGTTTTCTTCTTAAAAATAATTAAGTAATAACATTTCCATTATGATGTAATTACAAAACACATTCATATAAATTTAAAGGCACTTCAAATTTATTATGAAACTACATTTCTTACAAACGCACTTGAAACAAATACCTAAACCTAAAAAATCATGTTTAATTAAAAACCAATTTCCACGCCGAATTACATTCGTTGTGATGATTTTTTTTAAATGATTTTAACAAGATTAGCACTCATCTTTATTGCTATTAAGAAATCTCACTAGTAAAATTTCAAAAATCACCACTTATGTAATTATTGTTGACTATTTTTCTCGTAATCAGCGCATTAAAAATGATTAGGAACGCTAATCAGACCTTAAAGGAGAAATCCATTGTAGGCCTGCCGTAATAAGACTTGAAGGCTCATAATAGCCTTGTAACCGACTACAGCCGTACGGTACAGTAGGGTGGCAACATAGCTAGCGCTACACAGCGATCGTCTAATATTAACCCCAGTAACTTCCAGGTACCCTTTCTTTGTCTGCCTGGGTTGAGCTGGAACCGATAAGTTCCTTACAGTTGGCCGATGCCGTACAAAAACTTAAAATCACGCAGGTTGTATGCATGCTAGGCGGTTTATTCTACGGGAACAAGTGGAAAAAGGGAACATACTGTTATGCCACGTGCGCGTCGTAGGGTTCCATTTCGACTAAAATGCTGTGCCAACTTTTGTATTGTCTTCAGCTATAGTTATAACTTATCTGTAGTACTCATTATTAAATTCATTTATAAAAAATCAGTTTAACCTAAGAGAACCAATAGTTTTAAGGAATTTTCTACAATTTTCATTTCAAATATATAGTAAGGGGATTCAAAATGTGTTTTAAATGAGTTAACTTAAGTATGCATATATATACTAATTAAAACTCAAGAATAATAAAAATCTTTTAAATTTAATTAATATATTTATACAAATATATAAACACTTAATAAGGTATCAAAATATACATACACTCTTAAGTGACGTTTTTTAATAAAGATACAAACGTGTATAAGTGAAAATCTACCTTTCTTAAATATAAAAAATCAACGTTACAAAACATTAAATACGTTTCTAAGGTAATGAATAGATAAAGGATCATTTTTTACGTACATCTAAAAGAACATACCCACCATTAAAGCAACAAAAGAAAATATGATATTTATTAACTTTATATATAAGGCGAAACTAGTAGTCTCATTGAGCAAACATTGTATATAAAAATTGTTTAAATTCAAGTTATGTTTATTGGAAGACGGCAATGTAATTATCAACATATAACAAGTTCACTATATTTTCACTTACTATTATCAAAAATATTTTCTATTTAAACAATTTTTGTACATTTAAATATAAAAAGAAGTATGTTAATCTTATTTGCATTTGTATTAAACGTCTTATTGCTTTTTTTATAAAATGTATACTTATAAAAATATATATACCTACTACAAGGCATATTCACGGATACGTTTTTTTATTTACGTATTGCACAACTGTCGCTTCGTGGACGCCCTATGCTCCGAAAGGGAACCACAGGACTAGAATAATAAAATTTAAATGTTTAAAAAAAATATTGCTTCAAGAAAATTACTTTCATCCTTAGTCCATACATTTTTTAGAAAACAGTACAGGTACGTATAAAGCGTTTCATCTTCTTGTACTTTCAAATGTTATCTTAAACAAGCAGACATTTCTAATGCAATATAAAATATCTGCAAAAAAATTTTAACCAGATCAATTCATCAATTGTTTGGGTTTACATTTCGCTTATTTATTCATTATTTTCATTAACTTTTCGATTTCCTCATGTAGCGGAAACAAAACGAATTGTACCTATAAAATGAAAAATAAATCGTGTCATTTTAACAAATTTGATTAAAAGAATTAACTAATTTAAATATTTTAATTACAATACTTCTCAACAGAAAGGGATTGCCCAAAAGCTATCAAATTTAAAATTCTCAAAAATATATTAAATGTTACAGATGACAAAAGTTAAAGAGTTTCAAATGCATTTCTAATTAAGGAAAAATGAGTTAATGTGGATGTGTTAAATAAATTATTATGGAAAAGAAATAGCTCAAATATCGAAGTGAATATTCAAAACAAAATTAAATACTTCGGATATTTTGATTATTGAAACAGAATAAAATTGAAGTGTTAATATCCTAAGTTCGCACCAATATTTAATTTAAGGTGGAAATAGGTATGTTAATTGATACAACAATGTACACCAAATTAAATACACTTTTTGTAATGCAAAAGTATATTTAATTATCTTAATTGTTTCAAACAATCACTTTACAACTTCCAGGAAACTAAAAAAAAATCATATATTCAATTTAATGACACGATCGTTCTCGGAAGAATGAAGAGGGAATAGAATCGTACTAAAAGAAAATTCAATATAAAATTGTAGTTAGATTGGAAATAATTGTGGAAAAATGGCAATATATTATATTAAATAATTATTCCCAATCAAAAAACTAGAATTTAAAAACTAAAAAAAGATAAAGATGGCGAAAGTTTACTGCGGAAATTAAATTAAAAAAAAGTGATAGTGATACAGGATCCAGGTTATTTTCAAGATAGGTGGAATTATAAAGAGAAAACACAATTAAATCTCGCAATAGGGTAGTGCTACTTAGAAATAAAGGCTTTACATTGGATAAATAGAGATGTTTGTAAAACACCATTAAAATAGTAAATTGTACCTTCTAATGGGTAATTGCTAGTAATTGATAAAGTTTAATTATCTTTAGTATGATAGTGATTTAATAATGACATATGATTCGTTTCATAATGATATGGCAAGTATATCTTCTTTCTCTTGTCGAACTATAACTTTTGTATGAGGTAGTTACCTAGAACTTTTAAACTTTAGGTGAACAACTGATTTGGTTTTCCATTTTAAGCTATTTTCTGTTAACCTATTATTTCCTACCATTTCTTCCATGCTTTTTAGTAGTTTTCTCCATTTTGCTATGACTGGTATGCCAATCTCGATTTTTTAATGTTTCTCATTCTGTATTTGAGGGGATACTGTTTATATAATGCATAATAAATAAATACAGACGTTCTTCGAAAGTTATGAATGAAATAGAGCTTTGCAATGTTCCAAGAAACATCTAACTACCTACCTTTCATCTTCTAATAGGTTTGCGCTATATTCCTGAAATGACTGTGGAAGCACAGCGAATTAAGAATTTAACCTCTAATTTTTAATAATGCAAGTGTAATTACATATGTATAATAAGAAATGCTTTGAAATTTATCTTTTCTTAAACATCAAGTAAATTTTGCAATTACTAATGAGACTTTGAAGTTTTTTTTTAGAAAACTTCATGATAACCATGAAATTCTACAAAAGCACATACCCATATCTTATTATTTGACTTAACGGACGTATATTCAATAGTTAATGAAAAAGCATTTGTTCGTTTATCAAATTCAATAAGAAATTTTTATAAATGTTGTAAATTGCAATTTATAACATCAAAATTATAAGAGAAACTGGAAAATAGGAATAGTATGGGAAGAAAAATATCTTAGACAGCAAATTAATTGCTCTAATTTTACACATAAAGACAAAAATTTAAAAGTATAAAAAACTTTCAATTTAGATGCATTTTTCGAAAAAAACAGTAATAGAGGATTTCAATAAGAGCTTTATTGTTTTAAAAATGCGATAGGACCATTCAAAAATAAATTGTGCCTCACACAGAATAAGGGAACTAATATGGAAGTTACACATCAGGTTGTATTATTTATTAACAATGGAAATTTCGTTTATTTAAAAAAAAAAATTAAAAATGTTTTTTATTTATTATCGCATAGTGGGTATTTATGAATTAAGTATAGCACCACAATAACTAAAAATTTATTAAAATTTAGTAATATTACTAAATTAACTTAACATGCTTCTTTAGTTAATCTTTCTATTTAATAATCACTTCAGAAATATCCAAAACAGACTAACTAATTGAGTGAGGAATATGTGATAATCACAGACTATCACGAAGGGAGATTATGATATATAATATTGTTCCCTGATCTCTCTTATTATCCATTATATATGTATTTCTTTCAGTTAATATAAGAAACTTTCATGTAGAATATTTTAATCACACCAGTTATAAATAAAAAGTGGCCGACGTTTTATTACGTTATTTATCGTCATCTATTAAATTTCACACAAAAATTCCAAATTTAATTAAACGAGCTTTATAGAAAATATAATTAATATGGGATTGTCATATATACTATACCGTTTTCTAAAATGTGAATGGACTACTTTGAAAAAAATAATTTGTCTAAATTAAAAAAAAACTATTAATTAAAAGTACGTATTTTCATATAAATACATCAAACACAATAATGACGAATGAAATAGGGCTAAACTAATGGTAAATTAAAACCCCGAACAAGTTATAGTTTATCGAAAAAATAATGTTTCCCCTTCGTTATTCCAAGGTAGCTTCTAATGCTAAATAGTTTCGTTTAATTTCTTTTCGTGTATCACAAATTCTCTTTACGTTTTGGTATATATATATATATATATATGAAAACCATAATATACATCTTAAATATGGTACTCATGAGAAGAGTGGGAGACATTACTTTTTCCAAAAACTGTACAAATAATGTTATGTCTTATTAACAGTGAAATAAAATGAATTCATACGCCAAATATTAAATTTTATAATTTATTTTCTAAATATTTTGGCGAACTTATTAGAATTAATTTAATAACATTGTAAAATTAATTCTTGTTGCTAAATCAACATTTCAAAATTAGTAGAAATATTGAGAAATTCAATTGGAGATATTAATTGCAATCTTTGAGTTATCAGAATCGTTGGCGAATTTGCGCCTACAGTCATTGGCGGCCGCATGAAAGTTTACACATAAAATAAATGGCTAGAAATAAATTATAAAACGTGTTCAAACACTTACCGTATTAACAGTCTTCCGTGAAATCACAAAGTGGATAACATCTGTTAAAGATTTTAATCATTAGATATGTATGCATTTTTTAAATCGGTTTAATGCGGTAACACATTGATAGCGTTTATAGAATAATCCAGCGCGCTACTCGGCGGTGATTCATTTTGGAATGACCTCCAAGGTCCCCTAAAGTAACATGAGAACCTTGGGATACGGTGATACGGATGGATGGGTGGTGGATAACATCAAAACGGCGCTAGCTGCTAGGAGTTGTAACGAAATACTGCAATCTGGTTCTTAAGAAAGCGTAAGACACATACATGTTATCTTATGAGACTTTTCTAGGCTGCCTTGGTGCTCCCAGGAGGCTTTCGAAATGTCAAATCCGGTGTCAAAACGACGGTTTTTGGAGAAACTGCTGGCACTCCGGGATGAGTCACCGCCAACCAACGCGCCGGATTGTTTCTATAGACGCTATCATCTTGTTACTGCATTAATTCAATTTTAAAGATACATACACATCCAGTGACTGAAATATTTAACAGATGTTATCCCGTTTGTGACTTCACGAAAGACTTTTAAAAGGGTAAGTGTTTTAGCACGTTTTATAATTTACTTCTTACTATTTTATGTGTCAACTTTTAAGCACCCACCTTTGACTGTTGGCGCAATTTGCCAGCTGTACCTAGTACTATCATAAATACTGTTACAACAAAACTTTATGCAATCACAAGTGCTGTGACAAATAAAATAAACAAAAGACTGATAGTTACTGTCAGTTAACATTTCTACTATTCAAGTGTGTGCAAATTTTGAAGATTAAATACAGTTTGATTATGGAATGGGGAGACAGAGAAAACCGCGTGTGGTATGGAGAAATCTTCAATTTTCAAAAAGTTGCAGCCACTGAGAATCAGTCGTATGTTCGCATACCGGGCCATAAAATTATACAATACCGGTAATGTTAGAGATCGCCAAAGAACAGGAAGACTTCGCACTGTTAGAACTCAACAAGCGATTAAAGCAGTAAAAGCGCGAATTAGGCGTAATCCATTAAGCAAACAAAAAGTGATGAACCAGGAAATGAAAATATCGAACCAATCAATGTCGCGCATCATAAACCAAGACCATAGACTAAGAGCATATAAAAGATACACAAGATAGATAAACATTTTCTTACCGATAATTTAAAAAGGAACCGGAAACAAAAATCACAACAACTTCTGACTCGATAGCGAATGAACATCAGCGAATCCGTTTCACAGATGAAAGCATCTTCACTGTTGAAGAATCTCTTAATAAACAAAATCACAGGATTTATGCTAGATCATCAAAAGAACCAGAACAGTTGGTTCCAAGGATGCAAAGAAGTCATTATCTTTCCTCCGTATTGGTTTGATGGGGAGTCAGTTACGAAGGAGTGACAAATATTCATTTTTGTGAAAACGGGGTTAAAACCTCAGCAGCCGTGTGTCAGGAAAATGTTTTGGAATGCGTTGTTAAACCATTGAACCACACATTATTTAACAGTGAACCATGGACATTCCAATAAGATTCAGCGCTGGCCCACAAGGCCAGAACAATTCAACAGTGGCATCACGTACCGAATTTGATGTCTCCGATTGATTGATCTTCCTCTAGTCCGGACCTTAATTCCTTAGATTACAAGTTATGAGTCGTATTTACAGAATATGGTGTGCTTTAAAAGATATCCGAATTTGGAGTCTCTGAAGCAACCCTTAAGGCACGCAGTAAAACGTTTCCCAATGGAGAACGTATGTGCTGCAATAGATGCATGGCCGGAGCGTCTGAAGTCCTGTGTTAAGACAAATGAAGACCACTTTGAATAATTTGTTGAAATATTTGTTACTTATTAATTGGTTAATAAATACTGTAAAAATTGTTATGAAATCTTTTCTCATTTCTATTTTACAACTAAAAATTCATGTAACCGTATCTATGATAGTACTAGGTAGTTATCAGCGTGTATATCACACTAATAAAAAGTCTTAGAGATGAGTTGAAAAAACAATTTAACTAATACTAGTATTAACAAACAAAAGAATACTACTTCACATTAATTAAGAATAATATTGATTTGTAAAACAAAATGTATTCCAAGACATTTCAATTAAGTATGTAGAAATTTAATCTATATTTCACTATTAACAAGACAAAATTTAGGTCAATGAACCTTATATCTGGTTTCAATTTTACGTATAATTATTAACAGTATTAAAAACAGTCTTATTGCAACAATTACAGTAGTAGTAAATGCAGACGCTTTAACGTTTTTACAATTACGTAACAATCACCTGAACCTAATTCTATCGCTTACGAACAGAGAGTCTTAAATTTTTACTGCAACATTCAAAGGACTTCACTGTAATCTTCTAACAGTGATTCTCCATAATGAGTAATCACGTAATCATGATAATATATCATGATACACAACGGTTGGCCGATAATTAATGAAGCCCATACGACTACGTTACCCCATCTGGGTCCAACTTTTACTTCCATAAATCTAGATACGAACGACAACGGCACCTGTCCCATCATTCCCATAAACGCCCATATGTTAAAGGTCTTCAGAGGGACACTGACCTGTGGATGAAAATAATTTTGTTATAGTTTGAAACTATGACAATTAGTTAAATATATAGAATAGGTGTTCAATGCATTTGAAACTTAACGATTTTGTAAGAAAGTAAATCTGATGATGAGTACTGGCTTGTCCTTTCAATCGAGAAGGAGCATCTGATCTATTATTTCAAGAAAGAAATGCTAATATGTTTTAATAAACATAATAAAGTGTGGATTATAGCTCTTTACTCAACAGGCATAGTTTTCGCTCTCTCACCAGTAGGGGAGAAGAAGCGAGTGCTTTTTTTCTTTTGAAATTGGTTAACTTCATAGATCCATCTAGTCTACTATTTCAGGTTGAATTTCTTGTGCGGGTTTACTGTACACGTTCGTGTGCCATGTTTTTGTTACCAACGGTCAGATCTAACGTTCTAAAGAAGGCATCTTTGATGCACATGATCTTGCATCTGGATCCGCTCTACAGTTAGCATTGCTATCTTTTACTTTATTTTTCTTTTTACATCTGTTTTCATAATATAACTTTTGATTTTTTATATACGTCTATTTTGTATTAATTTTGAAACCTTTTTTATATATACCGGTTTTTTTTTTTTATTATTACATATACATTTTTCCTATGTGTAACTTGGAAAAGAAAATTGTCAACGCATTAGCAACATAGTAGGCAAGCAGTCATACATTTATGTTTCGTGTTGCCAGTGCTACTACAGATCTATTTTAATGCAAATGAAATCACTATTGTGTATATCCACTACTCCTAATTCAAGGGATCTACTTTTTTGTTTATTATTGAAAAATTAAACTTTCCAGCATACACGAAATTTTTTTAATTTATTACGAAACTGTTTAAATTTATCGCGAAAGTATAGCAGAATCTGGTTCGGCAATAATACTTGTACTGGCAACAGTGGATAATACAGAGCAAAATATTAGGTTATGTTTTTAGAAAACAAAGTGCAAAATTTCAGGTTTGAATGAAGAAATTATTTTATTCTAACGATTAATTAAGTCAAACAAAACAATATAACGAAAACTTGTTATGAAATTAGACTTCACTAATTTCATAACAAGTTTTCCAAGTGTTCTTGTCTTTCAAGGCAATAAGCAAGGCGATCTTGAAAGCAACGCAGGGTATTCCGAATAAATTCTGGGTTTATTCCATCATATGCAGTAGATATAAGGTCTTTCAGTTCGTCCAAGTTATGTATTTGTACGTTATTATAATTTGACTTTTCAGGTAACCCCAGAGGAAGTAATCATTTGGAGATAAATCGGCTGATCTTGGGGGCCAAATCTGCCAATCCACAGTCTTTGAAATACGTTATTTGAAAAATTCCTGACAGCGTTAGTAGAATGTCCCAGAGTTTCGTCCGTTTGGAACCAAGGCTCATGAACATTTAGCATCTCAATTGATGGCATGACGTGGTATCGCAAGAGATTAAGATATTTTGCTGTAGTAAAGTTACCGTCAATAAAAAAAATGGGCCAATAAGTCATCGCTTATTATTCCAATCCAGACATTGACATTTTGAGTGTACTTTCGGGTTAGATTTTGGCCATGAGGATTTGGACGGGATCAATACCTAATGGATTAACGGAGAGGAAATTTAGTATTTTTCAATCGACAAATGTAGGATACAAACCGGAAGTTCTGATAGTTGACTTCACCATTGGTAAATGTAGCTTCACCAGTAAAAATTATTTTATTTAAAATTTCTTCGTTTTCATTTAACATATTAAACTTTATTTCACAAAAATCAGTTTGTTTTACTTTAACTTCCTCGAAAAGCTCTTGACGGTTTGATAACTTGCATGGTTTATATTTGAATTGTTTCAGGGTTTTGTACACCGAACTGTACGATACCCCAGAATGACTGGCTACATCTAAAAGCGATCCTACAGATCCTCTATATAACACAGGATATTCAGCTTCATATGTTCTGTTAACATGTGATTGGTTTTTTTTGTGGGAATTTAGAAAATAACCATCTTCTTAGAATTTGTTTAAAATATTTAAAATTGTTTTCGCGTAAGGTATAGGCCTGTCAGGATAATTAACGGAAAATATGTCTTCGACGGTGTTTAAACTATTATTCTTCTGGTATCACATTATCATTGCTATAAAAAGGTAGCAATTTCATCTTTATTGCATTTATTCGTGTTTTAAATAAATTATTTATTTTTAAATCAAATGTATTTAATTTAAGATTTATGTATGAACAAAGATTCATAAATATTTCATAAACAATTTTTTTAACCTCTCCATGGCAAAGTAATTTAAGAATTAAATACAGTAGAGCATCAATTATCCGAATACCGGTCATCCGGATGACCGGTCATCCGGACGTCCATTGGTTAAAAATTAAAAAAAATATTTGTAAACATCCCGCGCCAGTTTTCAATGTTTTAACTTGCGAGTTTTCAATGTTTTAACTTTCGGCGTGTGTAGCGCTCATTGCAGTTCAGGATTTAGCCGCTCGGAGCGCCCGTAATCTCACATGTCAAAACAAAAGATCGCCATTTGGTCAGTCGACAATCTTACGTTCACTGGTTAAGTTGTGGTATTTGTGATTGTCTTTTTGAGATTATTGTGCTGTATTTGCTGATAAACTAACCTGTTGTAAGTGATGTCGACTAAACGTAAACGTGTAGCTTTGTCAATTGCAGAAAAATTTAAAATATTGGAAGAGCTAGATCGTGGTGTAAGTGGGGCTAGTTTAGCGCGGCAGTACAATGTTGGCACGTCTACGATTTTAGACATAAAAAAGCGGCGTCAAACTATCAAAGACTATGCTTCCAAACTAGACAGTGAAGATGGGAGTACAAAAAGAAAATCAATGAAATCAGCAGACAATCAGCAGCTGGACTTGGCAATATATACTTGGTTTATGCAAATTAGAAGTCAAGGACAACCAATTAACGGACCAATCATTTGTGAAAAAGCACTGCAAATAAACCAAATGATGAATGGTGATCCTAATTTCAAAGCTACAACTGGCTGGCTCCAACGCTTTAAATCCAGGCACGGGATAAGGAAGCTAGACATACAAGGTGAGAGACTGTCAGCTAATGTAGCATCTGCCGATAATTTTAAGAAGACATTTAATGAATTTTGCAAAGCTGGTGGTTTTGAACCCAAGAACATTTATAATGCGGACGAAACAGGTCTCAACTGGAAAAAGCTGCCAACCATGTCCCTTGTTTCCAAAAGGGAAACTGCAGCGCCTGGGTACAAAGCCAGCAAAGCCCGCATTACAGTCATGGTTTGCGCTAACTCTACTGGCGATCACAGGCTCCCGCTGCTTATTATTGGGAAAGCAAAGCAGCCTAGATGTTTTAAGGGCATAAGCAAGCTCCCTGTTGTATACAAAAATCAAAAAAATTCCTGGATGGAAACAGAGATTTTTGGCGACTGGTATGGGAATGTTTTTATCCCACATGTGAAAAAACACCAACAAAAAACAGGTTCAACCGGTAAAGCGCTCTTACTCATAGATAATGCACCAACTCACCCATCAGATGTTGTTTTGAACTCACATGATGGCAAGTTCAATGTGTTGTTTCTACCGCCAAATGTGACGTCAGTCCTACAACCAATGGACCAGGGTGTGATAGAAACATTTAAACGTTTCTCCAGAAAGCAAATGCTTCAAATGCTGCTTCTAGATATGGAGAATGATTAAGAATCTGTGCTAAGCAGTTACAAGAAATTGAATTTAAAAGACGCCGTCTACATGGCGGCGGATGCTTGGGCCTCTGTAAAAGACACCATACTTGAAAAAGCATGGAATAAGCTGTGTCCTAAACCACGAGATTCGCAAGAAAATGGTGATACTGATCCAGATGACCCTCAAGAACCACAAGAAAATGATGATCCGGATGAAATAAGAGAAATCATCAAAGAAGCACCAGGTTTTGAGCAGTGTGACAAAGCCAATATAGACGATTGGTTAAACTGCGACGTCGACGAGCCTGGATATCAGATTCTTTCTGATGAAGAAATTGTGCAGCAGATAGAGGACGATAGGGAAGTAGGAGAAGAAGAGGAGGATGGAGAAGACACTGAAGTAGAAGACGATGTTCCAACCCACGATGAGGCGTTTACCTGTTTGGAAAAAGCTATGAAGTGGCTCGAGCGTCAAGCTGAGTGTGATACCATTCAGCTTTTGTCCTTAAAAAGACTAAGAGATTTAGCTGCAAAACGTGTTAGTAGTAGTCTTAAACAAAAAATAATATCTGATTTCTTTTGTCAGCATCCTTAAACCTACAGTGCTGTAATTTGCATAAATAAAGGTGTTCTGTAAATTCTGTTTGCCGGTTTTTGTTTAAACATCCTTTGTTTATGGTATATATACTAATAAAAGAGTTGAGTTACAGGATATTATTCATATTACAGTATGAATAAGGCTAAAATCGAGTCCAAATCAGTTATCCGGATTTTCAATTACCCGGACACTGACGTGCATCAATTAGTCCGGAAAATCGATGCTCTACTGTAATAGGAAAATACTTCACTGTTGTATAACTGGTTGCCTACTATGCCACTAATGTATTGACTATTGCAAATTAATTGCATACTAGGTCCTCAATCAACATTATGGAATAATGCCATTATTTATTTAAATATTGTTCTAATCTAAATTTTCTTCACATAAAAGTTCTTTAAATTATAATTTGCCGTATATAAAAAAGGTTTAAGTATATCAATACGTAAGTACGTATTACGCATTTGTTACAAATGAAACAGACATGCAATATACACGTCTGTAACTGTACACATGGACAATACACCTCGTATTTTCCAGCATTTACTTCTGCTATTTGTAACTATTTGACCGTAGAAAAATATACTGATTCAGAAAATAATATAAAAAACATACGTTAATATTTAAAAAACAAAAGTTAGTTGCCATAGCAACGGCAAATTATAATTTAAAGTACTTTTATTTGAAGAATTTAGATTAGAACAGTATTTAAATTAATAACGGCATTATTCCATACTATTGCCGGACCCTGTATAACTATAATATTGTATAATAAATACTTACCAAATATTCATGAAAGAAGGCACTGACAAAGAAAACTGTTACACTAGCAAATGTCCTACTGTATCCCATTCCCACCACAGGCAAGTAGAGATGTCTTACAGCCCAGCGATGCACGGGCATATTCCACGTTCGCCAAAACGTATCAATATTATTTGCATTCCACCAATCACAATAGAAATTACGATCCGCAAACTGAAGTACTTCTCCCATTAAATTTAGAAATGAATGGAACATAATGTAAAACATAAACAGCCACGTAATATGGTTAGGAATCTGAAATAAAACCCTTGTTTCATTATTGCCGAAGAAAAAAAAATTAACTTACCGCTAATTTCAACAATCGTTCTGTAGCTTTGGTGATGTCCATATTGGTGAATGGAATCAGTGAATTTCTCACGGACGGGATCATATATTGTTGTACTATGGCGAATACTAGTTGCATGCCAAGTACGACTTCTAATATTCTTTTAAGAAGGAACCTTTTTCTTATCCTATCGGTTCGTGGAAAATTCAATTCGTAACACAACGTGGGTGCGACAATGTAATATAACAGATCTTTTAAGTTCAAATTATCTGGATATTGCACAAGATGAATGTCAAAGTGTTCAGTATCATCGTGAATATGACCATTCTTCTCATCTTCATATTCTAAAAGAAATTAAAATTTTCAACTTCTCGATTTAATAAAGCATAAAGAAAAATATTAAAATCATTGGTTGACTTCGCAGATATTTCTTGGTGAAACATTCTTGTAATAACTTGATTAATTATTCGAAAATAAAACACTTGGCTTAGTTTCACAACTTCTTTAATTAGATACACTAACAATTGTTTCGGCTATTAGGCCATTATCAAAGAGCTATCTCAAACTATTGCTGCTAATTTGCCTTCGCTGGCTGATTGAATTTCATTGGTTGACTTCGCAGATATTTCTTGGTGAAACATTCTTGTAATAACTTGATTAATTATTCGAAAATAAAACACTTGTCGAAGTCAACCAATGAAATTCAATCAGCCAGCGAAGGCAAATTAGCAGCAATAGTTTGAGATAGCTCTTTGATAATGGCCTAATAGCCGAAACAATTGTTAGTGTATCTAATTAAAGAAGTTGTGAAACTAAGCCAAGTGTTTTATTTTCGAATAATTAATCAAGTTATTACAAGAATGTTTCACCAAGAAATATCTGCGAAGTCAACCAATGAAATTCAATCAGCCAGTGAAGGCAAATTAGAAGCAATAGTTTGAGATAGCTCTTTGATAATGGCCTAATAGCCGAAACAATTGTTAGTGTATCTAATTAAAGAAGTTGTGAAACTAAGCCAAGTGTTTTATTTTCGAATAATTAATCAAGTTATTACAAGAATGTTTCACCAAGAAATATCTGCAAAGTCAACCAATGAAATTCAATCAGCCAGCGAAGGCAAATTAGCAGCAATAGTTTGAGATAGCTCTTTGATAATGGCCTAATAGCCGAAACAATTGTTAGTGTATCTAATTAAAGAAGTTGTGAAACTAAGCCAAGTGTTTTATTTTCCAATAATTAATCAAGTTATTACAAGAATGTTTCACCAAGAAATATCTGCGAAGTCAACCAATGAAATTCAATCAGCCAGTGAAGGCAAATTAGAAGCAATAGTTTGAGATAGCTCTTTGATAATGGCCTAATAGCCGAAACAATTGTTAGTGTATCTAATTAAAGAAGTTGTGAAACTAAGCCAAGTGTTTTATTTTCGAATAATTAATCAAGTTATTACAAGAATGTTTCACCAAGAAATATCTGCAAAGTCAACCAATGAAATTCAATCAGCCAGCGAAGGCAAATTAGCAGCAATAGTTTGAGATAGCTCTTTGATAATGGCCTAATAGCCGAAACAATTGTTAGTGTATCTAATTAAAGAAGTTGTGAAACTAAGCCAAGTGTTTTATTTTCCAATAATTAATCAAGTTATTACAAGAATGTTTCACCAAGAAATATCTGCGAAGTCAACCAATGAAATTCAATCAGCCAGCGAAGGCAAATTAGCAGCAATAGTTTGAGATAGCTCTTTGATAATGGCCTAATGGCCGAAACAATTGTTAGTGTATCTAATTAAAGAAGTTGTGAAACTAAGCCAAGTGTTTTATTTTCGAATAATTAATCAAGTTATTACAAGAATGTTTCACCAAGAAATATCTGCGAAGTCAACCAATGAAATTCAATCAGCCAGTGAAGGCAAATTAGAAGCAATAGTTTGAGATAGCTCTTTGATAATGGCCTAATAGCCGAAACAATTGTTAGTGTATCTAATTAAAGAAGTTGTGAAACTAAGCCAAGTGTTTTATTTTCCAATAATTAATCAAGTTATTACAAGAATGTTTCACCAAGAAATATCTGCGAAGTCAACCAATGAAATTCAATCAGCCAGCGAAGGCAAATTAGCAGCAATAGTTTGAGATAGCTCTTTGATAATGGCCTAATAGCCGAAACAATTGTTAGTGTATCTAATTAAAGAAGTTGTGAAACTAAGCCAAGTGTTTTATTTTCGAATAATTAATCAAGTTATTAGAAAAATATTAAGCTATCATAATCTTTAACTGCATTTTTTTTTTGTTGACCTGACTGCGGCATATGATACGGTTTGCAGAGGTCTTCTTTACAAATTTCTCAACATGGTATAAAATAGTAGAATAACATCTTTATTAAACCACATGACCTTCCAAATAATAACAGGAGAGAGCAAGAGTAAAACGAAATATCTTAATAATGGACTGCCTCAAGAACCTTGGATCTGTCCTGTTTAATTTGTATATTTCTGACAAAAAAGTTTGAATATGCTGATGACCTGGCTTTTGCATCTTGGAGTAAAACCAATAATATACTTTCATAGGATCTGTCTGCACTGGGAAAATACTTCGTCGACGGAAGACTAATCCTGAATATGAATAAAACAGAAGTGTCGTTTTTTCACCTCAATAATAAACAAACACGTCTAGAGCAGCAAGTGTACTTCAATAACAACTTGCTACGTTATAATCCTTGCCCAGAATATCTAGGAGTAACAATAGATAGAACACTCATATAAAAAACTTCTAGAGAACAGCTAAAATAAACACTAGAAGTAGAATAATCAACAAACTTTGCGGTACTGCTTAGGGCGGGAACACATCCACCCTTAAAATGTCAGCTCTTCCCCTTGTTTACTCGATAGTTGAATAGTGCGCCCCCCTCTCGGGTTAAACAGCCGCTAAGCAAAGATGATCGATTTCAAACTCAAGGAGACCATGACAATAATTAGCGGTTGTTTAAAATGTACATCTTTATCCTAGCTCTTCGTTTGAAACCATATTGCCCCTCCCACCATTCGGAGACAGGAAAGCCTAGTTAGAAAATATAAGAAAATCAAATCGATTCCCCATCTCTCAGTACAGAGTGACCTGTCTCATGCCGGCCTGTTGAGACTCCACTACTGCTTGCAGAAAATTTCAAGCCAAATGATAGATGGAGAGAGTATTGGGAAGCTTTGAAACCCGCTCAAGCGGTGTTGCCTCCCCACGAATGGAAGACATTCAATAGAATAAGAACGTTCCACGGCATCGTTGTGACTCATTCTATAAGTGGGGAACTGACTGAGACATTGACTTGCGAATGCGGTGAACCTCGCCAGACTATTCACCATATTACAGCTGAGTGCCCCCTCCCAGCACATGGACATGTTGGACTGGATGAACGGCCTTGATTTAAAAATTTAACTCTGTTCTGTGTAGATGTATATGTAACTTTGAATTTCTATGAACGTAAGCCATACGCTAAATAATAAATGTATTTTTTATTCCCGCCAATGCTGGTTACACAATTAATATTCTTAGGCGAAATGTTCTTAATTTCAAACTTTAGGATTTAACGATCATAGACGCTATTTTCAGGTCATTTGACTTTATCGTCTTTATTCTCTTTGAAAATTTAATTATTTTAGTGATGTTTGCAACCTTTAATAAGATTATAGTCTAAATAACATATCAGGATTTTAATGAAATATTTGAAAAATTCAGCAAAGTAGTGTTTATATGTACAAGGTGGCGCAAAACAAACTCCATTATTTCAGCGTGTGACTGGCAGGACTGATAGTATGATTGGAATTTAATATACCTGTCAGTGTAAACGTCATATCGTGCCGTTTCATTGGGCTAATAGCAATGGAACGGTGGTCAAGTGAACAACGTGCTACAACAGTAAAACTATATTACGAAACAATCTATCATACAAACACAACGACACTTTCGGAATAGGTTTCAAGTTCCAAGACGTGGACGGATTCCCACTAGTAAAACAATATTGAGTTGGATTCATAAATTTGCCAGAACCGGCAGCGTTTTAGACGAAAAACATGGTAGACCAAGGAGTGTACGCACCCAACAAAATGTAGAGAGAGTTAGAGAAGCAGTCCGAGCAGCTCCACGTTTATCGGTACGAAGACAGGCGCTAGAGTTAGGACTTTCACGAAGAAGTACCCAAAGAATTATGCGCGAGTTAAAATTGCATCCTTATAAACTACAAATAGTGCAAAAATTACATCCTCAGGACAGACAAAATAGAGTACTTTTTTGCAATACTATGCTGCACATGTTAAACGAAACACCCGATATTATTAATTTGCTAATGATGTCCGACGAAGCACATTTTCATTTGTCCGGGTATGTAAACAAACAGAACATGCGCTTTTGGTCAACAGATAATCCACGGAATTTACACGAGCAACCACTGCATTCTCCAAAAGTAACTGTTTGGTGTGGAGTAACAAGGCCTAGAATAATTGGACCATACTTTTTCGAAGAAGGAAATCGTACCGTTACAGTTACTGCTGAACGGTACGTTAACATGCTTCAGCATTTTGTGATTCCTGAGCTACATAGGATTGGTGTTGACTCACGAAATGTTTATCTTCAACAGGATGGGGCGACGGCGCATACAGCGCGAATAAGTATGGCTGTAGTGAGGGAAACATTTGGCCATTTTATTTCACGTTTTGGTCAAACTCCGTGGCCGGCACGTTCGCCGGATTTAACAGTGCCAGATTTTTTCTTGTGGGGGTATTTGAAGCAACAGGTATTTCGCCATCGCTACGATACCCTTCAAGAATTAAAAGAAAGCATTGGGAACGAAATACGCTTAATAAATCAAGAGCTTCTTAATAGAGTGTTCGAAAACTTTATAAATCGTTTAAGGCAATGTGCTGCCAACAACGGAAGCCATCTTACAGATGTAATATTCTGAACTTAAAACTGCATTACCAGGGCTTGAGAAATGTTTAGTTATTTCCTTTCTAACTTGTTCATAAATATAAAATATATTTGTGTAAAATAGTGGAGTTTGTTTTGCGCCACCTTGTATAAGAGTATTTAAAACATAAAGGAGTTTTTTTGTAAGCAAAGTTATAAAGTAAATATTTAGACAATAACATGAACGCTAATTTTTTCACATAACGTACGTCTCAAAAGTTATGGCACAAAATACAACTCTACGAAAAAAATAAAACATCAAAATATCGGGTTGGCTTTGTAAACAAACGTAATTCAATGATTTGTCATTTTAATGACAGTTCAGTTACCGAAATCGATTGTGTTGTAAATTAAAGCTTAGAAAAAACATTTATAATTTAGTTGGGCAGATGCTTAAAGTTCAAATAGTCTAACTTTTTGAAAATCAAAATATATCGCTGAGAACCATATATCGTGCGATAGCAGAATGTGAGCAAGGTTTGCTATTCCTAAATCTTCCGAAAAGTGGAAAACTAACACTGTTAACTGGACAAAGAGCAAACCAATTAGTCGAAAGTACCAAGAATAAAATTGGACAGTCATTGAGAAAATTTTACGACTTTACCGGTGCTCCAGAGAACTAAAGAATATCGCAAAAGAAAAAAAATGTCTTAAATATATGCCAAATAAGTTAGCTAAAATACAAAGATGTTGCCGTGCTTTAAGTCGCACTCATTTTGCAAATAACAAAGTCATCGTCAAAGTCACAGTAACCCAGTCTGAATTACGAGATGGTAATTTATACCGTGTGCACAACGTCGTGCGATCTATGGATATATAAGTAATGACTGGCCAACTGCAAGTATATTCGCCTTGCTTGAACACAATGAGCGACTGATAGGAATATTCAATGTGTTAGAGAGAGATTATTTGATTCGTACTTAGATCGTATGTAGAATGTGTTGGATAAAGAAATGGAACGCCCGTACAGTTAGACAGTAGAACAGATTGAATATACTCTCTCAACCCTAACCACGTAAACTCGCTATTCGTCTTCGTCTTACTACATTGTGGTAGATCAATCACTCCCCGGCGTTCATACGCTATATCGGAAAAGGGTAGAAGGTCCGCTTGTACGAGATCCATAAAATTCGATGAATGGTATAATAAAAACACAAAAACACAATGCACATTGGAAATCCTCTTATTGGCCTTCGAAGTATTCGCTTCTGGAAACTGTCGGAAAAGTCTTTTCTTGTAACCGTTTTCAGAATAGCTGTCACAGGGTCCTGAATCTCCTTGACGTCCGCAAACCATAATCCCTTCAAGGTCCCTTTAATACGAGGAAACAAAAAAATGTCAGCAGAAGCAAGATCTAGAGCCAAAACACCCATGCCATGCAGAGAAAAAAATTGGCGCAGAAGGATGCTCGTATGCGATGGTACATTGGCATGCAGTAACATCTAATCTCCGGTCTCGATTGCCTGTGGCCTAAGGCGCCGGAGGCGCTGCAATAAATATTTGGAAACCTCCAACCTTTATCAAAAAAATGTGATAAACATGGTCTTCACCTTGGATTTTTGCACACGGCTTTTTGTTTGTCGCAGGGAAGAAGGTGACCGCCATTCCACTGATTGTGTTCGCGTTTCGGAGTCGTACTGGTAAGACTAAGACTCGTTCCCTGTGACAATGGAGCCTAGAAAGGACGGATCCCGATCACACATGTCGATGAAATAGCCACTGGTCTCAAAATGTGTTGCTTTTTGCTCGTCTGTTAGGATGTGCTTCATAAATCCTGAAAAAAACTTGCGTTTACCCAAATCTTCATGAATGATGGCTTCCACTGTTTCTTTGCTAATACCCACTTCTTCTGCTATTAATCGTAGAGTCAGTCGCCGATCTTCTGCTAGCAACACATGCACACGTTCAATGTTTTCTGGTGTCCTGCTTGTGGATGGCGGGCTCGAGCGCGTTTCGTTCTCCATCGATTCTTTGCCAGCGCGAAAGCGTGCAAACCAATCGTACACACATTTTATACTCACAGCATCCTGCCCGTAAATTTGCACAAACATTTCATAGATTTTCGTAGTCGTTTCACGCAATTTGTAGCCGAACTTAATGTTATGTCATTGCTCCATGGCTTTTCGACGCGCAGTGCTTCGAACACTGTTGAAATGAATGCAATAGTACTACTTTAGCAGCTTCGTACAATCCCCAGCAAAAGACAGGTCCAGAGACATATCCATGGATGCCTACGCATACGAGCGACCTTGTTTCAAGCGCTGAGATATATTAGACCATTCACCGAATTTTATAGACAAACCTCGTATACCTCTTACCCAATGAGACATTTTAAAATTTAGCGAGTGTTTTGAGTTGGCAGTGCTAGTAATAAAGATAGATATGCTTTTATTTCATTAAATAAATTAGCAAAGTATAGTTTCTTACGAGCCTTCCGAGTTCTCGTGATGGCTGCGTAAGAACCTATAACCGATCATGGGTCACCAAAAAATCGGGGCGGTATCTCGCAGCTTCTAGCAGTTAGAGCCGTTTTTACGTTATTTTCAACTCCAGAGTCCTCTCTGGCAATCCCGTGCAGGCTACTGGTACCTCTTTGCAGGCCTCTGGTACCCACTTTCAGATTCCTTGTACCCCCTTGCAGCCCCTGGTATTCCTTTGCTGACACCCCGGTCCCTTTCGGACTTGCTTGAAGGCCTCTGCCACTTCAACCCATCATGAGTCTCCAATCACCTAACACACCCCTATGTATTTTAAAACTCACCCCCCACATGACATCACCCCAAACGACGAAGCATGCTGCACGAAGAAGTGTCCCCATACGACACCCTCAAATGATGTGAAGTTTGCTATATTACTAATGTATCAGAATAATTGAAACATACATGAGTAGGTAAACCCCACCAGTTTTGTATAATACAAAGGTATTTTTAATAATATAAAATATTATTAAAAATCTGGTGTGAAGAACACAAATGCAGGTTCACTATTAATATTTTTTGTGAACGTGTCCGAATATATCCTATCCCCAGAGACGTAGATACGTATTTCACCTTTCTACAGGCTCATCGGTACGCCCCTGCTGGAGAAAGGATACTCCCGACACATTCACAAAAAAGAACCACATCGCCCTATCACCGTAATTATCCAGACCGGGCGCAGAAGTAAATTCGGCGCTGCCTGTTGTCAGATAGCCGAAGTACCTCGCATACCGACCATATAATTAATGTGAAGTATCGACGCCCTTCCAAAGGTGACACAGCCAATCTCTTTAGAAAACTGCATTTTGTTTGTGTCTTCACTCATACTACGCCTTAACCGCATGTGTAATGTATCAGAATAATTGAAACATACATGAGTAAGTAAACCCCACCAGTTTTGTATAATACAAAGGTATTTTTAATAATATAAAATATTAGGGGCGTACCGATGAGCCTGTAGAAAGGTGAAATACGTATCTACGTCTCTGGGGATAGGATATATTCGGACACGTTCACAAAAAATATTAATAGTGAACCTGCATTTGTGTTCTTTACACCAGATTTTTAATAATATTTTATATTATTAAAAATACCTTTGTATTATACAAAACTGGTGGGGTTTACCTACTCATGTATGTTTCAATTATTCTGATACATTACACATGCGGTTAAGCCGTAGTATGAGTGAAGACACAAACAAAATGCAGTTTTCTAGAGGGATTGGCTGTGCCACCTTTGGAAGGGCGTCGTTACTTCACATTAATTATGTGGACGGTATGCGAGGTACTTCGGCTATCTGACAACAGGCAGCGCCGAATTTACTTCTGCGCCCGGTCTGGATAATTACGGTGATAGGGCGATGTGGTTCTTTTTTGTGAATGTGTCTGGGAATATCCTTTCTCCAGCAGGGGCGTACCGATGAGCCTGTAGAAAGGTGAAATACGTATCTACGTCTCTGGGGATAGGATATATTCGGACACGTTCACAAAAAATATTAATAGTGAACCTGCATTTGTGTTCTTCACACCAGATTTTTAATAATATTTTATATTATTAAAAATACCTTTGTATATTACTAATGGCCTCGGAAAGAAGGTAAGTAATAATTAACGTGAAGTTAGTCGCGTTACTCAGTTATGACACCACAGCTCGAATGACCTTGAAAGTGCAAAATGAACCTCCATAAGAAAATACATTGTGTTTTGTTCTCGAACCGGCATAGCTTATCTACTTAGCAAATAGATTATTTCTGAAGGTGCGTCTTACCGAACTTATTTGCATAGCTCATTTAGCATAGCTCAGAATGGTCTAGTTCCACGCATGGTCTTAGCGCATTTTCTATTTGACAGTTGGCGTTGCGGGTTATTGTTGATAATTCTTTCAAACTTGGTTTGTGATGGATCAATGACGAAGAAAAAATTTAATTTATTGTTATCTTTACTGTAAATTGCTGAAGATTCAAAACCATACTAAGACTTTTATTACATATAGACAAATTAAGGGTGCATTTCACAATTTAATTTTAGAAATGCGGTTTCAGGACAAGGAATCATTTTTCAATTCTTATTGATTAAAACTCGGTTTATTTTATAAATTCTTAAGTTACGTTTACAACGATTTGACACAGTTTTTTCCTTATACATATTGTAAAAGTTTGTCTTTTCGGGTTCTTAAATAAAACTAACAATAACTTTAGACACACACTATAATAATAATAAAACGTATAACAATATAAAACTAACTATTAACAATAAGCACATTTTTATGTATTTATATTTATGTAACTATATTTATGATTACTGCGCAAGGCTCTAGGATTCAATTCAATGTCCCATTCCTTCTTCGACGCGGCTTTTATATCGTGGTGAATACTCTTCTAGAGCGTTCTCGTAGGCCTCGATAAAACACCAGAGGAATGACGCGTGACGCGTTATTGGATGAGTCATCACAATATATATATTTTTGTAATTGACTAGCAGCACATTATACAATTCCTCTTTAGCTTGTACTAAATTGATCAAATTTTCTACTTCGTCCATGAATAAGTAACCAGAGGAACGGTTCACAGAAATATACAATATTGGTTCACAATTTTAAAAAGTCAGGTTAGGTTTGACAAATTTAATTTAACAGTTGAAGTAATCGCTCGTCTTGTTCGACTATAAAAATTGGAATTGACCAAGTTTTGTCTTCGTGCTGTGCTACCCTGAACACGTGATTACTTCGCGCGATACGATTGGGTAATTGTTTATTCCATAGTCGAGCTGAGCTAGACGAGCTATGCAAATAAAGGTGCGTCTTAGCGAACTTTTACGGCCGGTTTCATAATATATTTTTCGTCACACCTACTGCGTAAGTAAACAATTATGACACCTTTTTTTGAAACGTAAGTGACACTTTACATACCGTATTGACAGTTGCTATGGTAGCGAGCTGTAATATTTATTACGACCCTAGGGAAATAATAGCAATATACCTCTGGTGACACCAATCTTTGAACATTTTATAGGTTTCATTGTATCTGTTTTTAGATTTCTCCGGCAAAATCTCAGTACAAGCTATAATAGCATCCATCTCTATTTGATTCATGTTTATAAATTTTATTTAGAAAGGAAAACTTTTGAAAATCTATCGCATATACTTTGACATTTATCAAAAATATAAATTTATATCGACACAAACATGGTTACCATAGATACGACAAATATTCCTGACTTGATGTTACTAATGTGTATACATATAGTAAAAGTAAAGTGGAAAATCATTCAAATTCGTCTATTTAAAAAAAAACGTAGGTATGACGAAAAATCTCATATGCACCACGGTTCGTACAGTACACTTTCATGGTCTCGAATACATGCAAACCTCGACCCTACGGGTCTCGGTTTGCAATCGTATTCTCGACCATAAAACTGTACTTACGAACCTAGGTACATAAATAACTATAAACGGCCTCTTATTTTTTAAAAGGGCTTTTAGTGAAACATATCGTCTCATAATTACCATTTAGCTTAAAAGCTTATTTTAAATCAGCTTTTAGTTAAAGGAAGAAAAATTGGTATTTACCGGATTTAAATGATCATTTAACCTACAAATAACAATCGTGATAATTTGTAACCGCAAATGTTAGTAAATAAGAATGAATTTAATACTTTCTTATCAAGCTCGTATTCATTTAAATAAAAATACAGTAATGACAGTTATAGAATGGAATATTGCAGATGTGCATAATTTGTATAATGAAGCAGGAAAGCAATTATTAAATACCTAAAAAGCACTCCAACAGAATGTAAATCATAATGCAAAATATATATAAATATATTTTTTGTTTATAAATTATTTTCAAATATAGATTTAATAATATAACAAATTTATATTTAAAAAACACAATACTAACATAAATGTTCTTTTCATTATTTTTTTATAACTTTCTTAAATTTACTGATTTCCTCAATTAAAAGAAGTTTAGAAAAATTCCAGTAATCGATTCTTTTGTTTATGCTAAAATAGAAAGAAATTCAACTGCGAAATAATTTGATTTCATTGATTTCTCTCGCTAAAAATACTACTTTAGTACATATCTGTAATATCAATATTTAGAATATTTAGACGAATTTTGTTAAAAACCCTAAACCTATAGCACCACCAACAAAACCAGACAAAATATGTTTTAGATCTAACGCGCGTATTTCAATCAATTTAAATTTTCAGTATGACCAACGTTACTAATTTCAGGTAAAAGTCCTTTTAGTTAGAAAGAAGTGGCAATAGGATTATGAGACGGCCGTCTTTTAATATAGCATTTAAAAGAGTTGCATAGCAGAAAGTAATTTAAAAATGTCTCATTGGGTATAAAGTTACAAAATTCCATCATCAAGATTGTATCAAGAACAAGTTTTATGGAAACATCGACACCGAATGACTTTTCTAGCGTGTTAACAATGTTTTATTAAACACATTTATTTCAACATAAATGTCTCAGTTTATTCAATATCTGAACTAAACTGTTATAAATAGTTCTAATTATTGATTCTGAAAAATATGACGACATTTATTGCAACAATAAATCGTGTATAGTCAAGAATGACTGCAATAACTTGTGAATGTTGAAAAGAATAAATTACAATCTACTTACTCGATAAATTACTATAGGAATACGATTGTCGCTTCATAGTTTTGGATTTATATTTATTTTGTTTCATTCTACACCACATATTCACTTGAACGTAAGACCATAATTTCAAAAAAATTATGGAATAAAGAAAACTTACGGAAGAAGCCCCAACTGAAATTTAAAATAAGCAATAATTCAATACGTCAACAATTTCTCTGCGTCATACTTAAGCTAAATCCATCTCTGGTATGTATACTAACTATTGGTATCAAAACTACTACAAACAAATTCACTACATGGGCAATAATTCCAGGTCCTGTGGGTAGTATTTCCTGTAAATCATGGCGGCAGTAAAGTTATGCTTCAATTTCTTATTGTCATACTCACACTAGCCAATCCCTTTTCTATGACAAGGCATATTATTAAGGGCACAAAAATGTCTGAAATTATAAGAAATTTAATTAAAATTACAAAACAAGAAATAAAATTAAAAGAGGAATAACTTATCGACCATTCCAAATGACAAAAATTACAATATACAAAAGAATTCGCGCTTTCATTACATGTGTTATCATTTTTGTTGCAATATCATTTTCATTCTGTAATCAACGAGCTTCGATAACATTGAACTGCGTTTTTGCAGTGGTTGACCGAGGATATAATAGTTTTGAATTGAATACAAATTTAAGCAATTATATCAAATTTGCTTTATATATAGTGTAAGTAATACCAAAAATGTTCTATGCATGTGATTATGTATTTTTCCTAGAAATTATTATTATTGTGATAACGTCCATAGATTTTTTTGGCGTAAAAATTGGTTAATCTATCCGAGAGCGCATATAGATGTATATAAAATTTTACATAAATACTTGCTTATACGAGATAAGCGTCATATGTTCTCGGCTTAACATCAACAACAACAAAGTTTTGAAAATTCTATAATTTGTATTTTTCAATATAATTTTCACTAAACTCCAATGCATTTACTAGGCCGACACCGAGAATTTTTAAAATATCACAGGATTAGTTTAAAAAAAAAATAAATGATTTTATTGTTTTCCAAAATATTTCCCTTTAACATCAATAGATTTTTGCAGCATTCGATGAAACTAGTGCTTAAAGCAATGGTGCCACTCTTGCTGAGACACTTCAGAAACCAGGTTTTTATAATGTTCCACTGCTTCATCTGAATAAAAGTGATTCCACGCATTTTATCAGGGCTGTATGGTAAAGGGTCCATGGTGCTGACGTATAAGGCATTCAGATACTTAGTTGTTAATTTTGCTTTATGCAACGATGCGTTGCCATTGTGTAAAATTATTTTTCCTTTTGGGCGGTTTTCATGAACTTTTTCAAAAATTTGCGGTAAACAGACATTTGAGTACCAATCGGTAGTAACGGGCATGTCTATCTTCTAATGTTATAGTAGCAATATGGCCTATTTACCAGCACTGCTACAGCAGGTTCTGTTCGGAAGACCCACTCAGCCGATTGACTTTTTTTTCAGGATCATAACAATAAATCTATTTCATATCTATATTTCAAAACGAATTCGTGTTTCGCCTTGGAACTTTTCCAGAGTTTTTCTGCATCATTTAATGCGTTGTTTCTTTTGAACGGGAGTTAGTTGACGTGACATCCATTGACAACAAAGTTTTCTCGCGTCTAATTGTGAATGTAAAATGTTTTGGATTTGACTCATACCAATATCCAATTTCGTCCGAATAAATTCATATGATGTCCATCAATCTTCCTCAAACGTTGCCCAAATAGCGGAAATATTCTCATCAGTAACAGCAGTTCTTGGGCGTCCTTGCATCCATTACTAAACAAAAACCGATCTCTTCTGAACACGTTGTACTAATTATCATTTGTTGCCTTAGATGGGGCTTCTTTGCCAAAGTCATATCTAAATCGATGTTCTCATTGCTTAGGCATCAATGACGATTTAAAATCGTAAAAAATCATAGCCCTGAAATGTTCTCTAGTCAAATTCATTTTGGGATGAACACAAAATTTTAAATTAACAAACTATTAGAGCAAATCGAACAAACTACTCGGCAATCAACTCGCAAAACATTAAAAAGTAGCTGTCAAATCAAAACAAATATATCTATTTTTTTAAGAAACAGATTTTTCAGTGTTCCTCTCGTATTACAATGATTAATTAATACACTTGTAAAAAGAATCTCATGGTTTCCCCTCAAACTGTTGCATTACGGCTGTTTGCAACTCAATATCGTCCTGAAAATAATCTCGCCTAAGATCTTTTTGTAAATAGGAAAACAAATAATAGTCACTAGTAGCCACATCAGTAGGGGAAATCCTTGTACTTTGGGACACATAAGTTGCCACATCAGTAGGGGAAATCCTTGTACTTTAGGACACATAAGTTTCTTATGACTTAAATTTAAATAGCACGCCAATATTCTTGTCAGTGAAACTATTGAACACTAGATGGCTATATATGTTACAATATAACGGGTGTTCAGAAACATTCGAAGTCAACGTAGTCCTTGAAAATATGAAGTCATGTCACTCATGTCTGATATAGATTGATACATTTATAGCACACGCCAATTAAGTTGGCGCGAGGAGGGGTAAGTTCGCGCAGGATTAGAAGTAGTGGGGAGATTTATATTTGGTTTTACATCAAATGTCAGATAATTCTAACCTCTGAGCGTGTATCACTTATGATCCCCTAGCAAAGACATTGTGTTCCGTCAAACGTCAATGACAAATGTATTCTGACAATTACTTGGGTAATGGGGGTGGAAGTTTTTAAAAACGGCTTCTGCGCACCCCCTCCTCGCGCCAACTTAATTGGCGATTGCTATACTTAATACAATTTTATAGGTTATCATACACGCAAATGTCAGTTTATGTCGAAATATATATATTACTTTAATATGCCATATTAATTAATATAAACTAGTCAAATAATGATTTTAGAAGGTAACAGTAATTAATTTGCAAATTTCAAATTAAGTATTTTGATATTTTAGAGAATTCTTGCTGAACAATAGCACCTCTTCATGCGATAACTGGAAAAAATTACATAATCCAATTAATATGCTATTCATTCTTGTGTAATACAGCTAATCTAATCTGTAGTAACATGTAAAAAGACAATGCAGAATTAAGAGGAAATAACTTTACAAGTAAAGGTTTTATTCATCTTATAGTGACAATAGTATCTAGTTATCGTACTAGTTTAATATATTAACATTCCATAAATTATTGTAAGAAATGGCTTAAAATAAATTTGAAACAAATAAATTGTTTGTAGAATCCTTAGATTACAACCTTATAATAAATATCATAAATTGTAGTTGTATAAATTACCAACAATAATGACCATAATTATAAAAGATGTTGAAAATGTCCACCACCTTCTTCCAAGCATTTTACGCACCTCCTCCGAATGCTACTAAATACATTTTGCAGTATGGGACTATTTCTAATTTCACTAATTTTATTTATAATTCTTTCTTGGAGATCTATATAATCTTGCACTGGTACTTGATAAATTGAATTTTTTAAAAAAGGCCATAAATAGTAATCACACGGTGTAAGATCACAAGATCTTGGAGGAAATTCATGATCGCTGTTCAAACTAATTAAACGATTTCCAAACACTTCTTGTAACATATTCATTGTTTCCCCCGCTGTGTGAGCTCTAGCACCATCTTGTTGAAAGTATCCCAAAGCTAGTTCATCATCGCGAAGTTGATTAAAGAAAGGCAATAGTATTTCCTGTCGATATCTTTCTGCAGTCAAGGTACCATTAAAAAAAATTGGACCAATAATCCTTCTTCTACTTATAGCGCACCAAACACCAACTTTCTGAGGATGTAAAGGAGCTTCAACATAAAAATTATTAGGCTTTGTATCACTCCACATTCTCATGTTTTGCGAGTTAACATATCCACTAACATGAAACCATGCTTCGTCTGAAAAGAAAGTTTTGTCTAAGACATCATCATTAAAATTATTTGTAAACCATTCGCAAAATACTACTCATCGCGGATAATCAATATCGAGGATTTCTTGCAAACAAGTTATACGATATGGGAATAACTGTAAATCTTTTTTTTAAACTTTATGGCAAGAACCAACTGACAACCCGGTTTGTTGAGCAAGAGTTCTTACTGAAGTTTTAGGGGCATCAGTCATTATTTCTCTAACATTTCCAATCACTTCTGCTGTCCGGACTTTTGGTCGCCCACCACCCTCTTGGCGTCCCACACTACCAGTTTGTCGAAAAACTGGAACAATTCTGATTAGTGTACACTGAAAAGTATTATAATCAAAAGCAAGATTGGGAAATTCATCTCGAAATTCTTCCAAACAAGCTTGAATTGAATACTTCCACTGGCCATCGATCTTTTGACCATTTCGAAAATATGCTTCAACCATGAATGCTTTGTGTACGTTAGTAAATACCATTTTCAAAATTAAAAAATATAAATTAGTATCTTCGATATTAGATTCTGACAATTTTTGACAGACAACAGTTGACATTTAATAATTATTACAAATCAGATACTTAAGTAAAGATATACGATTTTTTGTTCAGAGCCCACTTGACTTCGAATGTTTCTGAACACCCGTTATTAAAATTTTCAGTGATATGTCATATTTTGTGTGATACCGTGTTTTGTCGGTTGTGAAGTAATTTTAAACTCGCTTAAGTTAAGGTAAGCTAAACAATTATTTTTTGCATATAATGGTATGAAATATAGATTATAGGTTATGTAATTTCACAAGAATTTTTCAGTTTCTTATTAAACTTGTAACGAAATTAATACTTCGGTAAAATAACAGCTAGGCTTGTACATTGAGACATGTCTCAAACCACAAACCTTATAGTAAAATGCTTTGTTCATCATATTAAACCTTAATTACAGATACCAAGAAGCAAATCAAACAAGAAAAGAATGCTGAATGAGGAACATGAGGAGCTGCGGCTCGCTTAATTTTAGAAAATAATTTCACCCTTAGACAAGCTGCTAACCAGTACGACATTTCGAAATCTACTCTTTCTCGACATATTCTAAAGCACAATGCAAATGGAGTTGAAGTATTTATGTACACTGCTGCCCAAGATGTTGAAAAAGTTTTTGCGGAAATGCAAGAACGCGAATTAGTTACATATTGTTAGAATCTGTAAATATGCATTATGGTTTGTCAACACAGGAAGTGTGAAAGCTAGCGTTTAACTATGCTGTAGCAAATAAAATAGAATATCCCGCTTCTTGGGACTTAAACAAAAAATTTGGCAAGCAATGGTTTAGATACTTCTTACGGAGGCATCCACGAATATTATTAAGAAAACCAGAAGTACTAATTTAGGAAGAGCAACCTCATTTAATAGAACTAATGTGAATATATTCTTTGATAAACTTGAGGAAGTTATACAGGGTCAATTTACTCCAGAAAACATTTATAATTCAGACAGGTATGTCAATATGTCAACAGTGCATACTCCAGTCCCAGCTGTTCCGGCAAAAGGCTCCGAGCAAGTTGGTGGCATCACATCAATTGAACGGGGTTTACGTGTTATTTGTTGGAGCATAAGGAGCGCGAATCCGAGGGGGTGGTCGAATAGTTCAATATTTATTAAATATTTACATCACTTTATAAAACATGCTCTTCCAACCCCTGAAAATAGAGTGCTAATTATTATGGATAACCACGAGAGTCACATCTCGGTTAAAGCCTTAGACTTAGCTAAAACATCAGGAATAACGATGTTAACCTTTCCACCACATACAAGTCATAAATTGCAGCCACTTGATAGAACTGTATTTGGGTTATTAAAAAAATATTACAATACTGCTTGTATTGAATGGCTTTTGACCAATTGCGGCATACCAATGTTCATTTAACATGTGGCTGAATGTGTTGGAAAGGCTTATCCGCTGGCATTTACATCTAAAAACGTGCAGTCAGGTTTGTCTGTCAGGAATATATCCTGTAGACAGAAGCGTTTTCAGAGGTGACGGATTTTTGAGCACTTATGTGACTGACAGAATAGTTTCACGCACCCCATTTAACTTGGAAGACCAATTTAAGCTTGGGACATCTACCTCAGAAAGTCAACCTCAAACCGAAACTTTAAGGGAACACCACTCACCAGAGCACGTACGACCATTTCCAAAGGCTCAACAAAGGAAAGGGGGAAAAGAGGGAGTAGGAAACCAGACAGATGCAGGATAGTTACTGATACTCTGGAGAAACTTGAACTTGAGTTGCAAGCACGAAAGAAAAGTAGAACAAAGGAGAGAGATAACGCAATTAAGAAAAAGAGTATTAGAAAAGTTTTAAAATACAGTAATTCCGAAGAAGAGTTTCAGGAGGACACAGAGAGCACTCTTGAAGATGTTGAATTTGCACATGAAGAGATGGAAATCAATTTCAACGAAGAATTTAAGATTGGCGACTATATTTTAGCAAAAATAGAAACGAAAAAAAAAAAGAAAATTTTACTACGTTGCTAAAATTACAGATATTGATGATAATACTTTGAATGTAAAATGATATAAAAAAAATAAATTTACTCAAAAATTTGAAATTGGGGACAATAGTACGATTTGTCAAAGAGAGTATTTTCACTTGGAAAACCGCTGTTGGTTGGAGGTACTGCACGACGGAAGGTGAAGCTCAAATTTGAAATAGACTAGTCAGTTTATAACATAGAATAGAATTTGTAAAAGCGTACAAACCTCTGTGTCTCAAAGTACTTTATAAGGCTTGTACTTTAGAACGTAGTGGATTTGAAAGAAAAGTATTTTTAGCTTTTATTCGTTTAATTTTAGTATCTTTTTTTATATTTAGTTTACTTCAAAACATTTTTATCTTTAATGTTCTGTATTAATATTAAATAAAAATTATGTTGCAAATAGTCTGATAGAAAGTTTTTTTTTTGTGCCAAAGTACAAGGATCTTCCCTACTGTACGATAGGTATTTAATTTCTGGAAAGCAGTGTGAATGGGCGCATTGTTATCAAATACTTGTTATCAAATACTTTTTGACAATTTTCTTCGACGTTTTTCAGAAATATTGTCTCTCAATTTATGCAAGAAACAAATATAATATGTTGACATTTATATTGCAATCTTTGAAGTCAATCTGTAAAATTGACGTTTTTTATAGCCTCGTTTTAATTAGTTAGTGTAAAAGTGTGACATAGTATTTTCTTCAACGAATCCTTTAATGATTTTATTGACATCACAACTCTTTAGCTCGCGTCTTTCATATACTCTTAAATTCTCTAAATATTGGTATTTTTCAATATGATTGGTTATACCTAAACTAGATCTTAAAATCGACACCTCCTACCGTGGATTTTCTCTTGACAACGAATTTACAAAGCTATTAATTTATTATCAGTTTGTAAATACTTATTCATCGTTACTTGTACATATAGCTTTCACATAATTATTTTAATCTATTTCGAAGCTCCATTTCTTTTATGTAGATTTTAAATGAAACTTTAAGGATATATACATATAAGTTAACTCCCGACTTGTATGTAATTTATGCCATAAATCTTGTAAATAAAATTAGGCAGCTGATGCATTTGTTCTTGGTACATTGGCAAGTTTAGAGTTTTCTAATCTTTTGTACATATGAAGAATTGTCATTATTTTATATTGCCGTTTATTAGAATTTCTGTCTTTTTATTGTTATGAGTATATAGTTTATTTTGTTTTATTGCAAGAATTTTTTTATATATTTGTTGAATTTTAAATATTTATTTTTCTTACATAGAGTTTAAATTTATTTTTTAACAAAATAAATTTTTATTTAGATATATCGCCACTGATGAGATCAAATAAAGATCGGAACACGTATTTAGAACAAAAAAAATGGTTGTTTACGAATTTAGTACTAGCATATCCACATCAGGGGCGCTAGTGTAAGGGTCTAACTTTTAACGTGGAATGACACTCTTTTTATGCTCCTTGATATAACGTCAATCAATACCTTTTGTTATAAATATTAGTTTGTAATTTTGCTATAATTACTTGCTATAATAAATGATATCTTTTAAGATTGGTATTATTTCGTAAACTTCTTACTGCTCTCGCTTTTATACACGATGAAAGATGGAAAAATTTTATTTTACAACTTCTATTTCAACAGTTCTTAACTGTCACTGAAGCCATTAACATGAAAATTACCAAATCTGCAATATATATATATATATATATATATATATATATATATATATATATATAAATAAAATGTACACGGTATAGTGCAAATATTATTTCAGTTTAAACCTTCGTAATGGTAAAGGATCCAACTTTTCAAACAGGATGATTTAATACTAACCTCTATAATTAGTAGGCTAAAGGAAAATGAAGGTTAGAACTACATAGGTAACCCAACGAGAAAGTTTCCATTTCTTAATTTTTATTTTAAACAGAATTTGGAACCTCCCTCGCTTGGAAAATGATTTAAATATTATTAATGATAACTTACATAATAGCAATATTAAAGACGGATGATCTGTAGTGTTAGTATCAGAACCACTCAATACATAGAACCATTGGATAGGATCTACCCTAATGCCATACCTATACAAAAATAAATTATATATTTAGATCTACATAGAAAGATGTGAGGAAAATATGAGCAATACACACTTTATAAAGTTTTCAAGGAGAAGCCTAAATCCACCTATAGACAATAGTAGGAAAGCCCAATTAACAAAACCAGTAAAATTGTCAAAGCCTGATGTCCAAGAAAAGAGAGAATCCCTTGGCTTGTGGCATCTGAAAAATAATAGATTTTTTGTATATTTTAAAGTAAATTTGAACGTAGTACAATATCGTGTACATTGATGAGGCCTGTATACACTTTTACAAAAATTTAATTATAATTCTATGGTTTGAATCTTCTTTACAGCGGGTATAAATTATTCAGCCTCCATTCTTAGAGCACTATATATGTATGTATTTATAATACTTACATTATCCAGAAATACTACTCGTTTAACTTATCCGCTTTAAATGCATTTGGGCAAATTATTAGTAAACGCTACTATTACGAAGGAGCGTTTTTAATTTCGCGGAACGGTTGAGTTGGATTGTAGCGTCATGTCGTAACGTATTCAGTGACTCCTTATTAGTATAAGAATAAAATTTTATCATAATTGTGTCAGTAGTGTTTGTACTGTCGTCGGCCAAGCAACTAAATCGAAAAGAAAGTGTGAAATATGTAGGACATCGACTATCACGTTATTATAAAGTTCCTTACAAAGTAAGAAAAGTCTGTTCAAATCATAATAAAACAGATGTCATCGGTTTATGTGGATTCTTACCCGGGAAAACCTATGGTTTATAATTGACACAGTCTCGTTAAGCAAGGTAAGGAATCACTTGAAGACGACCCAGAACTTGTTCCAAAAGTCGAAAAATTAATAATGGAAGATGCTCCGTTAAAGAAGACACAATTCGCAGGAATTATTGGAGTATTCGATACAACCATTTTTAAAATTGTTCATCATCTTGCACGACTAAGGTCCGCACGAGATGGGTGCTGAGAATGCTCATACCACCTAAAAACAACAGCGCGTGGAATATTTCCGGGCGTCTTTAGACCTCTATAATGAAGACATGAATAATTTATTGAATTAAATTGTTATTGGGGATGAAACTTGGGTTCATTATTATGAACCTGAGCCCAAGCAAGGCTTCATACAGTGGCATAAAAAAAGCCACACCACCACCCGAGAAGTACGTAGAGCGGTTAGAGGAAGTCATTAAAGAAAAAAAGAAAGGGAAAATTGGCGAAAGTTGTCCTGCTCCTGCACGACAATGCTCCCGTCCACAAGAGTCGTGTTACGTTGATTGCCCTGGATAAAGTGGGCTTCGATATTTTGAATCACCCAGTCTACAGTCTAGACCTCGGTCCGAGTGATTTTTAACTGTTTCTTGCAATGAAAAAGGAACTGCGTGGGCATATTTTTCAGACAAAGATAAAACATTTTTTAATGAAAGCATACACAAGCTAATTCTGAAAGATCTGAAGAATGTATTGGAGTTGAGTTGGGTTGGTGAATATATTGAAAAAGAAAAATGTTGTATTTTTATCTTCACTTCATTTCCCCAACTCCGCGAACTTATACATCCTCTGTTCCGAAAATAACCGAAATGGCTGTGTTTTAACAAAATTTCACTTTTGTCGATCCTTTGATTTATGAAGCTTCAACCGTCCTATATAATTTGTAAAAAATTTATAGCACTTTCTTCACTAAAACCAACGCTGTATTTAAGTAACAGTAGTTATAGTAGATGCTAGTGCATATCTCGGTGGAAAAATTAATAAAGTACGAGTATAATTAATAAAAATTAATGTGTTCGCGCTGAATATCGAAATGCCTGATTTTTGATAAATCATGAATATCGAAAATCAAGCAGTTGGCGATTGTTACACAACAATGGATCTTCTCATCGTTGGACAGTCTCCGCATTCGCCCAATTTGGTTCCGTACGGTTATTCTTTTATATTCTAGCAATGAACGTAAGCAGTTTTGTATGAATTGAAGTCATTCAAAAGTCAAGCACGATACCATACCATTACAGTATTTATAACAGCGAAATAAAAAACTAATTTAATACACTTCTTAAACGTATAAAAGCCGTTGTATTTCTGCTGAGGCAGAATATTTGGAAAAAATAACATCATTTTGCTAAGATTTCTTGGAAATTAGTTAATTCAGTGTTATTCAATATACAGGGTGAATATAAATATATGCGACGAATTTTATAGGGTGATTCCTAGGGTTATTATGATCATAAAAGTTCATATGAATGTATGCCGGCTTAGTTTTAAAGTTACGGGATGTTTAATAGTAAATTTTCAAAATTGTTCTAAATGATCGCCTTCATCTTCAATGCAATCTTCTATCCTCCGTTGCATTGATTCGTAAGTGCGTTCAAGAATACCGTTAATTGTCTCTGCAAAAATATTCGCTTTGAAGGGAATAGTTATTTATGATACAATTGTTAAAAGTGGGATTTTATTTTGTTAATGCAGCAACCCAACGAACAAAATAAAATAACTTTTAACACGTATATCATACACTATTTTTGCTACAATTACCATTTAAAGCACATTAAAGTTGTTTCAAACATTTTCAATTTATTAAAATTCAAAAGTTTATGGAAGAAGTAAATCAAGTTTGTATATTGTTTGACACGTCACGCTTGTTAAACGTGTGACAAATACTGCAAGACAAATAATTCTAATATTAAAGATTCGAATATGAGCAATTTTATCGAAGAAAAATGGAATCACTTCCAGAAAATATTAAAGAAGCTGCTTCTAGGCCAAATTTACTAAATCGAAGCAACAATATGAAATAGCTTTCAAACGCTTCACTAGTGAGAATGTGACAGGTAAATATAGTGAAATCGATATGTGGCTTATTTAAAAAAAAAGTCTTCGACGCTTTGGACACATTTTTCTATGAAAAAAAAATTATCAGAATAATTGAAACATACATGAATGGGTAAAACCCCACCAGTTTTGTATAATACAAAGGTACAAAAATATAACACAAAAACGTGTCCTGTAGAAATGCGAAATACGTATCTGCGCCTCTGGGGAGGGATATGTTCGGACACGTTCACAAAAAATATTAATAGTGAACCTGTATTTGTGTTCTTCACAACAGATTTTTAATAATATTTTATATTATTAAAAATACCTTTGTATTATACAAAACTGGTGGGGTTTTACCCACTCATGTATGTTTCAATTATTCTGATACATTACACATGCGGTTAGTCCGTAGTATGAGTGAAGACACAGACAAAATGCAGTTTCTAGAGACACGGCTGCGCCATCTTTAGAAGGGCTTCGTCACAAAAGTTTATGGAAGAAGTAAATCAAGTTTGTATATTGTTTGACACGTCACGCTTGTTAAACGTGTGACAAATACTGCAAGACAAATAATTCTAATATTAAAGATTCGAATATGAGCAATTTTATCGAAGAAAAATGGAATCACTTCCAGAAAATATTAAAGAAGCTGCTTCTAGGCCAAATTTACTAAATCGAAGCAACAATATGAAATAGCTTTCAAACGCTTCACTAGTGAGAATGTGACAGGTAAATATAGTGAAATCGTTATGTGGCTTATTTAAAAAAAAAGTCTTCGACGCTTTGGACACATTTTTCTATGAAAAAAAAATTATCAGAATAATTGAAACATACATGAATGGGTAAAACCCCACCAGTTTTGTATAATACAAAGGTACAAAAATATAACACAAAAACGTGTCCTGTAGAAATGCGAAATACGTATCTGCGCCTCTGGGGAGGGATATGTTCGGACACGTTCACAAAAAATATTAATAGTGAACCTGTATTTGTGTTCTTCACAACAGATTTTTAATAATATTTTATATTATTAAAAATACCTTTGTATTATACAAAACTGGTGGGGTTTTACCCACTCATGTATGTTTCAATTATTCTGATACATTACACATGCGGTTAGTCCGTAGTATGAGTGAAGACACAGACAAAATGCAGTTTCTAGAGACACGGCTGCGCCATCTTTAGAAGGGCTTCGTCACAAAAGTTTATGGAAGAAGTAAATCAAGTTTGTATATTGTTTGACACGTCACGCTTGTTAAACGTGTGACAAATACTGCAAGACAAATAATTCTAATATTAAAGATTCGAATATGAGCAATTTTATCGAAGAAAAATGGAATCACTTCCAGAAAATATTAAAGAAGCTGCTTCTAGGCCAAATTTACTAAATCGAAGCAACAATATGAAATAGCTTTCAAACGCTTCACTAGTGAGAATGTGACAGGTAAATATAGTGAAATCGTTATGTGGCTTATTTAAAAAAAAGTCTTCGACGCTTTGGACACATTTTTCTATGAAAAAAAAATTATCAGAATAATTGAAACATACATGAATGGGTAAAACCCCACCAGTTTTGTATAATACAAAGGTATAATACAAAGGTACAAAAATATAACACAAAAACGTGTCCTGTAGAAATGCGAAATACGTATCTGCGTCTCTGGGGAGGGATATGTTCGGACACGTTCACAAAAAATATTAATAGTGAACCTGTATTTGTGTTCTTCACAACAGATTTTTAAAAATATTTTATATTATTAAAAAAAAATTGCTAAAAATATTACAAATTGTTTTAATTTGCAATACTAATATTACTATTTTCTACGATCAGCTGTAATAACAAAAAAATTTGCATTTTATATTCAATATTTGTTTATTTCAAACGACAACTATGTTCAACATGGTTATAGAGTAGGTGACTGAATTGTTAAAATTTAGATTTGTCAAATGTTCATGATATTATTGGTCGAATATTGGAATGTTGCATTCTTATTGGCGGTAAACTTCTATCTTAATGAAAAATTTGTATCTTAATGAACATCATTAAAGTACAAGTCCCGGATATCTAATAATACAATTAAAGTATGGGAGTAGAAAAACACTTTTTTCTACTCCCATACTTTAATAAGTGACATCCCGAGTACACCTCCTGAGATCAGAAGTGCTGCAAAACCTGTAAGTTTGAATTTGTTGCCAGAAAAAAAAGACATATGAGAGGCAACATAACCATTTCATAACATGGTGAAATGCGAAGAAATTATGTAAATATTCGGAACACGTACTAGTTGCCTATTTTTCTGAGAAAGCAAATACACTACTAAAATCGTCATCACTCTGGTCGATTTACTCGACGCTAAAAACCATATTGTCTACAAAAAATTATATTGATTTAAGTCAGTTCAAAAGTTGACTGCATTAAAAAAAAAAGAAGCAGTTGGATACCAATGAAACAGACATGGAATATACACGTTTGTAACTGTACACATGGATATACACCTCGTATTTTCCAGCATTTACTTCTGCTTAAGACACGTGTTTCTGCCATCTACTATTTGGCGTCATCAGTTAAGCTAGTGAAGTAAGTAAAGCTTAAACAAATCGCCTCATAAGGTATAGCAAATTTTGTCCTATCAGGTGGCACCATATAATCTAGTGACATCTGACGGACGAAAGAGACTATGCCGATCTTTCGTCCGTCAGATGTCACTAGATTATATGGTGCCACCTAATAGGACAAAATTTGCTATACCTTATGAGGCGATTTGTTTAAGCTTTACTTACTTCACTAGCTTAACTGATGACGCCTAATAGTAGATGGCAGAAACACGTGTCTTAAGCAGAAGTAAATGCTGGAAAATACGAGGTGTATATCCATGTGTACAGTTAAGACGTGTATATTGCATGTCTGTTTCATTTGTAACAAATGCGTAATACGTGCTTAACATATTGATATACTTAAACCTTTTTTTGTAAAATTGGATACAAACCCAAAAAGTTAAAAATCGTTTTACAGAGCGAAATATGCAAATTTTTGTGCGAAGTCCCTGGACGAAATACACTTATTAAACAAGATAAACTTTATATGTCGATTTAATATTATAGTTTAATAGATATTTTTATATTATAGGTTCTAATTATTGGAATCGCAGGTGCCTATAGGCGTGACGAATTAGTAAAACTGACTATTACTATTATCGATTCAAAAACAAGAAGGACTTGAATTTTCAGTCACAAATAACACCCAAGAAAATTCAATTGACTATTTATATTTTTATAGAAAATACGTTGCTTTAAGGCCTATAGCTTGTTTCAAACCTTAGAAAAAAGTACGGGCCATATGGGAAGGAGGGGCGCTGTTGCCTATTCATACGTAACTAACTTCATCTTTGTTGTCGCCTTAATAAATTGATGTCAATAAAAAACCAAATAACCTTGTTCTAATTTTTGACAAATTTGCGTTCATCAAATATTTACAATAAAAGGCTAATAATATGGTAAATAAGATTAATATTATATACCGTGTGTCCCAATTTCGATGCTCACCATTGGTATCTCGGTTATTAGAAGATATAGAACAACGGTTAAATGGGGAGTGTTTTGCAGAATTCAATACTCGCGGCAAATCTCATTTCAAATTTGACCTAACTTTTTAAATTTTTAAAATATTTTGAAAAATAAAAAATTTGCCGATTTCGTTATTCCTCAATAACTCGATAACGCTTAGTTCTGACCTCTTTTAAAGTTTTACATTGTTGAGACACTTTTTTAAAACAAATTATTTGATACAAACAGAAACCCCCGATTATCATTTGTTTTTAAGTTATTACCACCACTATCTTTTGTTTTTCATATGGCGGCCATATTGGATTTTGGGTTTGTTAGGTAGTCCTCAAAATGTGCTTTTCAACGATGTATAACATGCCTGAAAAATTTTTATTTATAAGGAAAATATTAATAAAAACGTAAATTAATCTTTAATATGAAATTAGTAGGCTGAAAAATTAAACACCAATGTCAAATGAAAGTGAAAAGATATTCTAAGTAATACTGTAAACAAACGAAACGATAAAAAAATTATAGAAATAAAAAGTAAAGATACAGAACTTAAAGTTCACATTCACTTAAAGAAATTGTTCAATATGACGACCATTCTGTTCCACACAATTTTGACACCTTGTTCGAGTAGAGTTACAAACTCTACGTAGCGTGTTTCCGTTTACTGATCGTAGCACATCTAGTACTCTTTGTTCTAAAATTTCCCGAGTTTCTGGCGGTTCAAAATCAAATACTTCGTTTTTAGTGGTACCCCATAAATAAAAGTCAAGCGGGGTAAGGTCGGGTGACCTCGCAGGCCATTGCACGGGTCCATTATTTGAAATCACTCTCTCATTAAAGTTTTCTCTCAAAAAATGTTGCACGTTACGAGTGTTATGGGCCGGGCAACCATCTTGCTGGAACCAGATGTTTTGCATGTTCTCGGGATTAATAATTTCCCTCAAAGCAGGCATTATCTCGTTTGTTAGTAGCTCCAAATATCTGTTACCAGTTAAATTGTAATCAAAGATGAAAGGACCTATTAACTGATTATCTAAAACGAAAAAGAGTTTAAAAAACAAAAAAAATGTAAACAAAATGTCATACCAATTAAACCGCACCAGACATTAAAACCAAATCGAACTTGAAATCTTCTTTGATTTACCAAATGTGGATTTTCAGTAGACCAATGATGATAGTTATTCCTATTGAACACTCCACAATTGGTAAATCGTGTTTCATCTGTCCATAGTATTTTCCTAGGAAAATTAGCGTCATATTCACATTTTTGAAGGTACCACCTGCTAAACTGTAATCGTCGGAGATTGTCATTATCACTTAAACCTTGTACAATTGTTGGTTTGTAAGGGTGATACTTGTTTTTCGTCAAGGTTCTGTGAACAGTAGATTTTGAAATCCCTGTTTCTCGTGTCACATGACGAACTGATGTGCTGGGATTGTTCCTAACGTTCTGCAAAATATTATTTAGACGTGTATCAGCATCATTAACTTCATAGTTAGCTCGTTTTTGTTCGAAGCTTCCAAAGTTTTTTAATTTGCTAACTAGTCTTCTAAAAATTGTCCTGTGTGGCTGTTGTCTTTCTGGAAAACGCTCTGCATAACTCGTGCACGCATTTTTAGTGTTTCTATTTGCTTTGAAATACACTTCCAACATATCAACTTCTTCTTGGTTTGAATATCTATGTGCCATTATCAATACTTATAAATCTTAATACTTGACAATAATTACTTATCACTAACTACAAGTAGTTTTAATTAACTTATCTCTGCAGCACTAATTGTATAGCAAACGCCAATTAAGTTGGCGCGAGGAGGGGTAAGTTCGCGCTGGATTAAAAGTAGTGGGGAGATTTGTATTTGGTTTTACATCAAATGTCAGATAATCCTAACCTCTGAGCGTGTATCACTTTATGATCCCCTAGCAAAGACATTATGTTCCGTCAAACGTCAATGACAAATGTATTCTGACAATTACTTGAGTAGTGGGGGTGGACGTTTTTAAAAACGGCTTCTGCGCACCCCCTCTTCGCGCCAACTTAATTGGCGATTGCTATACTTTGACAGGTTATCGTTTTGTTTCATTGTCAGAATACATTTGTCATTGACGTTTGACGGAACATAATGTCTTTGCTAGTGATACACGTTCAGAGGTTAGAATTATCTGACATTTGATGTAAAACCAAATACAAATCTCCCCACTACTTTTAATCCTGCGCGAACTTACCCCTCCTCGCGCTAACTTAATTGGCGTTTGCTATACTTAGAATATCTTTTCACTTTCATTTGACATTGGTGTTTAATTTTTCAGCCTACTAATTTCATATTATAGATTAATTTACGTTTTTATTAATATTTTCCTAATAAATAAATATTTTTCAAGCATGTTATACATCGTTGAAAAGCACATTTTGAGGACTACCTAACAAACCCAAAATCCAATATGGCCGCCATATGAAAAACAAAAGATAGTGATAATAACTTAAAAACAAATGACAATCGGGGGTTTCTGTTTGTATCAAATAATTTGTTTTAAAAAAGTGTCTGAACAATGTAAAACTTTAAAAGAGGTCAGACTAAGCGTTATCGAGTTATTGAGGAATAACGAAATCGGCAAATTTTTGATTTTTCAAAATATTTTAAAAATTTAAAAAGTTAGATCAAATTTGAAATGAGATTTGCCGCGAGTATTGAATTTTGCAAAACATTCCCCATTTAACCGTTGTTCTATATCTTCTAATAACCGAGATACCAATGGTGAGCATCGAAATTGGGACACACGGTATACAAATATATTTTATCAAAAGGAAGAATATTTTAAACTATTTTGCATTTTTTTAAGGTTCTTAGCTTTTCTTCAGAAGAACGAAGCTTATTGAAAAATTACTTTAGTGTTTAATTTAATGTATTTATGTAAAATTTTCATTTAATGGGTATAAATAAAATTATAATTCAATTTATTGTGTATAGAATAAACAATTTTGAAGTTTTTATTATTAGAATTAAAGACAAGAGACAAACTGTTTATTGTTTACATTTATGTTATAACAACATATGGAATAAACTTTAGGCTATTTCAAATAAATTTTATCCTTTACCACAAAGATTAAAAAGTTTATGTAGGTTGCACAACGCATTACATTATTAAATAAGGAAAGTAAAGTTTTATTAATCGGAGAAAGAAGTTTGTGAAGAAAATTCTGAAGAACTTGAGTCAGCTAATGGTATTATAAACTCCTCGATATTATCTTCTATTTCATCTGTTCTTCACAATCGGTACAATGTCAGTTTACTAAATGTTGGTAAATCAGAATCACTGTTAACAACAGCAAAAATTTTGTTTAACATAGGTGGATTATTATTCAAAAAAAAATTATTCACTTTACATCGAATAATAAGCTGCACATTTCATTATATGTCTTTGTTTGAGTGTTTTTCTATAAACTACTTCTTTTCGGCATTTGTCTACGTCGGCTTGTAAATCTATGTGACTTTCGTACTGCATATAGCTAAAGGCATTACGAATCATCTCCCGTTCTCTAGATTTATAAACTTCACCTTGCCGTCTTCTTTTAACTGAAAACTCCAAAGTAAACTGCAAATGCAACCCAACTCGAATACAATAAATGCCCATACATCTCATAATTGTAACTTAGGCGTATTAAACAAAATATATTTCTTAATACTGGTTGTATAACTACTTGAGAAAGATACGAAAGAAATAAAAAAGCAAACTAATATACAATGAAACAAAGCCAAATGACAGATTACAGTCCAGTGACAGATGAACAAATTTTACTATAATTACGATTTTACAACATTGTACGTGCTAGAAAAAGATGTATTCATTGTCAAGTATGTAAGATAGCAAAAGAGGGAAATAGTCCATAAGAGCCTGTACTTTTTTCTAGGGTTGAAACACGCAATATTGCCAAAATACCGAGTGAAATTGCTAAATATTTATACCTACCAGACTGCCTCTTATATACAGGACACTGCTTCCACCGAAGATCGGCCACTTTATTAGTAAATGGTGGAGGTGACATCACCCAATTAAAGCGACACGGGGATGACAAAGTTCTACAGTTGCCGAAGGCTATATAGATAATATTAATGAAAAAATTGAAACAGCAAAGAAAATTTTACCGCGACCATCGAATGTCCAAATAATTTTGCTGAACACAATTATCAAGAAATTACCATATCACGAAATAGCCCTAATATTCCAAGGGAATGAGGAATTATTATTGTATAAACTGCACTTTCAGTTTCCAGATTACAAATAATGCCAATAAGTGAATTAGTGTAGTCTACTGTTTTATTTATTTGTTATAAATATGTTACAGTAAAGTAGGTGATTTAAAATAGTTTCATTTTATTAAGTGATTGTACAAAAAATGTTGTATGTATTACGAGCAAAAAGAGACATTGCTCTCGAGTAATTATCGCACCACGCGAAGCGGTTACTCTCGAGCAATAATATATCACATTTCGCTTTTAATACAAATAATTATTAATGCATGTATACTATAATTGTACATTTTTAAGTGTAGTATGCTGTGTTAAAAATTCAACTTTTAATAGTGATTGTAGAAAATAGTTATTTTTATATTAAGTAGGCAAAGCAAAGGCTTTTTGAGGTTTTTAATTTTTTTAACAATACATTCGAAAGCTCAAAATACTGGCTTTGCGTACTAATATAAACAACTTTTTTTCTACAATTACACAGCTTTGAACAGCAAGTTTATTATTAAAAAATATTCAGTTACCGTTATAGTTACTAATGTAGATAAAAATTTTAAAAAAATTCTGTGGTCTGAATAAGTGTCGCTTTCCAAGTGTTATCTATAAAATCTTTCTATAATGGCTCGTTTTCTAAACGGGACTCGTGCCACAAAATGGTACCTTATGAAACTTGAGTTTTAATATACTATTTTAAAGGCGAAAAAACACCTATTTTTGAGCAATTGTAGAGAAAATATTTATTCCATGTCATTTCAATATTATTCAAATGACAAATTTATTATTAAGAAATCGAATTTTGATTGTTGCAATTTTACATAATACATTTCACTAGCTTTTTGCATAAACATACAAGGCACTACCGAGTATATTCTAAAAATGATATAATTAAAAATTATAAAGAATAATAGTAAGAGAAAGTCAACAATTTACAGACAATTTTCTACACTCAGACAATGAAAACAAACAAGTTTTATACTTGTTAGGGATATAAGTTTGCGCGGTTATCACGTGACGAATAAATTATAATAAAAAGCATTTATCTAACTTATGTCGGGTCTTAACATGTATATCGGGATATATTGTATCGTAGTATGTAAATAAAAAGAGAATTGCTAATAATAATTAGGACAATGTCAAAATATTATATTATCTATAAAATTTATTTGTATACCTAGTGAGTTTGTAATAAATGTAAGCTATAAGATAAAGTTACTTAGATGATGAATTTCATTATCTGATAGAACCTATTACGAGCATATGTCTGCTATTAAGCAGATTGAAATAACGTGCCTTCAAAAACTTCCCTCATTATAGTAGGCTGTTTTTTAAGTAATTAAGTAATCGAAGATTGGTGCACATGCGAAGCTTTAGAAAAACGTTAAATTCTGACAGTTGTCGTAAATAAATTCAAATTATAAACGCTTATATTTTTTAAATTATTATATTATAATGTTAGACTTACAACGTAAAATATTTATTATTCCAAGTTACTATAGAACTGGCCAAAAATTAGACAATGAAAATTGGGTTTATTCCACTAATCAGTGCTTACAGGATTTCCGGCAACAGTATCGTAATCTGCCAGTTACTTACGCACAACTGCAGAGACATATTCAAGCTTGTGTTATTCAATTTGGTGCAACAGGGGTAATAACTCGTAAACCTGGCGGTGGAGCACATAGAAAACGAACAGCAAATTGCATAGAGGATATTCGACGAATGGACAAGTTATTCAACTAAACTATCAAAAAACTATCACAACAAGTTCATTTGTCAGTGGGAATATGTCTAAGAGGTTGCCTCGTAACTCTCCACCAATAATATTCTTACGCGGGAAAGTGGCACTCAGCGTGCCCTTCATATTAAAATGGTTTTGACTTTAAATTTATCATTAGTTAAATAGGCATAAATCGAGTAAAGTAAATCACTGTTTTCTATAGACAAAACGATTGGTTTATATACGATCTAATACACATTACACAAAGCATGTCGTCCTTTACTTAAAGCAATACTAAATTAATTAATATGTGACGGTGTTTCACTGAGTCAACCACTCAGTGAAACACTGTCACATATTAATTAATTTAGTATTCTACTGTCACAACCCAGTCCTTTCAATAAACTGTTATTACGGAGTTAATAAAAAAATGAGTTCACAAATGCAAATACTAACTGGATATCAAGATATTATTGGATACAGTTTTCTTATAAATAACCAAAATAAAATTACAATCTTTACAAACAAAAAACTTTATTGAGTTAATACATTACTTTAATTTAAAATAGAAATAAAACTACGGTTCTAATCTTCACTTTTAATCTTTAATCGTAACATGACAATTGTTTCGCCACCACAGTGGCTTCCTCAGGTGCTTACATCTAAAGAGTACGTTACAAACTAAATAATATATATATATATATATATATATATATATATATATAAATATAATATCTTCGTGACCTTGGTATGATAAGGTAAACTTAATAAGTCGGCGATTAAAGGTCTGGTTCATTACTTCAAAGTATATATATTTAAAACAACTCTACATGTTTCGGCAATGATGCCTTTGTCAAGAGAATACAAAATATATAATATTCTTTATTCTCTTGACAAAGGCATCATTGCCGAAACATGTAGAGTTGTTTTAAATATATATACTTTGAAGTAATGAACCAGACCTTTAATCGCCGACTTATTAAGTTTACCTTATATATATATAGATATATATATATATATATAATATTTTCGTGACCTTGGTATGATAAGGTAAACTTAATAAGTCGGCGATTAAAGGTCTGGTTCATTACTTCAAAGTATATATATTTCAAACAACCCTATTTATATTTTTTATTCCCTTGACAAAGGCATCATTGCCGAAACATGTAGGGTTGTTTTAAATATATATATACTTTGAAGTAATGAACCAGACCTTTAATCGCCGACTTATTAAGTTTACCTTATATATATATATATATATATATATATATATATATATATATATATATATATAAAATCAAGAAGGATGGTATTATTTTACAATGTTTTAAAAGAAATCTATGAATTTACACAAGTATTGTCGGTAGTGAGAAAATGTGGCACATCTGGTCGGCCCTAACTGTATATTATAGGGTACTAAACATGTTTACGCATAAAATTTGTTTAATAAACTACATATACATTTGTATTATCGTCTAAACAGATTTTAAGTAAATAAATTTAATAAAGGCGAGTTATTTAAATTTAATTGGTCATTTTGTTACGAAAACACAGTATTATCTATGGGTTTTGAATAATATAAATAATAATGACATTCTCGACAAATGCTTCTTTTCGGATGAGGCTTGGTTCTATCTTCCAGAATATTTAAACAAGCAAAATATGAGAATTTGGTTTGCAGAAGCCCACATTAATTTATGGAAACTACGCTACGTCTACAAAAAATAGACGTCTGGCCAGCAGTTTCAAGAAGACGAATTATTGGGCCTATAATTTTAATCAAACCATAACTGCTGAAAGATATCGAAATGAATTAATAGAGCCGTTTATTAATGAACTTCGTGATGATGAACTTATTGGAGAATATTTCCAGCGAGATAAGGCACCAGCGCACGAATCTTAAGAAATAGCTATTTTGCAAGAATTTTTCGATACAAGAATTATTAATTTTCCTCTAAGATCTCCAGATTTGACAATTTTAGATTAATTTATTTTTCCATATTTAAAGAATTCCATTTTCAAGACCAGATCACACAATCGAAGAGCTTCGTAATGCAATTGTAAATTTTTGTGCTAACATAACCCAAGAAAACCCAATAAATGGCTTTGAAACCAGGAAGCGTAGAGATAATAATGTCCAAATTTCACAATAATGGTCAACATTTCCAACATCTGGTTTAGTATTATTTTATTTTAATTTTGACTATTGTAATAAATATTTTTTCAAAAACTAAATTACTAATTATTACACACATTTACATGACATAACCAAACTATCAAAATTATACGTTTGTGACAGATTATGTACACGCGCCAACAATTAAAAAAAGCATGGCCGTCTCTAATTAGGAAAGTTTTTAAAGATACGTTATATATATTTCTTTTATTATAAAACTCCAATTCAGAGGAGATTTTATTTAAATGTATTTATCGGGTGTGAAGAACACCATACAAGTTCATATATTTGTAAAGGTATCTTTCCAGAGACGTAGATACGAATTTCATCTTGCTACAGAAACATCGGTACGCCCCTGCTGGAGAGATGCATTTATAAATATAACAATTTTGCTATCTCACAGAAATTATTAAGACATAGCGTAGAAGAACATTCAGCGCAGCGCATTGACAAAAAACGCCAAAATAACTAAACTCTGTCTCAATAACAAATGCGGAACTAAGCATACTGTTTCCATAGACGGTAAAAACCATATCTATAGAAACTGTATTAACGTTTCTTCACTCCTTGTCGGACGAACAAAATAATTTGAAACATACTTGAGTAGTACAAAAGTATTTTTAATAATATAAAATATTATTAAAAATGGGGTGTGAAGAACACAATACAAGTTATATATTTGTGAATGTATCTCCTCTCCAGAGACGCAGATACGTATTTCACCTTTCTACAGGATCGTCGGTACGCCCCTGCTGGAGAAGAGATACATTCAACCAAACATAACTACCTTGCTATCAACCAGAAATATTAAGACTGAGCTTGAAAGAATATTCAGTGCTGTCTGCATAATAACTGCCGAACTAAGCAACGTGTTTCTATAGACGGTAACAACCATATCTATAAAAAACTGTATTATCGTGTCGTCACTACTTGTTCGGGCGAACCGAATGCGTATATAACAAAATAATTTGAAACATACATGAGTGGGTAAAAACCACACCAATTTGTATAATACAATAGTATATTAGAGAACTAGTGTCATAAGACGATGTTTTGTTGTACGAAGCCAAGTTTGGAAAACGAGCCGAAGGCGAGTTTTCCAAAGGACGAGGACAACAAAACGTCTTATGAAACGAGTTTTCTATACTATTTTTTCTATTTCGCATTTCCATAACTTTTAAAATTTGTATTTTTCATAGTATGCAATTTGTATAAAATAAGTGACATTTACTTTTTTGAAATGTAAACGTTGGTCAAACTGACATTCCCTATTTTTAAATAGCGAATGTCATTTAAAATTTATTATTATTCTAATTCAAACAGAAACTATAAAGAAATGATCGATAATTCTAATTACCTAAGCGGGACACCACCGAATCTCCGTGAAATAGCAGAAAATACATCAAACCAACCAATATTATTCCATTATTATCTTTTGTATTCTGGTAGGTACATAACCTATATTAAGCAGCGTGTCAAATATTATTCCAAATTGAACAGGAAACCAACACTGAATAATGAAAGGTTGCGTCTCGAAATAAGGTTCATTTCGAGCCGCGAATGCGTATCAAAATGAGATCATTGTGTGTGCGAAATAGAAAAAAGTATTTTTAATAATATAAAATATTATTAAAAATGGGGTGTGAAGAACACAATACAAGTTATATATTTGTGAATGTATCTCCTCTCCAGAGACGCAGATACGTATTTCACCTTTCTACAGGATCGTCGGTACGCCCCTGCTGGAGAAGAGATACATTCAACCAAACATAACTACCTTGCTATCAACCAGAAATTATTAAGACAGAGCGTGAAAGAATATTCAGCGCTGTCTACATAATAACTTTTACCCACTCATGTATGTTTCAAATTATTTTGTTATATACGCATTCGGTTCGCCCGACAAGTAGTGAAGACACGATAATACAGTTTTTTATAGATATGGTTGTTACCGTCTATAGAAACACGTTGCTTAGTTCGGCAGTTATTATGTAGACAGCGCTGAATATTCTTTCACGCTCTGTCTTAATAATTTCTGGTTGATAGCAAGGTAGTTATGTTTGGTTGAATGTATCTCTTCTCCAGCAGGGGCGTACCGACGATCCTGTAGAAAGGTGAAATACGTATCTGCGTCTCTGGAGAGGAGATACATTCACAAATATATAACTTGTAGTGTGTTCTTCACACCCCATTTTTAATAATATTTTATATTATTAAAAATACTTTTGTATTATACAAATTGGTGTGGTTTTTACCCACTCATGTATGTTTCAAATTATTTTGTTATACTTGAGTAGGTAAAACCTCACTAATTTTGTATAAAACAAAAAGTTTTTTTATGTTTGTAAATGTAATTCTCCAGCAGGGGCGTATCGATAATTCTCTAGAAAGATGAAACCTTTACAAATAAGTATATGAGCTTATATTGTGTTCTTCGCACCCGATTTCTAATAATATTTTATATTATTAAAAAGACTTTTTGTTTTATACAAAATTAGTATGTTTCAAGGTATTTTGTTAAATAACCACTAGTTTAAGCGGCTTTAGATATTAATTTCAATCGACTTGTAAATTAGGATTCAGTAAGTCAAGCCGCTTAGACTTTGGGAGATAAACGGCTTGAGCAAATTAATTACATTTTACTAACAGTACTACTAACTACTACAAAATAAAGTTAAAATTCGAAATCTCCGACTCACTTTACGTAATAAAACATGAAAACAAGAAATAAAAAAAATTACGGGTCAATAGACTTGAAAATTTCTTTAGCGGTGTTTCCGAAAATTGTTAATACGATGGTGGTTTGACAATTAACTTGGTTTGCTATGAAAGAAAACAATTCGAGTTTTGCAACGTACTTTATTTTTCGACATAGTCCCCTCGAAGTTCAACGCACTTGCCCCAACGTTTCTCCAGCTTCGCGATTCCTTCACGGAAATGAATTGCTTCGATGCTTTCAAAATACTGGTTTACTTTCTGTATGACATCTTCATTAGACTCAAACTTTCGTCCTGCCAGAAAAGTTTTTAGTTTCGGGAATAAATGGTAGTCCGAAGGGCTAGATCTGGCGAATACGCAGGATGCGGAAGCACTTGAAATCGTAGCTCGGCCAATTTTTGCTGAGCGACACGACTTGAATGCACGGGGGCATTGTCATGGTGAAACAACACCTTTTTCTTGGCCATTCCCGGGCGTTTCTCTGTTATTGCCGCCTTTAATCGGTCCAAAAGTGATGCATAGTATTCTCCGGTAATGGTTCTTCCCTTTTCAAGGTAGTCAATTAGGAGAATTCCCTTTGCGTCCCAAAAAACTGACGCCATGACCTTTCCAGCGGATGGAACGCATTTCGCTTTTTTCGGAGCCGATTCACCACGGGCAATCCATTATTTCAACTGCTGTTTAGTTTCCGGGATATAGTGGTGTATCCAAGTTTCGTCCATTGTCACAAAACGGCGAAAAAACTCAACTACATTCTTCTGAAATACTTGCAAATTGTCGGCAGATATTTGCAAGCGAATTCGCTTTTGCTCTTGAGTGAGTAAACGCGGCACCCATCTTGCGCACAGTTTTTGGATGTGCAATTCTTTATGCAAAACGAAGTGAACTCGCTCAGTTGAGATGCCTGTGGCTTCCGCTAACTCGCGCACTTTCACTCGTCTATTGGCTAAAATCAAATCGTGGACTTTATCGATGATTTCGGGTGTCACAGCTGATTTCGAGGCTCCAGGACGTGGTGCATCTTTAATGCTTGTTCTTCCACGCTTAAACTCATTTACCCAAAGTCGAAGACACTCATAAGAAGGACATGAGTTACCCAATGTAGGTGAAATTCTCTCATGAATCTCCTTCGCTGTTTTCCCTTCCAGATAAAAGAATTGAATCACACCATGACTTCCAACTTTATCCATTTTTCGCTATTGCTCGAAACACTTCTGTTTAAGTAACTGTCAAACAACGAGTTACTGTCAGAATGACTTAAGACCAGAGAATATTAACTCATAGGAATGACACTTTATGACTACATATACAGATTACATTTGCGCCCTCTATTAGTCTGTGAACCAAGTTAATTGTCAAACCACCCTCGTAGCTCAGCTAATAAATATTTATAAAAAAAAGTGTTATATGCAGCACATAATGCAAATTGCTTTCGCAAATTTACAGCCATTTATTTAAAAAAGCCAGGATTCTTCATTCGAGTGAATTTTATCTTCCGAATTTGCCTTCATGCTTTTTCAATGCGAAAAAAATGTGTCCAACCCTATCGACCAAGAAGATTCTGAAAATCATATAGTCGTCTCGCAATATCCATTTCCCTGAAAAAAAGTCGGGCGACAAAGATCCATTTCTGCACTTTTTTTGTAACATCTTTTCTACAGGTTTGTAATTATCTATAGTCAAGATATATCTAAGCGTATCTCACCGAAAGGAATCGATTGGTACCACTCGCGATGCTCTAGCTTCAAAATTGACTGACTTAGGAGGTTCCGCACTAACGTGCTCACCTTGATATTCCTCCTAGTTACGATGTTATTAGTGACGTAAATTGAAACTTACGCCGTCTCTTCTATATATACAACCAGCATATTTACTATTTATATTGAAACACCTGTATATAACATCCAAATGTGTTTTTATTTACAATTTTTATGAAATTTTAATTTCTGAGGCTGACATTTAATGTTTTAACTTACACATGTTAGAAAGAGTCGGTCGGTGCGTGTAAATATGAAATATGTAGATCCAAAGCTGGAGTACCAATAGCTCTCTAAAATTATTTATAATGACTCGGCTTTTAGACAAAAAACAAACTAATTAATATACAAATAGCAATAAAAAACAAAATTATTTCTTTCCTTCTGAATATTTTTTAATTAAATTCCTTTCATAATTTTAAATATTTTTTGGTAGTTAGGTTTGATATTGGGATTAATAATACATAGATTTATCAAAAAAAAAAAAAACAATACCGTGTAATATTTTTTAAATTCAGTATAACGTCTAATATTTTCTACATATATAGGCGTATTTTTGGAAGCAATAAATTATTTACTAAAAATTTTAAAGCCATGCCGATTTGATGGCCTTTTATAAATATTTTACATTTGAAACCAAGGTAATAATCAAAATGCACGCTTTTTATTTTAGTCAGTAAATAATTATTAAAAATTAACTTACGGTTTGTCCGGCTGACTTCGTCTTACTTTTCTTTCCTCCGCGTGTATTTCATCGGCTCTTGTTTCACTTTGTGCACGTCTTAGGCGCAAACCGTCTTGCTCACCAGACATTGTAGTTGACTGATAAATAAACTAAAATAAAATGCACTATACTTCCTATCAATTTCAGCGCGTGTTCCAAACTCCAATGGTGATTCAAGATAAAAATCGGAGATAAAAAACAAATTACTTTGTCATTGAAACTTGTAAGTAATACACCAATAGCACTAGAAGTTTTAAGGTTATAATCTTATAATGAAAAAAGTTTCTGAACTTTAACCTGTGGTCTCTGTTGTCAATAGCTTCTATAAAGTTGTTAAAAATTGTTGATAATAGTTTCGTTTATATTAAATAGACATATACCTATTGTGTAATCAGTGCATGGTGACTAGAATTAGTTACGTCGAATCGATATTCTGTCTAGAAATTCCTACAATTTACGTTGTAAATATTTTGATAGAAACTATTACGAATTGCCAAAGCATTAAAAAATAGAAGCAACATGCAACACATTAAACCATCGAATATAAGTTGTAAAATTGGTTGCCTATATACACCAACCGGCAAAATTAATAAAATGCATTTTCTTGCAATTTAAATGTTTCTATTTGGCTTTTCTAATATGGAATTAATTTTTTCTGAAATCAGTCAAGATTGCCTACTTTCTCGGCGCAATTTCAGATCCCATAATAAGGTATATTAGTTGCTATGCAAACATCAGAAAACAGTCCAGGAAAGTTTTTTCGTCCTAGGCCGGGAAAGTCGGTAGCTTTTCCGTACCGGTTCTTTATAACAGGTGTTCAGAAACATTCGAAGTCAAAGTAGTCCTTGAAAATATGAAGTCATGCCTGAGATATATTGATTTTCGACAGACAACAGTTGACATTTAATAGTTATTACAAATCAGATACTTAAGTAAAGATATACGATTTTTTGTTCAGAGCCCACTTGACTTCGAATGTTTCTGAACACCCGTTATAACGGGTGTTCAGAAACATTCGAAGTCAAAGTAGTCCTTGAAAATATGAAGTCATGTCTAAGATAGATTGATTTTTGAGAGACAACAGTTGACATTTAATAATTATTACAAATCAGATACTTAAGTAAAGATATACGATTTTTTGTTCAGAGCCCACTTGACTTCGAATGTTTCTGAACACCCGTTACATTTTAGACATTAAATAAATACACGCAGACAACATTTTCAGCAGCTTTTACTAACTCCGGTGGTGTCCCGCACATTAGGACATCATCACTGTTCATTTAAAAAAAATTTTAGCGATAAGTAGGTATTAAAGCGAAATAATAAGTAATGAATCTCTGGACCTTTTTCACAACAACAAACAAACACTGATTGTCAAGGAAACGATTTCATAGTGATTGTCAAGTGTCATAGTGATTGTGATTTCATAGTGATTGTCAAGGAAACGATTTCATAGGCAATTAGGTGGCAATGAAAAAATGTTAGGCGTTTATAAAAATTCTTTAATTTATAATAATATTGATTCCGATTTCAGAAAAAAAGTATGTGTACCTCGTAGTAAAAGCACATTCCCGGACTTCAATGCTTGTACGCCTCGGCCAACAATTTACATTGTCGTCCGGGCATCTATCGCTTTTACTACTAGATACGCAATGTACTATTAGGTGCTTTGTGTGTAGAATATAATCCAAGTAGACGCCTGTCGTTAACTAAGACAGCAATTTTAATTAATATTAATCAATCAAAGAAGTGCTGTTGATAAAGACTATATATATGTCGAAATTGTTGTTTTTTAAAGTTGCTTCAATCATTCTGCCGTTTGTTTGTCGCTTTGTTATTAGAGAAGTAAAGTTAGTGAGAGGACAGTACGAAGAAGGTAAGAACAAGCCAGTCTTTATGCCCGTCGCCCTGCTAGATGCCCTACTTTATTACCACATTATCGGAGAGCTCGTTTATATACCAACTGAGATGTGAACGACTGGCAAAGAGTTCTTATAGATGAATGCCGGTTTAATATACAAAGTGCCGACGGTCGACAGAGAGTATGGAGATGGTCAGGAGAACGTTTTGCTGACTACGCGATTGTAGATAGGAACGGATTCGGTGGTGGCTTAGTTATGGTATAGGGTGGCATTTCTATGCATGGCTGTACGGATCTAGTCATGAATGCTCAGAGGTACATTGAAGAAGTCCTGCAAGTTCATGTAGTGCCGTTTGCTGTAATACGCGTTCCAGATTTTCTGCTAATGCAGAACAATGCCCGACCCCACGCAGCTGCTGTAGTCGATGAATTTTTAGATGATGGTGATATTCACCGTCTCGACTTGCCAGCTTGCAGTCCAGACTTAAATCCCGTAGAGCATCTATGGGATAAGATAAAAAAAAACTATAAAACAGAAGACATAACATAACTACTCTTTACCAGCTTCAAGAAGCTTTACAAGAAGAGTGGAATAATGTCGACCCAAACTTTGTGCTAAATTTGATTCAGACCATGCCTCAACGTGTCCAAGCTGTTATAAGAGCACGAGGAGGCCATACCAGATATTAACCATAAATAAATTTTGTTTGTGACAACCATAGGTTCTCTAGGTTTTGTAATTTTTATCAATTAAAAGAATTTTAAAAGCCATAACTTACTCAGATTAATGGGTTATTCAAAGAATTAAGGCCGCACATCATTTGCACATATTTTTTTGGTCATTGAAGAGTTTTTGTAATAAATATAAAAAATCAAATTATGCGTTAATTTTGCCGGTGAGTGTATTTAAAACGAATTAGGACAAATTTTATAACTAATTGTATGGTCATCAGATTTCTTTCAATATATGGGAACTTCAACTAATAGTTTAAAATGATCCAAAAATATTTGTTCTATGAATAGTAAGTACTTTAAAAACAATTCTATAAATTAAAAGTTACACTGACAATCCTATTTTGTTTCTCATATTTGAAGGGATCGTATCTTAAAAATGTAATAACTTTTAATATATAACTCATTTGAAATTTAGCCAATAGCAATTACAAATTTTACATAGTTACCATGTATTGATAAGTGAATATACTCTTGACGACGTGATATAACCGTTTTGGTGTTTCGCTTCCTCCAACAATATGAATTTTGTCATGGTAACAAGTGTTTTGAAGTTTGTTGATAAACGTCAAAAATATATTCAGCAATTTTCATAAGGTTTTTTAAATTTTTTCGACATGGAACGCTTTGGTATAAGCTCGGGGACCGAAATAGATAAAGAAATTGAAGATTTGACACCGCAAAATACCGTTAAAACACATAAATATGTTTGGAAACAGTTCACCGAATTTTGTAAACAGCGAAATTATAAACTTTGTGCTCAAACTTCTGACGAACAATTAGCAAGTATTTTGAAAGATTGGGCATTCAACATGAAACGTGCAGACGGCAAATTCAACTTCTAAAGATAGTACAACAAATATTTATTATAATAATCGTACTTTTAATTTCAACCAATAAAAAAATTTCGTTAGTTAATTCTTTATATAATCGTAACGAATACCACTCGAGCAAACGAAAATAATTCATTATATAACCTCTTCACTCGACGTGTATCCTTAAAACACCACTCGAGCTACGCTCTCGTGGTGTTTCTCAGAATACCTCTCGTGACTCGGAAATATAATCGATTATTTTCTATGCTCTTGTGATATTATATAACTGAATATATTTTGTTTAATCGTGTTATTGAAAGTTACTGTTTCTTACTTAGATACAAAATTTGGAAAAGTTTGCTTAGCCCATTCAAATTATTTACATAGCAACGAGTATATTGTCACAAATTGTAAATTTATCCTGCCTGATATTGCCTATGTCAATAAATTGTGAACATGAATGAAATTTGGCAAAGAAAAAATGATAACTATTGTCATACAATATGATTATAAGTTACGAGTTATGACATTTACGACGGTCATACAAATAATTTTCTGTAACACCAGTCACAAAAAATAACGTGGTTTATAATTTTTTGTGTTGATAATATTGGCAACTAGTATAGATTATTTATCTTAAATATCATTAGTTTTAAGATTCACTAACTCGTTACACCTACACGCGCCAATAACTACCATCACAACAATCATTTTCATTAGCGAGTAAATGAAAATAGAGCTTGATTTAGAAAGTTTTTCACTTCTTTCTAGGCAACTGTCTTCGCCTTCTTAGGTTGATAGCCTTTCGAATTACTTTTTAAAAATCGCGAACAAGATTTTAAACTTACAAAATCACTTGATTACAATCAGTAAATTAATTAGAAACTATGAAACTTACTTGCTTATGTCTATTTTGTCAAAAACAAATAAGATGGATTTAAGACAGGGGTGCGCAGACTTATAGGGAACAGGAGCCACTCGGGAAAATTAAAGCCAAGGACTACAAAGAATACTTATTAACACAAATATTTTTATTTTTAAATAGTATGAATTACTACAAATGATAAAAATAGAAGAACATTCAAAAATGTTTGTTGTAATTATGTAATCGTAATGTAATCTAATCATTACAATGTAATATTTCATGTTTTATTGATTTGATGCATAACATTCCATTGAGCTAACAATTTTGTTTATGTTTGGCTCCACATTACTTGTCGCCACACGTAAAATTGCTTCTAGATTTTCATTTGACAGACGGTTTCGATTTTTTGTTTTGTTAAGTTTCATCACTGAAAACGTTTGCTCACAAATATACGTCGATCCAAATAAGCTTGCGCATTTCAATGCATTTATTCCCAACTCTTTGTAAGCGGTTTTGTCAACGCAACGGTAAAAGTTGAGTAAATGGCCTTCATTAAACTTGTTTCGTAAATTATCACCATTTTGCATGTCTATCAATTCCAGCTATATTGATTCCGGTGCATTTTCGGGTGAAATGTTGAAAGGATTGCTGAAAATGTCTAATAGAGGTTTAACTTTTTTGAAGTCTAGAAAACGATCATGGAAAGCTTGTATTAAAATATCGATTTTTTCAACATAAGCGAAATTGATATCAGTTTTATTGAATTTCTCCATAATTTTTTTGTAGTTCGAAAAATGGCTGTAATTGGCTGAATTGATTAGTGTCCTGAAAAGACTCAATTTGCATTGAAAGGACGAAACATGAGAGTAATCAATTGATCTTTGCCTTGGAGTCGCCTATTTAAGACATTCAAGTGATTTGTGATGTCTACAAGAAACGCTAAGTCACACAGCCAATCAGGGTTGTCGAGTTCGGAGACGTCCTTTTTCTTTTCCGCCAGAAATATTTAGATTTTTTCAATCAAGTTAAGAAACAGCTCTAGTGACAACCCACGACCTAGCCACCTTACTTCAGTGTAAAACAGGAGATCACCATATTCGCTTTCAATATCCTCGAGAAATTGTGTGAATTGTCGGTGATTTAATTTTGAACAGAGGGCCTCTTGATGTATAATGCAATGAAACTGCATTAATTCATTGGTATCTATGTTTTTAGTTTGTAAATACTCTTTTAACATAGTTATTATCCCAGATTTACTTCCAACCATTGAAGGTGCTCCGTCAGTCGAAATTCCAGATAATTTCGTTAAATCCAAATCCATTATAGAATATTTTTCCAGAAGAGCTTTGAGTATGTCACTCCCCTTGCTTTGACTTGTCAAAGAACTCATACCAATCAGTTCTTCACTCACTTCAAAATTTCGTGTTACACCTCGTAAAAATATTAAGAGTTGAGCAGTGGAACTTATATCTGTAGATTCGTGGAGTGCTATAGAAAAATACACAAAACTTTTCGATTTCGTAGCTAATTGCTCTTCTATATTAGCTGCTAATGTGATAAGTCTTCTTTGAACAGTCATCCGATTTAGTTGAATTTTCTCAAACCTCTTTGCATCTTTCGGACACATTTTTTCGCGGCGATATCTAAACACTGCTTAACAAACTCACCATCTTTAAAAGGCCGACAGTTTTCGCTATTATTCTAGATATTTCAAAGCTAACTTCAGTAGCTGTATCAGCATCTTGAATTGGTTTTGTAAAAATAGCTTGCTGGCCTATTAGTTCCCTTTGTAAAGTGGAAATTTTTTGCGTTCGATTTTCGCCGGTCAATTTCGAAAAAGTATGATGCTGGGTTTCATAATGCCTTTTCACATTATATTCCTTCGGAATAGAAACACTACTCTTGCATATTAAACAGACACTTTTGTTATGCGATGAAATAAAAAAGTATTTTTCGGTCCAAATATCTTGAAACTGTCGATTTTCATCTTCAACGTTAGGACTACGTTTTTTATTGGGGCCTGGTTTATCCATATCAAAATTGATATTATATTGTTACGTAGATAGATGCCAAAGTTCGAACGACGAAATATTTATTCTTCAGAGATTACAATTCAAGCAATATAACGTTCCGTACCCCGACAGCGGGCGATGCGTTGTATTTATACGAGTTACCTAACATCGAGAACCTACCACATTGTTCGGAGTTAATACCGACGTGTTTCGCGAATCTTCGAGTAATCTAGTTGGTTCGCCAGATTTCTAGTCTCGTAACAATATGCTTGGAACGACGAGGAGCATACCTGTCCTACGTAGTAAACCTAAACAAGAAAGTAGTAGGTACTTAAAGATACATATCTTACTAACAATTACAAAAGTTAGAATAAAATAAAAAGTAAGAAATATTGATTTGAATTGATTTTTACCTACTTTTGTAGTTTTTCGAACAATTTTTAAAATTCGTTGGCGGGCCGCATAAATATCGACAGTGGGCCGCGGTATGTGTATCGCTGATTTAAGCCAAGGTTAGTAAATATATAGGTAATGTTGCCTAGTTGCCTCGTAACTAATGGCCATCGGCATATTGCGCGTTATCGGGCGTGCCATGGGGTTCTTGACTAGTTGTCAAATTACTAGTCTAGATGATGTTTGTAGCGTTGTTTTCTAATTTCATAGTGTTTTATGTGCTTATATATAAACTTCATTTGACTATTTACAAGTTATAACATTATAGTGGAGCTCAGGCGCGGCTCGTGATGACGTATTAGGGAGTGCAAGTACAATGCTGCGAGTGCTTCGTGTATTCTCGTGTACTACTAACTGTAACGTTTTCTTAGTAAACACCGAAATCACACGAGGCACTCGCATCATTGTACTTGCACTCCCAAATACGTCATCACGAGCCGCGCCTGGTGGAGCTAAACATTGAAAAAATTTGAAAAAATTGTGAATTGCAGTAATGTATTCATAAAGTTTTATGTTTATAAAGTAATTTTCTTTTGGTTATTTATAAGAAAACTGCATCAAATAATATTTTGATATCCAGTTAGTATTTGCATTTGTGAACCCATTCTTTTAGATATATAAATCCTTTTATTAACGTAATAACAGTTTATTGAAAGAACTGGGTTGTGACAGTAGAATACTAAATTAATATGTGACGGTCATTACCTTCATTTCCTTTATAATTTATAAGCGCATTTTTTGGCAAAAATATTTACATTAAATACTATTTACACCCATGAGTACACCAATAACTAGCAGTCATTAACAATTTTAAAGAAATATTTTGAAATAAATGATGACATGCTTTGTGTAAGTATATGTGATTAGATCGTACATAAACCAATCAAATTGTTTATAGGAAACGGTGATTTACTTTACTCGATTTATATCTATTCGACTAATAATAAAATTCAAATCAAAATCATTTTAATTTGAATGGGCACGCTGAGGGATGCTTTCCCGCGTAAGAATATTATTGGTAGAGTTACGAGGCAACCTTATACATTTAGTAACCTTGGATTTAAGCATCAAAAATGTAAATCATTAGGAAGAAGCAGCATATTTTTTTATTAATCCATTGAAATAAACAACCACAACTTCTTCAGTTACAAGATTTACGTTTCTCTTCTTCATCCACAAGCGAAATTTTTCCAGCTCCTTGACGTACTTGTCTTTAGATTTTTGCCGGAGTAAATTGAATGTGGCTGCATTAGCTTAGATCATTTGGTACAAATGCACTGTTTTTTTCCTCCATTTTCTCTTGGTAATCTAAATTAAAAGCTTGCACATACTTTTACGATAAAAAATTATAATTCGTTGACAGATTAATTGTTTCTTTTATGATAACCATAACGACGAAAACTGCCTTGGTTTTTTGCAATTATACAAATTAAAATTAAATCTTTCGAATTGAATTTTCAATAACAGGATTGAACATAACGCTATACAGCACTCATGTGAAACTAAATCACTCACTTGTGTGTCGTTCCACGCGTGAGTGAAACTCTTAGTTTCTCCACTTGTACATGTAATATATTATTAAATTGCTTACCTACATATAATTTTATTTATAAATTTCCGCCTCTTTTAAGGTCTTAACTTAAATTGTTATTGAATAATCGAGTTGGCAATTAATAAATTAGGAAAAGATAGAAATAGCTAATCAATTATGAGTATATATGAAAAAGTTAAACCCCTTTAGGGTGGGTTGTGTTATCAACATTTGGTATTGAACGTTGGAAATACATGTATAGCAAGCGCCAAATAAGATGGTGAGAGGAGGGGGTGCGCAGAAGCCGTTTTTATAAACGTCCACGTTATATATTTTACTCTAATAAATTATTAATTTGTTAAGTGATGAATGTGTAGTTTGCGCCAGCTATGGTGTCTTGGAAATTGATGTAAAACTAAATACAAATCTCCCCAATATTTCTAATCCTACGCGAACTTACCCCTCCTCTCGCCAACTTATCTGGCGCTTCCTATTGTATTTAAAAAAATCGCGAACGCCATTTCAATCAAGTAAACATTTTTTAAAGTTTTTTATCGTTTATGAACCCGACTTTCTGTCATTTAGACAAAAGTTATTATAAAGGTTATGTGTTTTTTTTTAATAATTTTATTTGGATATTACATTAATATTTAGTCATTGCACAGTTTGCATTTAAAACCGCATTGAGTCTACGTGGCACAGACTGCACTAAATTTCTACACAATTCGTTGTGAATTTCATATAAATCTTCCCAAGCTTGAAGAATAATTTCCCCTTACTCATTTACGTTTTGGGCTCTGAAATTTTTTTTAAATACATTTTACTAATAAACCCTAAAAATTTTCTATAGGGTTAACATCAGGATTATGAGATGGCCAAGGTAATACTATTAATAAATTAATTTGTAGAAATTCGTTTTCGACCAGAGCCTATTTTCCTTCGGGTAGAATGTTCCTGTTCCCATCTTCTTTTAATTCTTAAAATTGTGCTCTTATTGTAATTGAAATGAAGTGCAACATCTGTAATTGACCAACCTTCTTCAACTTTACTATAATAATAGTATATTAAACAACAAGTATAGAAAAGCAATGTTTTACTAAACGAATATAGCGTTTGAGTACGAGCGAGCGGAGCGAGCGAGTAACTTAAAGCTGTATGAGTTTAGTAAAACTGCTTTTCTTACGAGTTTGCTTACAATATTTTTTCGCATTTTGCAAGAATAAGTATTATAAACTTAAAAATTTAAAATGTTATAGTAGGTATTTGTACAGGTTTTCCGTAATCTGATTCGGCTTTGTTTATTTATAGCAACGACACAGTAACAGTAAACAAACTTCATTTTTTGTAAGTCGATTTGAGTTTTAGTTAAAAATGAGTCTTGCTACTAAACATACTTTAGAACATTATTCTGAAGATATTTTAAATGCCGCTCGAGAAGGGTCTTCGTTTCGGTTTACTTCCTTTGAAATCAAAAGAAAAATACGAGAAGACATGAAATATTTTGTAATTGGAAGATAACAAAAAAGCACTAATAATTGATGAAAGTGTAATGCTAGCGAATTTTTTTGAGAAGGTAAGCTATTTGTTTCTATACCGCCTGATTCTGAGCAAACGCAACGATCCGAACGTATGAATATTTCTCCCGCTTCGTATACTATTCCCCTGAACGCGTTTAGCCAATCACAAACCAGTCTGTCGCGCAACCATTTAACAACTAATGTCACAAATTAGTGTCACCACTGTCACCCTATAGGGAGTCTCTTAAGCGTTTAAATAGTGAAAATAAGAAAAGAAAATAGACATTACTGGTTCTGTACAAAATTTAAAACCATTATTCCCAAATCGCAGAGTTCCTAATGATACGTTCATTTTAGTATGCGCTGCAATAGAACTAAATTCAAATTTGACAGTTAGCGATATTTCCAACGATTTAGGCATATGCTGCTCTTCCGTTAACCGCATACTAAAATTAAATGGTTTTCGTAATTATAAATATTCCAAACATCATCAATTATTTTACGGTGATGAGTTTAAACGGATGAATTTCCGTTATTATATAATTAATTTCTCATTATGAACAATTTATTTTATTATCTGTAAGAGTAAATTTTTCTTAACATTACTAGAATTTAATTTAGTTTTTATTTATTTCTGAAGTTTATTTAGTTTACTATGAACAGTTTTTGTGACCTTTATTATTAAAATTTAATTTATTAAATCTCTTGATGCCTTATTTGCAATTTTCTTAACCGCTTATTAATAATTTCATTACGCTTTGTAGAATAACGTATTGCAATTTACTCATTACCATAACACAGGACTAAACAATTTATAGTCCTTTAATAGTAATTTGGTAATCAGATAATTTTTCTTACGGTGCTCCATAATATGTAAGTATGTATGATACATGACATTGATGTTGACACGCCTACAGCATTCAGGGGAATTGTATTCGAAGCGGGAGAAATATTCGTACATTCAGGCCGTTGCGTTTGCTCAGAGTTAGGCGGTATATGTATGTTAGTGTTATTCATACAATGTCTTTCATTATTTTAGGCAAAAGTCCTTAAGGCATCCGGTTTGTGGTCTACATATTCAATGTTGAAAAGTACTATACAAATTAACGATAATATAGATATATCACAATATAAAAAACTAACTGCATTCTTGAAACGTCAAAATGACGTGTACAAACCAAAGAAGTCAAAAGTGTTGACTATGGGAGACGTTATGAAATTTTTGAAAGAGGCTTCAGATGACAAATTTCTATTAATGAAAGTGGTACTGATATTTGGTTTAAATGGGGCATGTCGGCGTGCAGAACTGTGCAACTTAACTGTAAACGATATAGAAGATACGGGGAAAATGTTAGTTATAAGTTGCCCACCATGTAAAGTCATAACTTATAACTTTACATGATACCAAAACCAAAAAGAGACGTATAGAAGTAGGTTTTCAAATTTGAATAATTTTACTTTTAATATATTTCACAATAGTTCCAATTCCAATATTTAAATAAATAATTTTCTGCCAAACTGTGTTTTATTGACATGACATAACTATGTAGACAATTATAAAAATAGATACAAATAAATATGAAAATATTTTATTTATTGCTTTGGATCCATGAAAATACGAAATTACCTATTCATTAGCAGAGCCTGGACAGTGCCCAACCATTTAAGAAGAAGAACTATGAAATAACTTCCTACTTACGTATTTTATTTATTGTTAAAGTTAAATGTGCAATTATTGAAAATCATTTTTGGAGAACTTGTGGAATGCTGGATACTAAAATTTTCTTGATATTGACAATTTTCCATTGTCGAAGTAGATGGCATTTCACGATTTCCTATTCCTGAAGTCGATGGTATATTTAAAATGCTCTGTATTGCATTTACAATTTTATTAGCTGTGTCAAATTTATTTTTCTCCGATTTATCTATATATCCCTCGGCGACTGTCGTGGACTTCCAGCCACCGTGACGCTTCAAACTAGTTATGTCACCACCAGCATCAACAAGAATTGTTGCTGAAGATCGACGAAAGCAGTGTCCGGTGTATAATTCGTAGTTTGGCAAATTTAAATATTTAGCAATCTCTTTTCCCATGCCTCCAAGCTTATTCACGCCTATTCTTTGGACGGTACATTTTCCGTTTTGATAATTAATGAAGAACCATGTACCATTTACATTTGAAGGACGGAGGTTTGCATATTATATGGCATTAATTTCATAATAAGGACTAGTTACAGTAAACCTTCGTATAGTTTTGTTTTTAGTGTCTGGTATAGTTATTAAAACAGCTGAACCCAAATCATTGAAATTAGTAATTTTCATTTGATGTAATTCATGTCTTCTACATGCACCCATTATGCCCATAATTAATGCGACCTAAAATATAGATTAAATATATATTTCATTATACGGCTATATAAAACTTACTTTTGTCGCTAAATAGATCTCATCTGGGGCTTCTTTAATAAATTTATTGGTGTCATTTGATGTAAAGATCTTCGACTTTTTGGGCTTGTAGCCGTCGGACTGTCGCTTAAGAAATGCTTTCAGTTTTAAGTATTTTGCAATATCTATATTATTATGAATACTGAGAGTCGTTCGAAGCATTGAGTATTGTGTCCATAATGTGGAACTTTTGAATTTTTTTTGCCAAGTCGCCAAAATACGCCATTAAGACGTTCTCGGAAAACGATTTGGCGTTCCGATCTCCTTTCCACTCCAAAAATAGGTTAAGTCCGTTTGTACATTTTTTTCGATGTTTCCAGCAATAAATTTAGTGTTGTTAAATTTGCTGCTTCTGTTATACTTGGAGGTGTTAATTCCAAGTCACTATCACTATCACTTTCCATATTAATTATCTGGTTTCTTTGAAATAACTACGAAATTATTTGTAATGCACAAACTGATGACATTTGTCGTTCGCCGTTATATTCTCTAAGCCACCTTACTTTTTGTTATCAAAAACAGCAGACCGAACACGAAATATTTCAAATTGCATTTGTTGTCTAGCAACTTGCCTAGCAACCGATGCAAAATGAAATTCAGTACAAAATGTAGCTTCTTATGATTCAATTTACACTCTTGATATGAACATTTTTCGATGTTGTCGTAGAAAAAGTATTTTTTCTACGACGAGAAAATTGGTGTTTGGGCAGCGATAAGCCAAACGCGAATCATTGGACCCAATATTTTTTCAGGGAACGTTAACTGCTCAAAGGTACCGTACGGAAATTTTACAACCATTTGTCAATCAGTTGCATGATGAACTTCAAAATGCATATTTCCAACAAGACGGAGCACCTTGTCACTGTACTGCAGAATCTTTGGATTATTTAAGAGAATTTTTTGATGAGCGTATAATTAGTCGAAATACTGAAATCGCCTGGCCTGCACGTGCATGCGATTTAACACCTTGCGACTTCTTTTTGTGGCCTTATCTAAAAAATAACATATTTCGAACACCTATATTGAATTTGAATGATATGCTACAGAGAATCGAACAGAAATGCATGGAAATTAATAACAATCCAGTAATGTTGCAGAATATCATCAGAAATTTTGAACGGAGGATTTCAAAGTGCATTGATCTTGAAGGACAACATTTTCAACATTTGTTATAGTTTTCAATAAATACCTATTATTTGTTATTTATTTGTATGTATGAAACTGTCAAAATATACGACTTCGTAGGTTAAGTAGTAAATTTTAATTTACGACATACATACTTCAAAATGTTCTCAGTAAATCACATGCTAGTAGATTGACTTTTCAAATGAACACTTGTTATGTAATCTTTAAGCATTTTAAAATTAATGTGGTGATAATATTTCTTATCTTCTTGCGATAGCATTGAATATTGGATTAATTCACATCGCAACCATTTCTAACAGATTAACCGAATAAGTATAATCTATATAGACACTGACATACACAGATGAGATAGTTTTGCTTAGATTAAACACGAAACATATATATATATATATATATATATATATATATATATATATATATATATATATATATATATATATATTTCAAGAAATACTGCACAATGTTAAACAATGCTAATAGCGAGCTGGTTCAGTGGCGTGTTAACAATAAAGGAAATTTTTTAAATAATATATGTTGGTGATGATGAGCATCAGAGGTCCAGGACGTGTGTAATAATGCTGAAATAACTATATTACAACTTATTAACTAAATAAAACACAACAACGTTGTCTTTAAAATTTTTATTTAATATTTAAATAAGAAAATTTAAAATGCGTTAGAGTAATTAAATAAAAGTAATACATATCAGTACAATGAACAAGTAACTAAAAATTAATATAAAGAAATGTGGACTGGAAAGAAAGTCAAATTATGCAATAAATTAAATGTGAATTAAGTAAAAGAATAATATATATTTGAACAATACAGATTACCTTTGTGTTACGAGTATGTCGCGATCGGAGGCCAAACGCCGCTAGATGCTGGAGCAGCATGTGTCGAGTTTGAGCGACGTGTCTCTTACAAGTGTTGGAAACAAAGAGGATGAGTTTGGTGTAAAAGAACACTGGTTTGAAAATGGGTAGGTTTGTTTTATGGCTCAGAGTTGAGAGGGGGATGAAGCTGACGATGTTTAGAATTAAGAACTAATTAAAAGAGCGAGCTAAGAGACGCGATGTCGATGAAACAAATATCATTAAAATATCCCTTCTGAAAAAAGCTTTAAAATGACATGCCATGACATTATTATGAAGAAGTATAAGTAATTAATTAAATAACTAAGTTTAAAAAACGAAATGTAAAATATTTGTTAACGAACGTTAGATATCAGTTGACGGTTCACGTTCAGGTAGATGTCGAAGGGTCGGTCGTATTACGATAACAAAAGAAAGACTTTCTATTTGCAAATACGAAATATACACAGAAAATGTCTAAGTTTGAATTCATATTTTAAAATTCGAACTATTTGAAGAAATATAATTTAAAATTAAATTAAAATATCCTTATTATATACGAAGTGTAACAATATAAATAACATTAAAAAAATATTATATTTGACATGATAATTTATAAAGATCATCACTTAGGTAGATAAGCAGAGATGTCACTGCGTTGGCTTTACTGAAATAAAAGTGCGCGTTATTTAGGAACATGCTTTCCATTCGAATTACACCTACGCATCTACGCGCATTCGTAAATACGTCTATAAACAATTTCACACTATGATAGCTGTTCATGCACTATTTACATGTGGCACGCGAAGCGCTGGTAAAGTAAGTATTCCTGTTCTCTCGCTTATCCACGCCTTTATGTATAAACAAATCCGAATGGATGTGAGACTCGAAATTAAATAAATGTCTTTTATTAGCTTCCAACATATTCTCATTTACCTTCAACGCGCTTGCATCAACTATACTGAAGGGTCAGTTTCGTAATAATCTTCTTCAAGATTCTCAAAATACTGTTCCCTCACTGCTGTAAGTTCTTCGTCCAACCAAAACTTGTTTCCAACAAAGAAATGTTTGAGTTTGGGAAGTAAGTGAAGGTCACTTGGCGCTAGATCTGGTGAATAGGGTACGTGAAGCACAATCTGAAATCACAATTAATTATCAATGGTATGAGAAGGCTTGTTGTTTTGTTTAAAGAGAACTTTTATGACCCATTTCAGGTAGTTTTTCATAATAGTTATTTATGTACCTAGGTTCGTAAGTACAGTTTTATGGTCGAGAATACGATTGCAAACCGAGACCCGTAGGGTCGAGGTTTGCATGTATTCGAGACCATGAAAGTGTACTGTACGAACCGTGGTGCATATGTGATTTTTCGTCATACCTACGTTTTTTTTAAATAGACGAATTTGAATGATTTTCCACTTTACTTTTACTATATGTATACACATTAGTAACATCAAGTCAGGAATATTTGTCGTATCTATGGTAACCATGTTTGTGTCGATATAAATTTATATTTTTGATAAATGTCAAAGTATATGCAATAGATTTTCAAAAGTTTTTCTTTCTAAATAAAATTTATAAACATGAATCAAATAGAGATGGATGCTATTATAGCTTGTACTGAGATTTTGCCGGAGAAATCTAAAAACAGATACAATGAAACCTATAAAATGTTCAAAGATTGGTGTCACCAGAGGTATGTGGAGAGTATTTCAGAAAGTGTAATGCTGGCATATTTTCGTGATAGATCTATGAAGTTAAAATCACCAAACAGTTTATGGTGTGAATACTCCATGTTAAAAACTACCATATTTATTAACGAAAATGAAGATATTTCAAAATATCCTAAATTGAAAGGATTTTTGAAGCGTAAAATTGATGGTTTTAAGACTAAAAAGTCTAGTATCTTTACAAGAGAGGAAATGAATAAATTTCTTATTGAAGCTTCCGACGATACATATTTGTTGAAGGTAAGTTTACAGAATGATTCTTTTTAATTCGTGTTCATTCTATACTAATTTTTTGCAGGTTTTTATGATTATGGGAATTGCTGGGGCTTGTAGGAAAGATGAACTAGTTAAAATGAAAATTCAAGATGTGGAAAATAAAAATGATGTAATAATAATTAAAATGCCGGATACTAAAAATGGATTAAAACGTTCTTTTACAATTATTGCGAAGGAAGAATATCCAATTCATTTTATGCTAATTATTAAAAAATACATTGGTCTGAGATTAGAAAATATTACCATTGATAGATTTTTCTTAAAGTACAGTTTTGGTAAATGTCGAAATCAGCCTGTAGGAAAAAACACTCTCGCAAAGATTCCTAGCCAAATAGCAAAATACTTGTCGTTGGAGAACCCCACTACCTACACCGGACATTCCTTTCGAAGGACCTCGGCAACATTATTAGCCGATTCAGGAATTGATGTTCTTGGTCTGAAAAGACACGGCGGATGGAAATCTTCTACCGTGGCAGAAAGCTATGTTTCCGATTCAATGATAAATAAAGTACAGATAGCTGACCGAATTTTATATAAACAAAATATTACAGAGGCTGTTTGCTCAACTGTGATACAGAAAAATGAGAAGAAAGTTGATGATTCCATTAGGAATCCAACCATTAATAATGTTGACATTATTGAAAATATAAACTTGCCTAGTAAGAAAGAAGACTCTATTGTTCAGATAGCTAATTGTTCTAATTGTTCGTTTACATTTAATATTACAAAATCATAAGTTTTTGTACAAGATTCTATTTTTCCTAGTTATGTTAATTAATTATGTTTGAAATAAATTTGTCATAAATTTTCTAATATTGCTATTATTTCCCTAGGGTCGTAATAAATATTACAGCCCGCTACCATAGCAACTGTCAATGCGGTATGTAAAGTTATTTTGTTAGATAAAGTGGCATAATACGGTTTGACCTTTTTGTAGTCATTACGCATTTTTTCAGGCTTCTGTTTACAATTTAAGATTCACGACACCCACCTTACTGACAGCTCAGATATGCTCAATTCTGTGATGTACGCGTTTAGATATATTCATGATACCACATATCTTTTTTATGTCAATTCTTGGATCGTTCAAAACAGTATCATTAACAGGCTTATGTTATACAATTGTTATGGTAAGGTTTATTGGCTAACGAGAATCGTTTAGAGCTTCAGTTGCGAACGGTGTGGATCAAAATGTTATTTTATAATTGCCATCGTAAGCGTCAACCTTGAGGGTTTATTCAGAACGATGAACTCTTGATTTTTGAATAAGTAGTAACGTGTGTTCATTTGAAAAGTCAATCTAGGTTACTTTGAAATTTTGATGGAATAAGACGCATATACATATATTAGTATGTGTTTGTTGTTCCGTAAACGTAAATCCAAATGACATTTGATAATGTCAATCACATTTGTTATTTAATTGTATGTATAAAACTGTCAAAATATACGACTTCGTAGGTTAAGTAGTAAATTTTAATTTACGACATACTTCAAAATGTTCTCAGTAAATCACATGCTACTAGATTGACTTTTCAAATGAACACCTGTTATTACTTGTGGGTTACTTCATTGTAGAGAAATTAAGACTGTTTTGGCATTTTTGATACGTAATTTGAGAAGTAAGAAACTAGTATATTGTATTTTTTTAAGCGACAGAACAGTGACAGAACTAATTTATGCATGCATCTTGAGCTTTTCGTCGCTTGCAGTGAATACATAGAAATATACGAGTAGTTGCGTATCTCTTTAAATAAAGAATATTCATTCTTGAAGTTCTATTCTCACTCACTTCCGAGAAAAAGCTCTTCCGAAATTAGTAATGCTTATTTAGGAACCTCACATGTTTCTCTTTTCCTTGGTTTAATTTTCTCCACATTGGTTATGCAATAAGCCTTTCTTTTCTTTTTAAACAGGGTGTCCAGAAACTCTCCTGACAAACGAAGACCGGAGATTCCTCTGATAATTTTAAGACAACTAAACCCAAATCCACCTAGTCCGAAAATGCTTCCTAAGGGAGCTAGAGTTCTTTGAAGATGGCGCCTTGTATTTATTTTTTTTTTAATTTCTCCAGAACGCTTCTATTTAGAAAAACAAAAACTGGTATGCTTATTTATCCTCCAGAGATGAATCGATTCCATCAATTGCGAATTTCTAGTACCGGTCATAGGCGTCCGTTTTGGGTAGGTCAACGGTTATTTTAAGGCATAACTTTTTTGTCTTTAACTTTTAAGCATTTGTGACACTAGATTATTAAATTTTCAGGTATTCCAGTACTAAAATGTACTCTTACTTTAAGTCGGTAGGATACACCGTTTTCTAGAAAAATCGATTTGTAAATTTTTCGTTTTTTCTTCATTAAAGTTCAATTTTCAGAATTCCCACAAAAAAAATAAAATTAATCACGTGTTAACAGATCACATGAATATCCTGTGTAGAATCGCTTTTAGATGTAACCAGGCATTTCAAACTCCGAAAAAATTCAAATATAAGCCATACAAGATATTAAACCATCTATAGCTTTTCGAGGAAGATAAAGAAAAACAAACTGATTTTTGTGATATAATGTTTAATTTCCTAAATGAAAACGAAGAAATTTTAAATAAATACTACATTTACCGTAAATAGTGAGGTCGACTCTCAGAACTTCCGATTTGTATCTTATATTTATCCATTGAAAAATAGTAAATTTCCTTTCCATTAATCCATTAGGTATTATTCCCGTATCCTCATGCCGAAAACTTAACACGAACGCATTACCCCCAAAAAGTCAATGTCTGGATTGGAATGATAAGCGATAGAGTTATTGGCCCATTTTTTATTGACGGTAACCTCACTATAGAAAAATATTTGAAACTCTTGCGAGACCACATCATTCCATTAATTGAGATGCTAAATGTTAATCAACTTTGGTTCCAAATGGATGGGGCTCCGGCACATTCTACTAACGCCGTCAGTCATTTTTTAAATAACATATTTCGAAGTCGGTGGATTGCCAGATTGAGTCCCATACCGTGGCCTCCAAGATCAGTCGATTACTTCCTTTGGGGTTACCTAAAAAGCAAAATTTATAATAACATGCAAATACGTAACTTGGATGAACTGAAAGACCCTATGCGTTCCTACTGCATGTGATGGAATAAACCCACAATTTCAAGATTATCTTGAAAAACAAGGACACTTCGAAAACTTGCTATGGAATTAGACTTCACCTTTGTTATGCTTGTCTTAATTAATCGTTTGAATAAAATAATTTTTTCATTTCAACTGAGATTTTGCATTTTCTTTTCTAAAAACAACCTAATTCGTCGTGACTATTTTGTTCTGTATTACCCACTGTTGCCAGTATTATTGCCAAACTATATTCTACTATACTTTCGTGATAAATTTTTACAATTTTGTAATAGATTTAAACAGGTTCATGTACATTCTGTATGGCAATTTAAACAATTTCCCTTTAAAAACTTAAACAATCATATCTTTAATATGTAGTTAGAAAGCATAGTAAGATAAAATCCATTGAGTTATTTCTTTAGCTAATGGGAAAAGGTTAGGTGTAATTCTAATAAAATAATTACTTAGGTTACTTATTAATATTCTTTAAAGTTTTATTGAGGAACATTATTAAACCAACATTTTTCAGTATTAGTCTTGCACGCCTTTGCTCTGTTATTAAACAAGCTGTACTAAACTCTTTCACTTTCTGCTGAACTTGCTGGAATACAGAAGTATTTCCTGGCACCATTGTTCTATCGGTTTCAGCTCCATTACTGTAACCTAAAGGAGACTCCAAATAAAAAATGCACTTATCCTTTTTTTTTTTTAATTTACCTTTTAACATAAAAGAGGATCCTCATCCTGATTTGAATTCGGACTTATTACGAGGTATTGTCTTTTAGTTATTATTACATCAGCTGTAATTTATTTTACTTTCTCTTTTATTCTTTCTTGCAAGAATCCAAATAATGAAAGTGACTTTCGATGTTGACTAATGTCTGTTTCGATTACAGGCATCTATTTTCATAATATTAAATATTTCTTGTTCTAGAAAAAAAAGTAGCCCCGGTAGCATTTTTAGTACTAGGAAATCCATCTCTTTTAAATCGAGGGTCTAAAACAGTTGCTACTCTAGTCCTTCGTATAAAAATAGCCTTGCTTTAACAAATTCCAAAAGTTTGTTGCATAATGTCTTCCCTTCTTCAATCTTTAATTCCAGTAGTAATGCTGCCAGATAACTGTACCGTCTAAAAGTTATTGGGATTATTAAAAAAATTATAACATATTTATTACTTACAAAAATTTCCCACTACTACTTTTTAAGATAAATTTTTACATTTTATAAAACCACTTGTTCGTATGATACCACGAGGTGTTATTTATTTTTATTGTGTTACTGAAATGCCCCCAATACGTGGGTTTCTTTCGGTAATTCGTTAGAAGTATGATGTACAATGTGAAAATTTCTACAATCTCATAAAATGGTAAAATTTATTTGTACTTTTATAAAGCTTCTATATTTTCTGCTTTTTTTTTTATACAGTAATCTTTAAAGAAATACAATCGAGAGTGCCGGAAAAATATCGATTTGATGGTTTGGTTTGATATCTTGTATGGCTTATGTTTTAATTCTTTCAGGGTTTTGAACACCGAACTGTACAATGTTCCATAATGCCTGGCTACATCTAAAAGCGATCCTATAGACAGTTCTTCTACATAACACAGGATATTTAGCTGCAAGTGATCTGCTAATACGTGATTGGTTTTATTTTTTTGGTGGGAATTTTGAAAATAACCATCTTCTTTGTGTTTGTTCAAAATATTTAAAATTGTCTGTCGCGCAAGGTATACGCCTGTTTGGATAATTAACTGTTTTAAATAAATTATCTACTTTTCAATAAAATATATTTAACTTAAGATTCATGTATGAATAAAAATTCAGAAATATTTCACTAAAAATTGTTTTCTCTCCATCCTAAACTGACTTAAGAATTAAGCTATTGTTTGTAGGTAAAAATTTCACTGGTGTATAACTAGTTGCCTACTATGCCACCTATGCATTGACTTTCCTTTTTTTAGAATTACACATAGGGAGATATATGTGCAATGTTAGATAGATAAATAGATTCTTCTTATTCAGTAATACATGTAAATGTGTTGAACATGTCAATATAAAAATAAGTATATAAATATAACAGACAAGCAATAAATGAACATGAAAAAAGAAACAAACAACATACAGTGTATAAATATGTGTAAATATGCACGTATGCATCGTCACAAATTAAAATTAAAAAACTCATTCTTGTCATAAAACACATTGTCAGTCAATATCTTCCGCAGTTCTCTTTTAATACTTCTTACAGGTAGGTTGGAATATGATTATACACTCTAATTATTTGTGTTAATACACTCTTTTGTACAACACCTTTTGTAGTCTGTACAGGTAACAAATGTCCTTGTTCGTGTCCACAAGTGCAATACATATTGCTATATTTTCAAATATGAGACTTCTAACTTCTCGGGTTCCACTTAGGAAAGACGTGTCTATAAAATGAGTTGAGCGCCAGTGAAATGTTCACAAAAATTTATTTACTTATTTTATTAATTAATTAACTAGCAATAATGGAATGAGTCAAATGAAACAAACGCATGATAAAAATTTAAATAAATATTTAATACAAAAATAAAAAAAAATGATCTTTACAAAGTATAAAGACGGTGTATCACTACAAAGATACAGGAGGTAAAAACATTCATTGATAATGACCGCAAATAAATGGAAAACTTCCTCCAAATGAATCCGAACAAACTTATCTAAAATAATTAAGTTTAATATTAAATTCTTCCCAAAAAACCACACAGTATAATCAGAGACTGAGCCACGAACAAAATTTACGCATGTGCAAAAGACACACACAAAAAACCCTGATTCCAATCGAACAAACTTTATAATTTTAACAAAGAAATGTTAATAATAAACTGTATTATCTGTATTTCTAATAATTAATTCTCTTAACTACAAAGTTGGATACAATAGAAATATACTTATAATAATTTTATATATTATGATGATGTCATATAATTTTAATTCTACTTACAAAATTTTTTTATGTGGAGACTCTTACGAACAAAGGTGCTTGATTAATTTAAATATCAAAACAACGCGAAATGAAATAACTTTAAATATCGAGAAATTTAAATCTCAAATACATCAACTATTAACACTTTCAAATCAAGCCCGAATTATTTAAATATATATCACGAAGCAAGCAACCTTATCGTTTCACAGCTTATAGTCGTCTCCTTTAATTTACCTCGGCCTCTACAACACATTTACGCCGGATAACCAGTTTTTCTATATCGTTAACTTATATAAACTTATATACATTTTTAATATACAATTCTATCCAAAATAATTGTACATTTTTAAATTAAATTATTTTTAATTAAAAATCCATGGCAATATGTTGTAAAATCACATATATACCAGTTAACGTAAGGATTCTCTTTTCTTTGAAGATGTTTCTACACGATTATCTTGCTTTCATCCCATACACACTACGTAAACATGATAAAAAAAAGAACACGGTATATGTTATAGAACATCAAAAAACAAATATTTTGGTAACTGTTTTTGTCCCTATAAACACATATATGTAGTCTGTTCCACGTATAAGACAAGAGAACATTAAGTAAGTTGTGTGATGGAACGATATATAGAGGTTATCCTGCGAACCCGCCCTTTCTTAAGGCTAACACTCTTTTACTAATTGCTTATAGTATTATACTAAGTAAATCTATTAATTAACTCCATTGTCTTAAAACGATAGAATCTTTCTGTTTCACTGCATTGTCTGTTGTATGTTTGGCTAATTCATTAGGATGTAGTACGAGTCTATCATGATACACTATATCTTGTAATTTCTTGTCTAACAGAAGGTATTTGCAAATCATATTCGGTAACAACGTTTGGTACATACCACGGGGTGTTCACCATCATTCGAAGCACTTTATTTTCAAACTTCTACAGAATTTGAAGGTTGAATATATTAGTAGTATATGAGCGCCGGTATGGGAGTGTAATTCGTAATATATTAGAATATGCAATAGAATAGGGACGCAACATGAGCTTCTTACCGATATAAATATAGAAGTAGAGACATTTATTCTATCAGAAATAAGTAAATATACATTTGGTTTTCTGCTAGTAAAGTAATATGCATAAACACACGAAAAATAATAATAGTACATATTATAGCAGCGTTGTATATACCTATAAATAAAATGGAAAATGTATGAAATCAGTGATTGTGTGCACGACAGAGGATTAAAAGAAACACTTACCGTTTTAAGCGTCTTCCAAGCCATCGTATATTAAGTCCGGGAAATCCATAATAAACTTATTCACTTCGTCTGACAACGGCGCTTTCTCGATTTATGTGTCGACGACATTTTATTACGTATGCTTACACTTACATGCAGTCTAAGCAAGTACCAAACACATACTGAATGCTTTTTATTAGTTCTGATGCAATACAATCATCCTCAGATCGGCGCACATGGCGTGCACGGAAATTGGTCTGCTCTACTTATAAGTAACGAGGAGTTTTTCCTAAACAGATAAAATGGGATTATAGATTTAATGTGTTTATTCAGTGCAATACTGTCCAGGTAACCTGACACGTAGGTTAGGTGAACACTGTGAGCAGGTTAAATGAACAGTACGTATTTCAACTAAAAGAACCTTAGAATAATATAACATTTAATGCAGAATATACATAGAAAACGTTCTTTAATATTCAGAAGTACAAAACAAAATTTAAAAAATTCCATTTGACAACATCATCCAAACTTAAACAAACTACACATGTATTCACTAAAATCAACGTTAAAAGTAAGCATGTTGGCATATCTAACTGTGCTACTTTTTAGTGGTGAGGGTAATTTACAAGTAACGTCAGTTTTCAGGACGTAATTACGCTCCTCACTCATGGAAAATTTATTTGTGCCACTATGTTAAAAACACTACATCATATCTATTTAGACTGTCGTTTTCGATGTTCGCTATGTAGTGCCGATAGCTGGATTTACTTTTATCATACACTTTAACAATACAATAGTCAACTATTTTGAGTTCATTATTTTCTTCTGGGTCACTAAAATCTTCTGGAGAGTCGGAGTACTCGGGCATGTCTTCTATGGATGAACTGGAATCCAGTATTTTTTTTTACTCTCTGTTTGGTTGTATCTATTCATAGCTTTCTTTTCTGCTTGGCTTCTCGGACTGGCTTCTTCCTCAAGTTCATTTTTAGTGGGTGTCGCTGTCAAAACCATAAACTTTCTTTTTCTTCGTCCACTCGTTTTCGTTTCACTAGGAGCAGCTTCTGGATGAGGACGAATGTATTCGGGAGTAATGAATTGTACAGATTCCGCTGTAAAAGCTTCAGAGGGATCAGCAGATTGTACATGTATGATCCCTATAGTTGGATCTGCTCTATCTGTGACGTAAGATGCAAAATCTTCTTTGGAGAATATTTTATCATCAAATGGTTCTATGCTTGTAACTCTAAAACCGCTATAGATATTTTTGGGGGTAAATGCTAGAGAAAAGGGTGTCCTATTAATCCTCCTATATCATATATAGATATGGGCCTTCTTGGATGGTTTATAATCCATTAATCGCAGGCTTCGTTATATTTTTTTTAAGACCCAAAGATGCTAATATCCAAGGGCTGTAACTTATGACTACAATGAGGTGTCAGCGTTAACAGGGTGATTTCATTATCTTTAGCAAAGTCGAGTGCAGCAATACTTAAGTGACTCTCATGACTATCCTGCAAAGTGCTGTAAAAGTGGTAAAAACAATATACTATTCATCCAGCCTGTAGAAGTTGCAACGCGCTTGCTTCCCGAAGGAGCACCATGCAACATGTTGCCTTCAAAGTGAACACGTGGGAAAATAATAAACGGGGGAACTAGTTTTCCAGTAGCTCCAATAATTCCCACTTGTGTCACGAGTATCTCTCGTTCAGCTGATGTAACTTTTCCTACAGCTCTTTTACCCTCAAGTGTAACTATTTTTGAAGGTTTGTGGACAGTAGTAGCAGCCGTCTCATCTAAATTGTATATACCTTCTGCTTATATTTTATATTTATGTTTAACTTCACATAAATTGGTGGAAAAAAACCCTAACATTCGCTTCATTCAAACTAGTTGCTCGGCACAAACCTGTTTGTCCGGGAGTTCGTAAGGTAAGGTTGTGCCTCTGACGGAACCCAAAGAACCACTCCTTTTCAGCTATATTATCTCGTGACCACTTTTCCACAATTGGTTTATTATTTGCAACTGCTACCTCGTAGACCAAACTACGAACTTGTTTACTACTTAATACATGAATATTGCAAGCATGTATAATATAATTCCGTAGCATAACTTCTTCTTCATGAGTAAAGACTAACAAATGCTCATTTTTCGGCCGGAATATAGTATTTAAATCAGTAGTTCCTTTACTTTTGTCCAGTGGCGGCTCTTGTTGACGTACGATGTGCGCTGCTGCACGGATGAGACTGCTTCGTTTAAGCTTTCATATATACAGAGAAGCAAGTAACCGTACCGAAATCTTCCGAAATAGTTCGAAGTAGTCTCATCCGTGCAGCAACGCACATCGTACGTCATCAAGAGCCGCCACTGCTTTTGTCTACAGAACGTTTTAAAGTAATCCTCGGTATATCGTATTTCTCAGAAGCACCTTTCACAGAACATCCTTCCTCTAATAGTGCTTTAACAGCATGTTTGAGTTGGTCTTGAGAATATGATCTGTGATTAGTAGTGCGCACTCGAATCCGCGGCATTCTCAATGAATTTTTGACAACAAAAAAAAACACTATATCGTTACACGTACATTGAACTACATCTAGGTTAACTGGGCAGTATTCAAATAAATCTACACTGACATTGTTCACTTAACCTGACAAGGTATATCTGTTTTAAAATATAGATATTAATACAAACTTTTACTAAGCTGCATTAAATATATATACCAGCCGATTATAAAAACTTATGTGTGTCAAACTGTGTTGTATGAATCTAAAATATCACCGTGATTGTCACCATAAAACAAAAAAACTGTTGCTTTACAGATTTCAATTTAACACCGCATTATCTTGTGACCAATAATATAGACCATAAAACAATTATAAAAAGGATATAGACTATCCTTTCGATAATGCAGATATCCTTTCAAGATAAGAATGAAAGGTAGCTTTTGTTTTATCATTCCTTAATATAATAAACGGTGTTCAGAAACATTCGAAGACAAGTAGGCTCTGAACAAAAAATCGTATATCTTTACTTAAGTATCTGATTTGTAATAATTATTAAATGTCAACTGTTGTCTGTCAAAAATCAATCTATCTCAGACATGACTTCATATTTTCAAGGACTACTTTGACTTCGAATGTTTCTGAACACCCGTTAGAATTTTTAGTCGCCAAGAGAGGGTGGATATGCCATCATGTTCAGTTAACCTCATCTTACCTTCTTCTTACCTACATTCTTTAATATTTTGCTTCCTCAGCTTTGGTTCTTTTGTTTTCCATTTAATTTTACCGGTGGAATCTAAAGTTCTTTTTGTCTTCTATTACTTGTAAGAGTCGTTTTAGTTGAAGCTTATTACCTTGGATAAAATGGGTAGCAAACCAATCTATATGACGTCACTTCTGTTGATTTTTACTCGACTTGGGTATCAGGATGATTTTTACAACCTACCAACAGTCTAAGAAATATTTGCGTATCTATCTTTAAACATTTGTGCGATGCTTCCTGTAAAACCTTGTGTGTAATAAGATCATATAACACTAATATTTGATCTATTTTTAATATCAAAATGCTAAAAAGCAAAAATCGTTCTAATTTTATAGGACGTTTGTGCTCCTTTGAAGCTTTTTTGGTACGAAAAAATTTACTTCTAAGCAAAATCGTAGGGTAACTATTTAACCACAAAGTTTCAACTTTTTTAATTTTTAGACTGGGCACCTTCCCTTGTTAATTTACCCCTGGTAGTTGTATGTTTATAATCCGTGACTTAAACGGAGTTAGAACAAGGGCTCCGAGTACATTTTTTATGCCAATGAGAAATGTGAATAATTCGGGTTACATTATTTCCAAAAATGTATAAATTAGCACAAAGTATAGGTTTACCTACTTATTTTATTCAACAAAATTCACATTAATATGCAATCCACGAGATGGCCAATGCTTACGGGGAAGCCTGTATTTCCATGGCCAACTTCAATACGAAATTCATTTTACCGATCGTTATAAATACAATCTGTGTCTCATAATTGGGTCAAGTGTGCTAACTAATAAACTATAAATTTATAATTGAACTGGATAGGAAAAATAATTCGGAAATATAATTTTAAAGACAATATTGCGTTTCATGTAAATAAAATTTATTTAAACAATTACATAAGATATGAGATACAAAAAGAAACGTGAAGGTGAGCAAATACTTCAGTACACTAGTGTCGATAGAATTTTATGATACAATGTGATTTCTTTAAATTCTCCTAATAATCAATCACTTCTCTCAAAGCGAAAATAAATTACACCTCACGTCAACTAGTCATCACAAAGAGAGAGATACAGACCTACTAAATACATAAATATTATATTTACATATATTAAGAATGTAAAACATTCATCAACAAGGAATGTTTCGAATAAGTTATAATATCATGTAACATACATATTTCATACGAAATAACTTCATTGATACTTCAAACAGGCCTGCCTGTTCAATGAAATATAACGATAAATAAATATTATAATTTGATTTATTGTACTTTGATTTTTAAAAAAAGGCACGAGCTAGACAAAACGAATAAAATACAAAAGAAAAAAATTAACTTAAATACTAATACTTGTCGGGATAACAGAGAAAAACGAAAAATTTCACTAGGCAAGTTAATTGTTAAAAATCTTGACATTTTTGACTGTTCGCGATATTTGGTATTTGGTCTAAGCTTTTCATGGCTTTATGAGAAATATCGTCCATGGATTTCTTCGCTGACGTTGTTATGTCGTCCAAAGATTTTCTAGTTTGATGAAGTAATTCGTCTGTACTTTTTACAGCCGAACTCGCAAATTCTTTAACTTCCGCATCTAATTTCCCAATTACCCACTCCATCGCCTGCCTTCCTTTACCAGCATTCAGGGAAATTCTATTCGTTAACAGATCCTCCATGTAACTGTTTAGAGGAACACCTTTCACTGTAACGACTGCCTCTTGGGTAAGCAAAGTCTTCGAAGGATCTGATGGATGAGGAACGTATCGTATTGTTTCGTCGACAGCGATGTGCCTGCAGAATGTTAAGTTTATTGTTTTAAGAACCATAAATCGTCCTATTGGATCTACACGGGACTGTTCACTGGCGTAACATACTTTGGCAGAACCGATTAACTGAAAAAGAAAAAACAAAAATTAAAAACACGATTTCAAGAGTGTCTTTAAAATTTAATATTATATATTACCTTAGATCTTTTATCAAAAAAATTAAAAATGGTAATTGTTCCTATATCAAAGCAAATTCACGTACAATTATTTATTTTAGTTGAATATAAATAAAAACGTAGACGTTTGTAGACTAAAATCTATACAAATATTCCAAAAGTGTAAATACGGAAAGTCAAAATATAAAGCGCATTTCTATTTCCCTATTAATGTACAAGTGACTAATGAGTCATTGATAACCATAATCTCAAGGAATGTTTTTGTTTATATGTCCGATTATTTTTAGTGATTATATCTAAGTGCATTATGCTGAGTTTGCTTTTTTGCGAAATGCAATAGCGATATGGTAAGTTGTATTTGTATTGACTCGCAACAGACCAATCATTTTTAAAATAGCTGCATCTCAATGCGATAAAAAAGATTCAATCAAGCTTTCCACTAAGACTAATACCTAACGGGGTTATATGTAATATAATAACTGTGGCAGATTGTCAATTGGGTCATTTGGTCAATAACCTCTCAATCATTTCTGAATAATATGAAGAATAAAAATCGAAACAATGTTAGAGTTAATTATATTCATTGTAAAACAGCAATTACTCAGGAATATAATTTTGATCGTCTTCTGTACGTAGTCAATTCTATCTATATACGATCTTAGTTGACTAGGTTGGTGTCCTCTAGTAACATCACTATTTTAAATATATACGATTTTTTTTAGTGAATGGACCGGAGTCGAAGTTCGGGTATAGTAAAATCTATGCGGTTTAGAAACTGCTCTAGGTCAACAGGCCAGATAGTTTAGCTTTTATTTTGTCAATGAATTATATTTATAATGTAATCGCAAATATGTATTCATTAGTTTCATTAAATTTGATTAGATTTCTCTAAGAATATTGTGTCGGTATATTATACCATTATCAAAGAGTTTATTTTACTTACTAGATGTAAGGGTGTAACTTTCTACATATTGCTGTGGACTTTTCCCCATAAAAAATATTAAAATTTATGTATTTATCTTTGAACAGTTATTTTGAACGCAAGTGTATATTTTTGAAATTTATTATTTTTTGTGAAAAAAACTGGTTTGACATTCGAAGCCTGCGCGCTTGCTTTGACCTTTAGGCAGACACAAGTGTACTCTGAGTTAAGAAAGACGTGTTTATAAAAAGATAAATCTTTATCTTTTTAAAAGTAACTTCGGGTTTATTTTTGATTTAATTGTGGTTGGTGCTGTGTTAATTCATTACTTCATTACCGATATTTTATACGAGTTTGTTTATCTCGTAATTGTTATATTTTACACTTTCTTACTCACGTGTCTAGAATAAATATTTTTTTTACGTAAGTAAAATATATTATTTAAAGATATCTGTTTATATTGAATGAATTGAATATTGTATTATTATTATCGTATTGAGATTTAGTCTTAGATATTTGATATAAATAACAAAGAAAGATTTTTAAAATTTCTAGTAAAAAAATTCTGTAACTGTAAAATTTTATACGTTTGGTATATCAAGGGCATTTTTTGTCACATGTGGTTGCACATGCGTTAGAGTTTGTTTCGGTCTGTCAAATAGTTTGTTTTTTTTTCTCTTGGGAGAAATTAAAAAGTGTCTTTGTAATTTATTATTTTTAATTTTGATCGGCTGTCATTAAGGTTTTTGCACGCATGCAGCTGTCATTTCCATGCGTTATTTTTACCTTTATAATATTGTTAAATGAGGCAATATTAATCTTTTTACCTATAAAGATTTTTTTTATTTTTTTTTATTTTTGTATTAAATTTTCATTTAAATTTTATATTGTGTTCTTTAATTTAATAATTCTTTCTATACATTTTAATAAGTAACTTAAAGACATTATCATAATTTTTCTCAAACGAATTTTGAGTGGCGTCCAAATAAAACTATTGTACTAATTCAATAATTTTCCACTTTTCCGATTGGAACCCTGAGAGGAAAGCAGTCCCATTTAGGAAATAAACCGACTGAGTATCCAAGCTGGATAGATTTGTCGAGAATTGTGAATAAGCAAATTTTAAAATCACAATTCATAGCAATATGTATATCTTTGTGTTTGTGTGTGTCGGTGGGAGTTATATTGATCATTTTATGACGGTGTCTAATACAGGCTCTGCTTTTTTTGCTTTTTATTTATTTATATATTTCGAAGTATATGAATAATTAAATAATAATAAAATTTTTGAATACTTCAGATTCACCATACTCGCTAAACATTTATAGTGATATATTTAAAAAATGAACTAACTTTACGAACATGATTTTTGTGAATATTCTGGTGCTATACTAATGCTTCAATTATTTCTTAATAACAAACTAAAACCTTCTCGGAAGCTGGAAAATTATGAACTATATTATGCACATTGCCGGTGACAACTACAGAGAATGAAAATTTTTCAACAAAAAAGGAATAAAACATTTTTACGAAATATCATTCAGTCAAGAAAGACTGCCTGCATTGACAATGTACAGTATGGACCAGTCGTTTATCAATAAAATACTTAATTCTAATAAACGTGTAATACATTATTTCGTAGATGCTAAAGAGTGAAAAATTGATCTTAATTCTTTACCTTCAATTCTGTATGATTTTCCTGTAAATTCGACCGGGACTCGCCACTGAGCAACTGTTAATGGTACGTGAACCCACTATTTTAAATCAGAATGGAGGCAGATATATCACACATGCCATCACTAACAACAAAAAAATCGAAATTTGTGTTTCTGAGGGAAACTTGATCATAGATTTTCGGGGTACGAAAGAATTAATTTGGTTCATAAAATCATAAATAATGATAGCTGGAATTATTCAGCGATTACAGTTTGCAGATTTGTATAAATTATAAAATACACTTTCGTCCGGCTAGTAAAACATGCCTAAATTAGGAATATACAGTTTCGTCTGGCAGGGTAGGTGCAGGTAAAAGAAAGGATTAAAATTATCCTAATGGTATTATATTCTAATCAATACTTTCCTTGTAATTTTTTCCCAGTTGATACTTATTATTTGTGAAATCCAGCAAACATCGTCTTTTACTATTGCTACCCCCACCCATAATATGGAAATTCCTATGAATTATGGACTTAGAAAAATTACATTTCAGTTAATTATTACATGTTAAAAGTGCAACATGGAAAATTGAAATGTGAGAAAAGGTGTTAGTAAGTGTGGTAAAGATGTATTGTTTCTGAACAACTTCCGATACTGTTTTGCAGAACAACTGTCAACTGTCGAAAAAAAGTGGAGATGTCGGACACCAAAATGTACTGCTATTGCTTACACTATGGGTGAAGACAATTTGATATCCCGTTGTAATTTGAACCATGCCCATCCTGAATTAAGCGCTCCAGCAGTACAAAAGCAATTTCTTGGAGCGGCGGCAAAACGTAAAGCTACAGAAGAACTTAATGTGCAAGCTAAACGAATTGTGCACTCGCTGTTAACAAAATGCGACAATAGTTAATTAATAATTGGCGAATTAAAATCGGTGAAACGAAGCATTTATGGTGAAAGAAGAAATACATTTCCGAATTTGCCAAAAATATAAAAGAAGTGTTTGAAACTTTGGAAAATATGAAATCCGATTAGTACGAAAAGAGAAGAATTTTTTGATTGTGAACGACAGCAACCATTGTATAGTAATATTCTCTTGTAAGTCAAACCTGAAATATTTGTGTAAGTGCAAACAGATATTTATGGACGGAACATTTAAATATTCCTCAAAATATTTTGTAGTTATTTACCATCAATGGATAATATAACGGTCATTATATACCCCTAGTGTTTTTTTTACTCAAAGTTAAAAGTTCAGAAACCTATAAACACTGCTTAAAATTTGTAAGTCAAAAATGTGAAGAATTTTTGTTGCAATTTCGTCCTGTGGAGGTTGTTATCGATTTTAAAATGTTGATACAGAAAGCTGTCGGTTCCATATGGCAGAATATTAAAATAATTGGAGGCGGATTTCATATCTCCCAAGCTTGGTGGTGAAAAAATAGACATTGGCAAATGGATTGGATACTGTTTCGATCTGGTTTTCTTAGAACCTGAGAATGTTGGCAACTGGTTCGTATTTAATAACTGCCCATACCACCAGAAAATGATATGGACTACCTGGTAGAAACTTATATAGAAGAGGATTCAAGCAGCTCAAGCACGACCAACGCATGCCAATCGTTTCATTCATATCTAAATAAGAGTTTTAATTTCTACCATCCAAATATCTTTGTCTTTTTAGTTTTGCGCCAGTATCAAGCTGATATTTATATTCAAATACAATGTGTAAATAAACAAAGACAAGTGAGCACTCACACACAAAAACGCGAAAATTTTCTCAAGAAGAAAATCGAACAATATGATAATAAAGAACTGATGACACTGCAATATGTACAATTAGTTTCACATTATTATTCTTTTTAAGTAGGTAAGTACATAATTTTAAAAATATTAGTATGTAATTGTTCTACCATTTAAGCATTTCTTTTCTTTTCTCATTTGTTATTTTATATATTTTTCTTTTGTAATAGAATAAATTCTTAAATTTTAACTTATTGTATTTTTTTTTATTCAACACATAACCTACTCTGCTTGTTTGTGTTCAATATATCGAAAATTTCATAACAAATATGTTATCTCCACTAAATCTAATATTGGATATTCACCTCTAAATTAACATAAAAGAATTAAGTACTTAAAGATTATCAGACGAAACTGTACCTACTCGTAAATACCCAAAAATTCGACCTGGACGAAACTCTAACACAGTAAAGCGGTTGATAGCATTATCAGAAAGGATTAGACAAAGATTATCGGACGAAACTGTATCTGTCCGCAATGATTTATTGCGAAACATTAAACCAAATATTAAGTCCAAGGGGTAAAAAAAAACACAAGAATGCTCAGTGCAATGTTCGTTCTCAAACGCCTAAAGACAATTTATATAGTTCATTTAAGATATTGTTTCTAAAATATTTACGCATCCACCTGGTCCACCTGAAATCCTGGTCTAACTTCTTGTAACTTTCAACATTAAATTAAAATTAAAGCTACATATTTGTATTTATCGCAAGGAAGAAAATAAAAATGCAAAGTATTTATTCCGTTGGATATCGGAAATTGATTAGATATATATGCATGCAAATAACAATATGTATATGCAATATTCCTATTCAAATTAATTAAAAAAAAAGATAGACAATAAAATGAAACTCATGATTCCAAACTGCGTAATGTTGATAAGCTGAACTTTCGCATTTTTTTTTGTTACCAACCACTTGACTTTCATTACTTTACATATAAAAAGTAAAAACTATATTATTCACTAGAAATTTAGATTTATTTATTATAACATCGCATAATTCGTTTTGAAAAAGACTAAATATTTATAGATTGAAGCGAACAAAAGAATTCTCATTATATCAAGTCAGTAATAATTTAATATCATGTGTCATTTTCTCAGATAGTGTTCAATCAGATTCATAACTAGGTTAATCATTATTGATTTCTTGTAATAACAAAGACGTATATTATTTATACTTATAATAAAATTATTTTCATAATTTACTTTATTTACCACAGGAAAAGAATTTGAATTTTAGAATTTCAAATGTAAATTACCAGTTTGAGGTGAACTTTTAAAATTATTAAAAATCCGATAAACGTAAAGTATGATTTTTAATGAATACAAATTAAGTTACAAGATTATGATAGTTACCCAATTAGAAACTGTAACATTGTCCGCTTTTAAATGTCTTCTATACCTTGGTATCTCTAAGAGAAGTTCTGTTTCTAATCATCATAAAAATAAGTAAATTTTGATACAGCCAATTTCAACTCTTCATTGTTTGCCAAAAGCAAAGTATTTGTCTGCACAACCTCAAACAATGAAGTCAAATCTTGAACGGACTGTGATCTAGTTCGGAGTTCAGAATCGGTCAAGACATTCCAACATATTCTTTTGAAGTTCAGCTCTCAGTGTCAGACCTGCATCGGTGGCCAACTCACCGGCCATTCGTTTTTTAGGACGAATTCGTCTTTCCATTGGAATGTTGTAGTCCTTTCATTTTTTATAGTAAGACCTATTGCCTCTGCTACAATGTGTCTCCGTGTTTCCTCAATATAAAGACGCAGTGCCTCTATTTTGATAGCTGTTTGATCAACACTCAACTCAAGCCTTTACTTTGCAATGGATCCCTTAGTCCCTTAGTGCATCATTCCAAAAGAAAAGATAGCAAAGAAATGTGAAATTACACACAGCAGGCATAAGGTTCTGTGCAGCACCTCTGGTGTTTAAATTTTCTTGTTGATCACATAATTCCGCAATTGCAGTCACAATGCCATCGAAATTTTCAGCCAACACGTTCATTGCAGCATAATGAGCACTCCAAGTCGTTGCTGCGAGTCTTTTAACTGAAGCTTTGCTGTGTTTAAGAAGCACTTCCCAGCGGCTAGTGGAAGCAGAACAAAATGTAAAAATTGTCTCTACTGTTGTAAAAATGTTACACATGATACATTTTGTGCAAATGTTGGCCACATAAATAAAACAGTTTACAACATTGGAAGATCATCTAGTAAGAGGAGCAAAATGCCTACGTTTTCGCTTTCTTCTAAAAATTACAGTTTCCTCGATTTTTGGTTTTGCCAAAAGTATCGTGTTTTTATTAACGTTTACTTCATTTGTGATGTACCTAATGCTCATGCCGCTCTCTAGCCTGTTTCTAATTATCGACTTTTATCGTTCTTTTGAGGCATTTTAAAAATTGTGTACGCCTCAGACTTAAATAAACTGACACTGACATAACCATACCGGATAAAAGTCAAATTTACACATTACAAATTTTAAATTTTGCAGAATGTGTCAAAAGTCAGTGTCTGAATTTGTAGGGGCCGCAATTGTACACACTCAAATAAATCAACTTTGGGTGATATTATTCGAAGATACCAATTCACATATTGGTACGAGATGATTTTTAACTATCTATATATGAAAAACTAAGTGACACTTTTTCTGTTAAACAGCTGTTACATTTGGATTTATACTGACGAACTTTAGTCCAAATTCGCAGTTTTACTCTTTTTAAGGAGCTTTAATTAACCTAAAATGGGCGAAATTCAGATAGCACATAGAAGCGTCATAAAATTCTTGAGGAAAGAAGGAAATGTACCCAAAAATATTTAACAGATGATGTTGAACGTTAACGTGTATAAGGACGATGCGCGATTATATTTTATAGTAAAATTTAGCTCTAAGCAATTTCGATGGAGTAGGAAATCAATTCAGGATGATCTAAGATGCGGGAGACCTATCGAAGCAAGAACTAAGAAAAACATTAAGTCGAGGAACACGTCTTTTTGTTGTTGAAGTGGAGATATCAGAAACCACAATATTAAAAAGTTTATCGAAAAGTAACGAGCGATCATTAAAATTTTCACTCGTAGCTGGCCGTGTATATAAAAATTATGTCGTAGCTTTAGTCATTAAGATGTTATTTCAAATATCTGTCAGTGTCAAATATATATTTTAAAGTTTCATCAAAAGAAAAAGTAATGGCCTTTAATGATATGCATAAAGCGTTTATGGTAGAATGTTACTTCCTGACATCTCAAAAAATTGATGGTATTTGGCAGCATTCAATAGAAAATTGCCTTGCGGAGTTTGAAGAGCGATATCCAAATACTGTTCCTAGCTATAAAACTTTCCGTAATACGCTAATGCATTGTGTAAATCTTTTTCGTCAAACAGGCAGTATTTTAAGGAAAAAAGGAAGCGGTCCTCCTCTCAAGAGAATTCGCGGCGTAATTGAAAATGTCAGACAAATTATTAACGAATCTCCTCAAACATCTATTCGCAGTTTCGCAACAAGTAGGGCTTTCCTATGGAACATGTCAAAAAATTTTAAAAAAGGACTTGCACATGTATCCATACAAATTAACTTCTGTACAAAATCTATTACCTACGGATTATGAAAAAAGAACACAATTTTGCCAATGGTTTATTCAAACAATGACAGACAATATTTTAAATCATACTTTTTTCACCGATGAAGTTTGGTTTTATTTGAAAGGTTATGTTAATTCGCAAAATATGCGTATGTGGTCCAGTGAAAATTCTCATTTCTACAGAGAAGTTCCTCTACATCCAGAAAAAATAGGCGTATGGGTAGGTATGAGTCGTCACCGATTAATAGGAATAGTAGGGAATATTCTTTGAGGGCACGATAACATCGGAGAAATATCGTAACGAAATTCTCAGTGTTTTCACTAATCAATTGACTAATGAAGAGCTCCAGGTCGGATATTTTCAACAGTTACAAGTTCTCACGTTACACTTGAAAATATTCAGTTTTGCAACAATTTTATGGCGATAGGATAATAAGTAGAAATACAGCGATTCCATATCCACCACGATCGTGTGATTTAACAGTCATGGATTTTTTTGTGTGGCCATATATAATGAATATTATTTATGAAACAACAATTAATAATCTACAAGAGTTAAGACATGAAATCATAGAAAAATGTGAACACATCAATAACTCACCGCAAATACTGATCAATGTTTTCAATGCTCTACGAAATAGAGTGCGATTATGCTTGGTGGGGAATGGTCAACATTTTTCACATTTTTTATAATATTCTATTACTTTGTATAAAAATTATAAATATATTTAATATAAAAGTCAGCATTTCAAATTATTTTTTAACAATCATGACTAAAGACGCCAGACTATGTGCCCCAGCAGTAGCGTTGCGTGGAGAGCTTAGCAGAATAACAGTGCGCTTACTTAAAAATAAATATATCGAATCCCTATACAAAACGTTAAGAAAAAACATAAATAACTTACCCAACATGTTTACATTATTGCAAAAAAATGCGGATGTGCGCGATGAAAAAACTGCACCATAATATATGTTTCTGTATTAGTCTCGGAAAGGTTCGTACGTAGCGACGTATATATATGTTTATATACAGAGGATGATTGTTCGACGATGAGAGATGTTATATTTGCATAGTTAAAGCGCTCTTTGTATCTGTACAACGGATCTTCAGTATTGGTAAAAGTTGCCCTAATTTTGTAAAATCTACATTTTTATCTAATACACTGTTAAATTTTTCACGGACACAATCACTTTTTTCATCTTCAAGGATATGCAGCACTAGTTTTACGTGGTCAATAATTGCTAATGAGTCCGATAAGGACAGCGCAGTGTTCTGTAAATTTTTTATTGCGTCCAGTATTGGAACGTAACTGTCGTAAATAATTTTTAGATTTGCTGCAACTTAATTTTTTCAAAATGTTTATAATTTATAAACATTTTGAAAAAAATAAATCAGTGATTTTAGAACTAGATTATAACAGGTGATGAGACGTCGGTCGATCACTGTGATCACAAGAATCCATACAGTGGGTCCAGAAGGGATCTCTGCCACCAAAAAAGCAAGGTCGCAAAGTTCATCCGAAAAACTGATAGCAGCGATAGTATTTTGGGATAGAGAAGGAATCTTGTTAATTGAATACACGAAGAAAAGCTCTACAATTACAGGAGAAGTATATAAGAAAACAATCCGAAATTTGAAAACTGCCATACAGCAAAAAAGACCAGAATTCAAAAAAATATGCTACTCCATGATAATTTCAGAGTTCACAGGGCACGTCAAGTCTGAAAAATAATCAACAACTGTGGCTTTATAGTTATTTCTTTTCTAAATTAAAAAAAGCATCTGCGTGATGACGTTTTTCTTCAGATGATTGCCTGAATAAAGCAAGGGAACTTTTTAGGAGATTTACCAAAATAATTTTTATTGAAAGCCTTATTAGAAAAACGCTGGAATAACGTGTCTTCATTTGAAAAGTCAATCTAGGTTACTTTGAAATTTTGATAGAATAAGACGCATATATATTAGTATGTGTTTGTGGTTCCGTAAACGCAAATCCAAATGACATTTGATAATGTCAATCACATTTGTTATTTATTTGTATGTATGAAACTGTCAAAATATACGATTTCGTAGGTTAAGTAGTAAATTTTAATTTAGGACATACTTCAAAATGTTCTCAGTAAATCACATGCTACTAGATTGGCTTTTCAAATTAACACCCGTTATAAGTGGGTAACTGTTAGTAGACCATATATTGAAAAAGCTTTTCTTATATCGCCTTTCATTCATATCTAGATAGATAATATAAAAATCTCTCCTCGTAGTTTACAAAAGCAAGCACATCCAGGTCGTTGAAAATTAAATGACAAATAAATTATTCAAGTAGCTATTAAAAACTGAATATCTGCAAAAACGATTTCAATGCACATGCATATAGAAAGTGAACAATAAAATAATTGGATTGATTTAATAGAAATGTAATAAACTAAATGTGGCGTTTTGTTATAATTATCTAAATGGTCGCCTTTAATGAATAAATTTTAACAAAGGCTAGTACTTAATTATCAGTTGGATTTAAATAATTCACCTTTGTTAAATTTATTTATTCAAAATGACGATATACAAAAAAGGTTTAGTATATCAATACGTTAAGCACGTATTACGCATTTGTTACAAATGAAACAGACATGCAATATACATATCTGTAACTGTACACATGGACAATACACCTCGTATTTTCAGCATTTACTTCTGTTTAAGACACGTGTTTCTGCCATTTACTATTAGGCGTCATCAGTTAAGCTAGTGAAGTAATTAAAGCTATATATGAGTCCTTTTGATTTTGTTTGGTGGTCGAAGTTGCCTCCATTTCCACTCCAATTTCATTACCCGGGGTTGTGAATGTTTTGTGTTATTGTGTGTAAGTGTATGTTTGTGTGTTACGTTTGTTTTGCCTATTAGGAATGCTGTGTGTTTTGCTACATTTTTGTGTGTTTGTGTTGACCTTTGTTTATCTGTTTAATTAAAGCTTAAATCACCTATAAGGTATAGCAAATTTTGTCTTATCAGGTAGCACCATATAATATAGTGACATCTGACGGACGAAAGAGGCTATGCCGAAAATGGCAACCCCTCCCTTGACCGGCTATGCCGGTACAGAAGGGAAGAAAATACGTATATATGTGTAAGTCCATTAACACGATGCCAGATGGCAGTAAATATACAAAAAAGGTTTAGTATATCAATACGTTAAGCACGTATTACGCATTTGTTACAAATGAAACAGACATGCAATATACATATCTGTAACTGTACACATGGACAATACACCTCGTATTTTCAGCATTTACTTCTGCTTAAGACACGTGTTTCTGCCATTGACTATTAGGCGTCATCAGTTAAACTAGTGAAGTAATTAAAGCTTAAATCACCTATAAGGTATAGCAAATTTTGTCTTATCAGGTAGCACCATATAATAGTAATGGCAGAAACACGTGACTTAAGCAGAAGTAAATGCTGAAAATACGAGGTGTATTGTCCATGTGTACAGTTACAGATATATATATATTGCATGTCTGTTTCATTTGTAACAAATGCGTAATACGTGCTTAACGTATTGATATACTAAACCTTTTTTGTATATTTACTGCCATCTGGCATCGTGTTAATGGACTTACACATATATACGTATTTTCTTCCCTTCTGTACCGGCATAGCCGGTCAAGGGAAGGGTTGCCATTTTCGGCATAGCCTCTTTCGTCCGTCAGATGTCACTATATTATATGGTGCTACCTGATAAGACAAAATTTGCTATACCTTATAGGTGATTTAAGCTTTAATTACTTCACCAGCTTAACTGATGACGCCTAATAGTAAATGGCAGAAACACGTGTCTTAATCAGAAGTAAATGCTGAAAATACGAGGTGTATTGTCCATGTGTACAGTTACAGATATGTATATTGCATGTCTGTTTCATTTGTAATAAAATGACGATGTTGGCAATTATAATAAAAAGCTACAGTTAGTTAATTAAATTTCTATTAGTTATACTTATAAGTTTTTCTAATAATACAGGGTTCGGCAACTGGTATGATACATTTTCATAAAGCTGTAAAGTTATTGAAACATGACGAAATTAAACCAACTTGCGATATATAACAACTTTAATATGTGCAATTTTATTTTTTGAAAATAATATCTTTTAAGTGTCCCCCATTGGCTTCTAAATAAAACCTTAACCTATTTTGAAAATTTTCCACAACTCTGAGCAGAAGTTGAGCAGTAATACTCTGACATTCTTGAAAAATGTTGTCTTTCATTGCCTGAATAGTTTGTGGTCGGTTCTTATATACCCTATCCTTTAAAAAGTCTCATAAAAATAAATTGGGAGCCGATAAATCCGGAGATCTTAGTGGCCAATTTATGTTGCCATTTTTGATATAACTTTATCAGGAAACATTTCCCTTAATGTAGGAAGAGTCTACCTCGCTGTATGGGCTGTCGCACCATCCTGCTGGAACCATACGTTGTCTTGCCCCAATCTTCGTAATTCTCCTATCAAAAAATTCTGTAGCATGTGTATATAACGATGGGAGTTAAGGGCGACTGCTCGATTATTTTCCTCGGAAAAGTATCGCCCAACGGTTCTCAAAATTGATACTCCACACTTGTATCGGTCACTTCCTGGTCATGTTCTGGATTTTCCGATGACCAGTACCGACAATTCTGTTTATTTATGAAACCACTTATATGTAACTGAGCTTCATCCGTCATTAACAAACAACGCAACACATCTTGATCTTCATTCAAGATTTCTAAGAATTCAATTAAATAAATAAGCACAATTTAAAAAAGTAACTTTGAAAGATGTCGATGAAGTTAGGCAGAAGATATACCTCTTGAATGAAAAAAAATGAGGATCAACAGTTGATAGTTTACGGGTTGCATTAATGAGTGATGATATTGAATATTCAAAGTCGACACTGTGAAGATTGTTAAGAGCAAACGGATTCAAATACAAGAAAATTGATAGAAGGCAGTGTATAAGAAAGTTCGAAAATACGTAAGTGGCGGTACGATTACTTAATTGATTGTTTGCAAAAAACATAAAAAAAGTGTTCCTTAGATTACCACGAAGACATGTCGGCATTAATATTTGAAGATTGGTTTGAAAATAGTTTAATACCAAATTAAAGTAAAAATAGCGCTATTGTTTTTAATAATGCTCCCTACCACTCTCGTTTACAAAAGAAAATACCCAATAGCAGCAGTAACAAGGGAACTGTACAAGAGTTTCTATATGGTAATAACACTTTCTTTGAAGGTTCTTTTACAAAAAAGGAATTGCGTAAACGCATGAAGTCATTTGAATTCTCAAAGGAAGATGTAGTAGATACCATCGCAAGAAAAAAAAAACATGTGTTACGTTCAACCCCATTGAATTGCCAAGAAAACATTCGAAGAAAAAATAAATCGCCAAAATTCTGTGAGAGTGTTATACAACTAGCAAAAGAAGAAATAAAAAACATCTACAAACGCATGGCGCAATGCAATTAATCATGTTATGAAAATTGAAACAAACTATAATGATTTATACCAAAGCTGCATACGGAGCTCATATTCCACCGAGTCGGAGTTTGAGGATGAGACAGACATTTTTATACAGTAAGTTTTAAATGTTTTCTTCTCCCTATGTTTATATGTTTGCTAATTTGTAAATTAACTGTCATACAATTTACGGAATAAATTAGCGTGCAAAATGTATTCTTGTATTTCACATAGCGTAGGTGACATTTCGTATAAATATACATTTATATTAGTATGAATGCATGTATACTTTTATTATTTATATAAAATATTGATAATACAGGCCTGTAGCGTGTTTCTTGGACGCACACGAATGCCGTTATGGTCAGATGTTAAAATATGACAGGCAGAAAAGGTCCCTTAATCCCATCCTGAATTCCGTTACGAATGTGCTCTTAGGATTAGAGGGTGTTTATCTATGCAATTGTACTCTACGAGGTGCATTCAAGTTCTAAGGCCTCCGATTTTTTTTCTAACTAACTACTCACCCGAAAACTATGAAACTGGTGTTACTTCTCGAGGTAATCTCCCTGCAGACGTACACATTTTTCACAACGTCGACGCCATGATTCCATGGCCGCGGCGAAGGCTTCTTTAGGAGCCTGTTTCGACCACTGGAAAATCGCTGAAGCAATAGCAGCACGGCTGGTGAATGTGCGGCCACGGACAGTGTCTTTCATTGTTGGAAACAGCCAAAAGTCACTAGGAGCCAGGTCAGGTGAGTAGGGAGCATGAGAATCACTTCAAAGTTGTTTTCACGAAGAAACTGTTGTGTAACGTTAGTCCGATGTGCGGGTGCGTTGTCTTGGTGAAACAGCACACGCGCAGCCTTTCCCGGACGTTTTTGTTGCAGTGCAGGAAGGAACTTGTTCTTCAAAACATTTTCCTAGGATACACCTGTCACCGTAGTGCCCTTTGGAACACAATGGGTAAGGATTACGCCCTCACTGTCCCAGAACATGGACACCATCATTTTTCAGCACTGGCGGTTACCCGAAGTTTTTTTGGTGGCGGTGAATCTGTGTGCTTCCATTGAGCCGACTGGCGCTTTGTTTCTCGATTGAAAAATGGCATCCACGTCTCATCCATTGTCACAATCGACGAAAAGAAAGTCCCATTCATGCCTTGGTTGCGCGTCAACATTGCTTGGCAACATGCCACACGAGCAGCCTTGTGGTCGTCCGTCAGCATTCGTGGCACCCACCTGGAGGACACTTTTCGCATTTTCAGGTCGTCATGCAGGAGTGTGTGCACATAACCCACGGAAATGCTAACACTGGAGGCAATCTGTTCAACTGTCATTCGGCGATCCCCCAAAACAAGTGTCTCCACTTTCTCGATCATGTCGTCAGATCGGCTTGTGCGAGCCCGAGGTTGTTTCGGTTTGTTGTCACACGATGTTCTGCCTTCATTAAACTGTCGCACCCACGAACGCACTTTCGACACATCCATAACTCCATCACCACATGTCTCCTTCAACTGTCGATGAATTTCAATTGGTGTCACACCACGCAAATTCAGAAAACGAATGATTGCACGCTGTTCAAGTAAGGAAAACGTAGCCATTTTAAGTATCTAAAACAGTTCTCATTCTGGACGCTGCCGCTACAATTCCATCTGCCGTACAGTGCTGCCATCTCTGTGACGTATTGACAACGAACGTACGCTCATTTTAAAACAATGCACATGCTTCTATCTCTTTCCAGTCTGAAGAAAAAAAATCGGAGGCCTTAGAACTTGAATGCACCTCGTATATCTGCTAATACCAGTAAGAACTAATTAAGTAATGCGATTCTTTGAATTTTTTAAATAGGAAATCTTAGAGACTGTTTACCTAAATATGCTAATACTAGTAAGGACTATCTAATTAATGTTATTCTTGGAATCTTGTAAATAAGTATTCTTTAAATATTAGATCAGAAAGAATGTTCTTCAGTTTTAAATTTAATCTGTTAAGTTATAATCGTCGCATTGCGAATATGGACTTTACAGAAATGTTAAGTGAACGTGGGAAGAAGTTGTTGGCGAGGGAAAATGTATTGGAAGTGCATAAAAAAGACGAAACTGACTCTTTTCAATGGAGTTTGTTAAAAATTTTCTGGCAACCGCAACCATGAAAATTATGAGCGTGTTGTAAACAGACAGAAGCTTAGCAATAGTGTTAAGACCAAGGCAATCGAAGGTACCTGTACCAGACCAAGGAAATTAATCCATAAGGAAGTTTCGGGGCAAAAGAATATTATTGCGACGTTAACATCAAGGGATGTAAAGTAAATAAATCTTATGCGAAACAACAAGTTTCAAAATTACCACATTCAGTAAAAGAAGTTCGGGAAATGCTAAATGACATTCCACGAGAGATTGTATTTTCTTCTGCTAACGTGGAATTTATGTGTAGAAATCAAGAACGGATATATAGGGATGGAACTTTCAAATACTACACAAAGCATTTCCTTCAACTCTTCACCATACATGTCTACAATAGTGACATTTACATACCCGTCGTCTTCTGCTTACTGAAGCGAAAATATAAAACCAGCTATTCCGACTTATTTACACTACTTAAAAAGGAAATGTACTTAAATCAGGTATAATTTTGATCCTATAAATACAGATATTGACAATGAAATAGGAATTCATACGAGTGTTGAAGAATTGTTTCCTGGAGTAACAATCGTCGGCTGTAGGTTAAATTTGTCTCAGGCGTGGTGGAGAAAAATACAGCACCTTGGATTTGCTAATGAATATAGGAACAGAAATTTCGAAATTGGTATATGGTTACACCATATATTTGGATTAATGTTTTTGCCCCCGCATGAAGTTGGAGATGCATTTGAAGATTTTATGTCCACGTTACCATCGGATTGCAGGATGGAGCAATTCGCAAATTATTTGATCGAGACTTACATAAGTGAGGAATCCCCCTCTCCACCACAAATTTGAGTAGTATTATCGGAGTGCACGTCTCAAACTGCAAATCGCGGGGATACTGTGAAACACATCATCTAAATATTCACAGATTTCTTAATGCGCTTACTAGTATGCAAACTGATACATACATATAAATTAATACTTGTAAAGCAAATGAGTAGCCTTCTACAAGGAAAAGTGTTTTAAGAAAAAAGACTGTATTACCAAAAAAATCAACTATATAAATCTAATCAGATACTTAGGATAGATTTTATTAAGTGTTTGCCTTACAAATATAATCAGTTGTAACTTTATGTATTTGTATCTATTTTATTATTCATGTTTTATTTTATATTTATTTTTAACCCTCTATTGCATGAATTATGAAAAAATTGACAAAAAAATTTGTTTCAATGAATTTCATGTCAAGAAATGGTCGAGAATAAAAGAAAAACAATGATTTCGAAAAAATGTATTTAAACTAAAAAAAAAAAAATTGTTTTCCCGTTTGGGAACATTATGCACAAAAGGGTTTACACAAATTCTTTTAAAGCTAAACTTGCATGGCTTTGGCCTTTAATTTATAGTCTAAGCAGAGTGAAAGTCTTTAAAGCAATTATTTTCTTTATGGAGACATAAGTGCACTTGACATTTGTCACACATTATGCGTGATTTGCCTTTACAATTAGATTTTTTGCATCTTTCTCTATTGTTTGTGTGAGAGGGCCAATGACCAACATTGTCTGAACTTACAAGATTTGTAGGACGAGATTCGAAACATTTTCTTTTTGGAATCATAGGAGTCGGGGAACTTGTAGGGGTACTAGTAATCGGCCGCCCTCTTTTTTTTCCTATTACTTTACCTACCAAACATAGATCCTGAGCGACAGTTGTTTTGAAGTCCAATAGAGAAATGTATTTTGGTCTATTAAGCTGCTTGCCAATTCGCCTAGACAGTAACCAGGCATTGACAATGACAACATCAATCATGTGACTAAAAAATTCGCATATACCACTTCCTACTTTTGAGTTTAATGGGATACAACCCTATTAATGAGTCCTGTAGATCAACGCCTCCCATGTGCATGTTATACACTGACACTATATCTGGACGTTCAATGTCTTTCTTGCAATTTTTGGGATTTAAAAAACCGTTGAATTTGAGTAATCGGCTCTGCTCCGCAAAAAGAGGATGCCAATGAAACAATATGATTATCGTACCATTGAACCACGTGAACTTCTACTTCATTTATACTGGCATTTTTTTCTATATATGAGCCGCGTCCATTCTTTTTCATTTCTTTTTCAGATAAAGCTTCAAAGTTTTTCAGGCGATTGGATCTCATTGTGGCTACGGATTTGATTCCCAGCTTATCTAAATAGGATATTAGATGTAAACTAGAGAAGTAGTTGTCGAAGTATAGTTTGTGGAAAACATTTCTCGGGACGAGTCGACATAAACGAACAATTATGTTGCTTGCAGCTCCAAGTTCAGGTTCTCCTGGCATTTTGTCCACGTCGGCTAGAAGAGAAGTAGTTGTCGAAGTATAGTTTGTGGAAAACATTTCTCGGGACGAGTCGACATAAACGAACAATTATGTTGCCTGCGGCTCCAAGTTCAGGTTCTCCTGGCATTTTGTCCACGTCGGCTTTCCTACTGCAGAGTTCAAAATCACAGATAAATCCACTTACACCAGACAAAACATATATTCTATAGCCCCATTTGTATGGCTTCTTTGGGTTATAGGTTTTTAGTGACGTTCTGCCTTTGAAAGGAATAATTTGCTCGTCGCAGGAAAGATGTTCTTCAAATGGTATTTTTTGGCAAGCTTCTTTTACTTGGTTGAGTACTGGCATAATTTTATCCGTATTGCTAGTAGCCACGCTATTGTCCGAAAAATGAAGAAACCGCTTTAGTTCTTCAAATTTATTTATGGGCATAATGTCAGCAATTTGTGGAGTTCGTGTATTTGGAGCCCAGTATCTGCGTGTTGAGGGTTGTCGAATAAGAGACATCCAAACTAGTATTCCCAAGAATTGCTCAATTTTTTTCGAGTTTGTTGCAAGTGGTTTATTTGGTCTTTTCTGGGCACTGTATAAGCAAGTTTGTTCAATTATATGGGAAATAAAATCATCCGTGAAGAAAAATTTGGACAAATCATATGGACTGCCTAATTCCAAGATTTCTTGTGGTAAATCGCGTGGTTCAGAGAATAAACTTTGTTGAGGATCTCTTGCAGTTCTTGAATCCTTCCATAGTATATTTTCATATTTGGGAAAATAAAGTCTTGTGCCAGGTGGAAGATGAAACAGTTGACTTAGGGGAACATCATCGTCTAACTCGTCAATTTCTTGAGGCTCCCATATTTCATCCCTATTTTCAAGAAAATCAAGTTCTGGAAAATATGTAAAATATGAAAGTCTCAGGTACCGATATTTCATATCGTACCTTTATCCTCGTCATCTGACAGTTCAGAATCTTCACTGTCAGAAGGAATATCACGAATAGCTTCTACCGATTTTCGTCCATAAAAAGCGTTAGCACTTATTTCAGGAAATTCCCTAGCAATAAAGAAAAGCTTTAAAAGTAATTAATTTCGTAATGAATCTAATACCAATAATTTAGGTATATTTTATGTTTGTTGAACTTAGTATACACATTGTTCCCATATGGGAACATCCACGTTGTACCATGTTCTGGTAACAAAAACTTATAATAAATAGTATAAATGACACTATTGCACTGTTAATCGTCATATCTAACTGTTAAAAAAATTAATACTTACATATTTTTACTTTAAATCATTTATTTATTATAATAAAAAGTCCATACGCTAACTGCTCTTGGTGGGGAGCATGTGGTTCACTTTAATTACAGGTTTCGTGCGAGTAGTGACATTTACGCATCACCAACCTACTTAAACCAGGAAACTATATTTAAACCGATTTCTATAAAATTTTAACGAAATTCATAAGATGGCGCCATATTCTGTAACTATTTTTATTGTGTTCCCGTTTGGGCACAGTATGCAATAGAGGGTTAATTTAGATTTGATTTTTATATTAAACATTTTCTTTTTGTCTCTAGGGTACCTACAAATTACTTACTGTTTGTTATTAATAAAATTAGTGTAAGAGGATTTTGCGTTTTTTTACTTATTAACGGACATTGCGGTTTGTGAGTGGTAGAACGTACAAATAATTAATAGTACTTATTAAATAGATTTATAATTACATAACTTTATATTTTAAAGAAATTCCATTCTACCGGAACGCCGCTGATAAATCATGACGGAATTTAAGAGCAGATTAGTGGTGCTCAAGTTTTTTCTGAAAATGGAAACGGAGTTCAGTCTGTTAATACAGGTAACAACCTACAAGTGACGGAGTTCGGGTGCACCGTATCCATATCGATTACTTTTATTGCATGCCACCTGTGGTGATGGAAGCGGTTCGCATTATATCTTGAAACAGACAATAAGTGCTTTATTTCCTGTATTATTAATTACAGTTTTTAATTGTTTAATATTTTTACATTTTGTGATATTTATTAAATTTCAAGAAATGAGTAAACGAATGATATACCGAAAAATGCAAAAGTGATAGTAAAGTATGTATATGCAGTTATTCCAGAAACAAAATAATTCCAGAAGCTAAACAAAACGCGGGCTTAAAAATATTGAATTGGTTTTCCTCCTTTTTTAACATCGACAAAAAAATAGCCAGTATGAAATATGCAATTCATATGAGCATATGATTAGTGTTAATGACAAACATAAAATAAAGACTAACAAATTATTATCTATTTAAGGAAATGTAAATTACTGTTTGTGTTAACTTCATTATTGACAATGCACAAAATTCAGCTTTACTATACAATAAACATTTCCTGAATCAATTGCCCTAAAAAAATGAAAAAAATTCTTTTAGTTCTTTGGAATTCGGGTATGACCTTTAACAACATGCCAACTTACTTTACCATACTATGCAATATTTAGAGTATTGCGTCAAGCAGTAATATACGGTCCCATTATATAAGTTAAATTTCAGTTTTTTTCAGCGTTCAAAACGTGCCAATTTGGCACAGTAAAATTTTGAACTTTTAAGTTAATATTATAAATTTTATTTCAACTATGTTTAAATATTAAAGAAAAACTAGGAACTGAAAAATAACTTTTGATTTAATTATCTTTTAATTATTATTTAAAAATAAATCTAGAAACTTTAAATAATGAATACAATTTTTGATCATTTATTTTACCTTCTTTCATAACATTTAAAACTGATTATAGTAATTATACACAAAGAAGAATTGTAATTTCTTCTGTATGTTGCATGCATATGTAGGTATGTAATCTATAAGTTAAATGTCGAAGAACGTACCTAATTATTTTAATCACCTGGGTTATTTTCAATGTTACGTGAAAATTCTTTAAGTTAAACGCTTATTTATCAATACTTTATAATACTAAATGAAAGTAATTTTAAAAACACCAGGTAATTTTTGTTTTTGATATTTTCTATTTTTTATGAATTTTTTGTACATTATATTTGTATAGTTCTCGTCAAGATAATTTAAAATAACTTGTATAAAGGTAATGAAATTTTAAAGATTACTCGAATGGAATCTATAAATAGTAATTGTCAATACAGCAGGATCGCATTAAGGTGGAATATTCTTCAGCCGGATTTTACAATATTGTCCTTTACATTTAATAAATGAATTACGGCCGGTTTTATAATATTTTCTTAATAGGGATTTTATCTAAAAGGCCATTTAGCTAAAAAGCTCTCTTAAATGCTAAATTAAAAGACGAGCGTCTCATAATCATATTGCCAATGCTTCTTAACTAAAAGGACTTTTACCTTAAATTAGTAATGTTGGTCATACTGAAAATTCGAATTGACTGATATACGCGCGCCAGATCCAAAGCATTTTATTTCGTCGTTTAACGTGTTGTTGTATTTTTAGTGCTCTTTGAACAAATTTCTTAAAATATTTTAATATTTATTTCAGGTATGTACTAAAACAGTATTTTTATGGAGAAAAATCATGTATTGTAGTTTAATTTCTTTTTATTTTAGAATATAATACGCCTAGCAAAAGAATGCGTTGCTCAAATTTCTCTAAAGATCAACTTCTTTTAATTGAGGAAATTCGCAAATTTAAGAGTATAATAGAGAACAAAGTGACTAATAAAATCTCATGTAATGAAAAGGTAGATTTATGTTAATATCATGTTTTTATACATATACGAGGTATGGCAATTATATATCGGGATTGCGCACTTCATATAATGCAGTCGTAGTGGGGGAAGTTGATATTGGAATGTAGTTGACCTTTTAAACGTTCAGGAGTATCCACCATTCGTTCAATCGCTCTGTCTGCTTTAGTTTGCTTTTGAGTTTTGATTGAAGCGGACGTTGCTTCGTAGTGGTGCCGCGATTATGGTGAACTTACAAATCGAGCAGCGTATTAATCTCAAATTCCTTGTGAAGAATCAGATCTGCTTACACGTGTCATCACATGTGATGAAACATGGATCTTCCAGTACGACCCTGAAACAAAGCGTCAATCGATGGACTGGAAGACCTCCACATCGCCCAGAATGAAAAAAAAGCGCGAATGAGCAGGTCAAAATTGAAGGCAATGTTGATCGTTTTCTTCAATATCAGGGGTGTTATCATGACTGAATGGGTGCCTGAGGGTGAAACCGTTAATCAAGAATATTACAAACAAGTCCTAATCTAGCTGAAAGAAAGAGTAAGGAAGAAGACCAGATTTGCGGAAGAACAACGCATCAGGACAACGCGCCAGCACACAATGCGCTATCTGTGAAGCAGCTTTTAGCGGACAAGCGTATTCCTGTGCTTGATCATCCTCGGTATTCCCCAGATCTGCCTCTCTGTGGCTTCTACCTCTTCCCAAAAGTGAAAAGTGCATTGAAGGGAACACATTTTCAGCCTGGAGAAGAGGTAACAGCAAAAACGACAAAACTTCTGGACAGTGTGACATTAGATGATCTATAGCATTGCTTTGAACAATGGAAGGCACGAATGCGGCCGTGTATAGATAGGGGAGGGGAGTACGTTGAAGTGGATAAAAGTTTGTTGTAACTTTTTTTACAATAAACCATATTTCTGACACCAGTCCCGTTATTTAATTGCCGCACCTCGTATATAATTTGTGTTATAATTTATAGCAAGAAGCATGGAAAAAAATTGAGGAAAGTTTTAATTCCAAAGTATCTGCCAGAAGATAAGTACAACAACTAGTATCTAAATATGAAAACCTAAAAACAGAAGCTAGGAAGACAGTTGCTCAAAGGAGGCAATATCTGATGGGAACTGGTGGTGGTCCCAGTTATACATCGGAAATAGACCCAGTGTTATTGGCTGTTCTACAGCTAATAAATATGAAAACTGTTGTATGGCTGCAATCAAACTTTGATGGTGATTTCAAAATCAATGTTTCTAGGGTATTGCTGTTACACTCATCTGCAATATAATATAATTAATCTCATCATATTTCTTTGCAGGATATCAATACAGATATAGGTCTAGATGTAAGCAGCACGCCTCTAATGGAAATTCATGAAAGTCAGGTAAGAAAGTTGTTTTGCAAATATAAGTTATAATAATAGAAATTTGTTTTAAGGAAAATAACTCCAATGCCATTGATGTCGAACAATATTTATCTGAGCCTGTAAGTAACTAATTCGAACTTTTATTCAGTTACTTATGTTCAAATTTGGTAATGTTTGTATATTATAAAATATATTTTAGATATCCAATACAGAATGAAGAAGTACTGAATACAGTTTATGTGCGTAAATCACCATCACTTGAATTTATTTATGTTAATTCTTGGTTGCATTTTATAGGAAGATACATCCACTCCACCATCTCAGTCCACTAAAATGATTCACCAATCACAAGGGCTATAACTGATGCTGGAGTAAAATCTGTTTCTGACAATGATGTATATTACATTCTGTTTTAGTTAATATATATGCTTATATAATTTTATTTTACAGTGGGGTAGTTATGTTCCTCGAAAATTAAAAAAACCAGTGAGGAAGAGTTTGCGACCCAAGTTGGCAAATCCAGTTATAAAAGCGAAAGCTGAGCATTACATAATGAAAAAGATACTTGTAGAAAAGCCGATAGAACAAAACCAAAGGGAACATGAAAAGAAAATGATTTTGTTGGATATGGAAATTGAAAAAAAAACATAATTAAGGAATATGAATGTATATTTTAAAATAAAAGCTATATTTATTTACGTACACATTAGGATTTGATATTTACAACCTTTTCAAGTGCTCTGAAATTAACAACTAATCAGATAAATGTATATTGTATACTAATTTATAAATAAAAACTAATATTGATAATGTATATATTAAACAAATTTATAAATAAAAAACATTCCGTTATAATTTAAGATTTACAATCTGTTGAAGTGTTCTGTAATTAATAACTGCCTCACTTGGCGACCTGATTGATTTTCAATAATGTTATCATTTTCTGCTTCATTATTTAAATTATGCACATCTACAATATTCCATTCTAAAGGAATATCTTCTTGCATGTCTAATGCTATATTGTGCCATACAGCGGTAGCAACTATTACTGTCATTGCTGTGTTTACATTTAAGCGAATTCCTAATGACAAAATTGGAAATCACCTTTCCATACACCATATTGTCGTTCCACAACATTCCTGGTACGAATAATTGATTCATTATATAGAATCTCTGCAGGCGACCTTGTTGTTTCTAACTTTGTCATTAAATATCGTTCAAGGCGGTATCCACTATCTGCAATTAGCAAATACCTCCCATATCGTAAATCTTCAAACTCCATTTTTAAGTTGCAATTATTGTAAATGGTCTGATCGTGAACTGAGCCAGGCCATCTACATCCAATGTTTCGTATTTTAAGTCTAGCATCTGATACTGTTTGCACATTTAATGCAAAGAATCCTTTCCTTGATCTAAAAATTTCTGCATCGTCACCACCTGGAGATTGTATTTTAATTAAAGTACAATCAATAGCACCATTCACCCTTGGAAAGCTTATTCTATAAAACTGCACCGCTGCTTCTTCAGTCTCATGTTCCTCCTCATACATCTTAATATATCTATTGCTCAACCTCGCTATGGCTGTACTGACCCTGGTGATAATTAGACTAGCAGAAGCTTTTGGCACACCTACAAAGTCTGCATTTGCCACTAGCATACTTCCAGAAGCATAAAAGCGAAGTATGAGCAATAGTTGAATAACAGATTTTATGCATCCACCTCTAAAAAAAAATCAATTTTTATATAACTACAACAATATATCTAAATATATGTTCTACCTATTCGTAGCCGACTGTATTTCACGTTCAATTTCATTTAGTAAAAATGTAAATGTGGGCTTTGTTAATCTGAATCTATCGAAAAAATCTATGTCGTCGTATATTTCAAAACATTTTTTTCTTGCCTTATAAATCTTTCTTCTTCTTACAAAAATATCTTCGTCGTCTTCGGAAGTGGAACTGGAGTCTGACGAGGAGGTATAAAATTTATCCATATTGACTAACGTTCGCAGTTATAAATGACAGCCCATGTGTTATTTGTAGGTTAAATGGTTAAATTTGTAGGTTAAATGGTTAAATTAATTAATTAGTGTTAATTGCGGTCATTTTAAAATATTTTGAATCTTAAGTATGTTTTTTTGAAAGTGAAATTCAATTTTTATATTTCAAAATTATTTGTGAATATTCAAATGAAAACATACACTAGTATTACAAAAGTATGAACATTTGTTTCATTTAATAAAATAAATAAAATAATAAGATACTTGCATCCATTGTGTATCCGGAAATATACCGTTTACTATATAAGCCGTGAATAGTTGAAGTTAACCCAAATACCTAGAATTTCGCCTGTAGGTAGTCGATATACAGATAACCACTCACAAAATCGTATTTAAACATATATACATATTACCACTATTTTACAAAAAAAAAAGGCTACAAAAATAGGGATATTGAATACCTATATAATGTGATATTCCATTAATCATTTCAAAAATATTCGTGGAATTTTATGTACCGGTGCACTCTGCATTAGAATTTTATTAATTGAAACTATTACTGCATGACTTTTTAATACATACAAATTTAAACTAAGACCGACCCTTGTACACAAATGTCTCTCTTTCTGCTAGGGTTAAATCTCATGCTGCGTTTATTACGGTGCAATCAATAGGATTTAAATTTTACTTAAAAGTAAACGGTATATTTCCAAATGAACTGTATTTCTGGAGTTTTAGGGTTCTTTAGCGTAGTAATCTTGGTACATTACTATTCTTAATTTTTGATAATGATTTGTGTTATCAACTGACATGCAATAAATTACTCTTTACAGGCGACCTTTTTATTAAATAATATGTTAAAATTAATAACTTAAGTGATTATTTAAATCATGAATGGTTAATTTAATATTTTGTTATATCTATATAACACTGTTACCTTGATTATTACAAAATGCGCTATTTTATCACTTATATGCAAATCTAATAACACAATTACAAATATATACCATAGTAATTATAATATAAAGTACGATATTGTTCCTCATTGTATTTTAATTATTGACTTTAGTCAAGGATCTGGTGTTATAATTGATGCAAAATTCACTTTGCTGAGAAATTCTCAATATTTTTTCTACTACCTATTTTATTTCGACAATTTGAATTTATTGTTAGGAACACCGGAACAATTTAGTATAATTGGTTCTCTCTTGCAATTGTATTTCTCATTTGTAGGTAGAAAATTAGAATATGCATCTACCATTTGGCCTCTTTTCACAAAATTCATGCGTTTATCTTTGAAGAAGTTCAGGATAGATTTCTTAAATATCCTTACTTTAAGCTCAATGGTGTATATGTACTTACAAAACTTCCGTCTCTGTTTAACATAGAATCAGAACTTTGCCGTAAGCAAAATGATATTAAATTGCACATGCAAATAAAGCATTTTACTAAAAAGGGGTTAGAACTAATATACAGCTGCGATCTCTGCTTCATAGTACATGCGTGTATTATTATGTAATCGCTGATAATTCAATTGATCTTAAATTCTGATTGCCTAGTTAGTAAAAATTTACATTGAAATACCTTATGTAACTTTATTTAACATATTTAGATATAGGTTTGTTAATTATCTCAATATGCATGTGTAAACATATTTCGTAAACTATTCACTTTGTACTTTACCCTGTAATTAGACTTCGCTTTGTTGAAAAATGAAATTATTGTTATTATTATTATTCTATATTGTAGTATAAGCAAAAATGTCTTTAGTCAAAGAAAAATGAAAATTTAATAATAGAAAAATTAGCAAATATCTGACGTTAGATGAAACAAAATACGATGTATTTTATAAAACACAGATCTGTCGTCAGATATTCAAATGATGGTAAATAGATTCTCTCTAATACCTGTACCAATATTGAAGTTTGGTGGCGAATTAACTCTCCACAAAATTAATAAAACTAAAATATTTAAACGTCCGTATATTTTCAAATATGTTCGAGTATATGTCATTGTTTTTCTAGTATGGTTGTGAGCAGTCTGTGATGCAAAATGTACGAATTTGTATTGTTATTAACATTTACTCCTTATTTCTAATAATAATAAAATAACTAGCCATCGAAAAAATTCATAATTGGAGTAGACTGTGAAATTGGGTTGGTACTTTAGCCACTTCCACATAATGACATTTATTATTTGACATTGAAACTATAAGTTTGTGTCAAATTTTTCAAAACTCTTATTAAGAAAATTAAATTTGTTTAGACGTAAATGGACAACATTTTCAACAACTTCTGCAGCTATATGTAAATTTTGATTATGATTTCCATATTAAATAAATTATTTGTTTTCTTTTTGTTGTAGTATCATTTCAATGCCATAACCTTTTTTTACAATAAAACCAAATCAAACTATCATGCATCAAGTAATGTGTCATTATGTGGAAGTGGCTAAAGTACCAACCCAATTTCACAGTCTACTCCAATTATGAATTTTTTCGATGGCTCGTTATAATACTAAACATACACGTAAGTATATATATCTTATTACTCTGGACAAAAAGTAATGAGGCTGATTAAACGAAACAGAAAATATTATTCATCCAAATTTATTGTGTCGCCTTCAAAGTAATCCTCTCCGACTCGGAATACACTTATCCCAATGATTCTTCCAGTCTTCAAAACATTTATTATACCTAGCTTCCGATATGGTCTCCAAAGGAACCAGCAAATTCTCTTGGATGGCTTCTATTGACTCAAAATGATGTCCACGAAATCGTAATTTCAATCCAGGAAATAGAAAAGTCACACGGAGCCATATCTGGCGAATACTGTGCTTGCGGAACGACATGCACTTTATTTTTTGATGAAAAGCTGACGAATAATGATGGCAGTATGTGATGGTACATTATCATGATGCAAAAACCATGAATTGTGGCCGTTTTTGACGAAATGACTCACGTAAACGACGCAAAAGGTCTAAATAGTATTCTTTGTTGACTGTTTGGCCAGTTGGAATGAACTCGTTGTGGACAACGCCATGTTAATCGAAGAAAACAGTCAACATGACCTTTATTTATGACTTGCTTTGATGTAGTTTTTTGGGTTTTGGTTCACCTGCAGCATGATATTCACTCGATTGTTGAGCTGTTTTCGGGTCATGAGCATAGTTCCAAGTCGCATCGCCAGTAATTATCCATTTTAGATCATCATCAGTCATAGAAAGCATCTCTTCGGCCACTTCAACACGACGATGGGTTTCAAACAAATTCAATGATTTTGAAACAAGACGAGAAGACGCACCTTTTGATATACCAACAACGTCTACAAGGTCTCTTTTAGTCAATCGACGATAGGAAAGTGAAAGCTCATTTATTTTGTTGATGTTGATGGTCTTTCCGAACGAGGTTCGTCTTCGACTACTTCATGAATCTCACAAAATAAATTGTACCACTTATAAAGTTGTGATCTTGATAAACATTGATCACCATAACGTTTTTATTGTATCCGTACAAGAAATTTTGTTTTTTTACACAAAATTTAATGTTAATTCTTTGTTCAATAGATTTATCCATATTAAGAAATGCCACGCAATTAATTTTTCACAATTACAAAAGACGCTGTAATTTCTAAACTAACAAAGTAAATGTCATGAGATTTCCGTCAGTTGTTCACAATAGTCATGCCAACCTACCAAATCAATGTACACATCGATATAGCGAGCTTGTTTAAAAAATACAATCTCATTACATATGTATATAGTTCTTGCCACGATATTTCATTTATTTACTTTATCGCATCATCATCTGTTAAGTTCATTTAATATTAAACATTTATTGATAATTATTGAGACCATAATATTACAAGATTTTAATATTGTCTTGGTTACTCAGAATACGTTAGATACAAAATCATTATACAAAATTATTTTTGAACTTGAATGTTCGTGTGTACGATTGCCAAATCTTAAATTTCTTTAGCATTTGCATATAATGCACATTCCATTGATTCTTCAGTATTTGACACATTGCTTATTAAAAAGTTAGTAAATTTAAGAATCTGTTCTTGTACTTTTCGCTGCCTCAAAAATCAATAATAATCATAATAAAGTTATTGATTTATTTTTGTCTTTGATGATACGATAAACCTTTGAATACAATTAGAATATTAGCGATTTAAACCATCTCATACGCTGCTCAAGTAATTCGACTCTGATTATTATAAATCTCATAATATTCTTCTTAATTATAGTTATTATTTGAAGTTATGAGGTTAGCGTGGTTTATATCAAATTCATTATACATCGTTACTAAACTATTAAATGTATTACACATACGATATATTGGAGACTTCGACAAAATATTAGTTCCTGCCATACGACAATAAAATGTTGCGGTATAGTAGGCTACTATATTGTGGAACTACAAACTTAATATCGTTCAGCAATGTTGCTGAATCCACGCATCATGGAATCAACTATATAAAAATTTTGTCATTTTGACGCTTGCGGTTCTTCAAGGAATCAAACTAATATGTATCCAATAAAGCAATGTAGTTAAAGCCTTGAGGTGAATAATATCGATGTTCAGTGTTTGAAATGTAGTTATTTTAAAAATTTTTGCTGATTAGATTCGCATAAATTTTGAAATAATTGTAAACATTTATACTACGTTCATTAAAACATATATCTATATACCCATAAACACAGTTGTCTATTATCTTGTTTTTCGTTTGTACCCTTTTATTAACGCCATAATTTAATCCACTTAAACTAATTAAAATCAACTTTGAAGAGTATTTGTTGGTGTTTTTCTGTGTAGAACTGCAAACTTAAGAATATTGAAAGTGTAATGAATGGAATGAAATAATAATAATACATTATAAGAAAGATTTACCTACCAGACTATATTTTAATTGGTAAAATTGTCTTATTAAACGCAAAGACAGTTATTTTCGATGAAGTTAATTTAGTTTTCTATTATGACAAATATAACTATAATATTATCGCATTATTTAATTATTATATTATATTAAGAAAACAAAAATTGCTTTAAACATTTTTCAGCTATGCGCTGTTATTCTAAGTAGCTATTAAAAAGTAAGTAATCATATTACAGTGAGTGGTAGTTCACAACATAATTATCACAGAGTGGACTCGAGTAAATCTTAATGAACAGGCACTGCAATATATCTCGGTATCATTACGAATATGCAACCAATTTGTATGGCCTCTAATCCACCCTACCATGGTTGCCTTACGAGAATTCTCCATAGTTAATGAAAATAAAGAGAAATACTAAGAACAGAAATGGACTAAGAAGAAGAAACGAAAACTACTCCAAAAATAAGGTAGTAAATTAAACTTAATATTTATATCAAATTATAGGATAAATATACAATATAACTACATATATAAAATGGATTTTTTAAAATACTAAAAGTTGTAACCAAATAACACTGAAAGAAACGAAACCAAAAGCAATCCCTTATAGAAGAGAATAGAAAATATACTATCTCAAGAACAATAAATACATATATGCATATGCATGTATAACAGCATGTAAACACGAGAATACACTTTGGAAATTAGCGGATATAAAGAAATAATATATAAATGTATATTCCGTCTTACACGCTACTGTAAAATAGGATTTATGAATGAATAGACACAATAACGACGGAAATAACAATATCTGCTCGACGAATGCAATCGAGCAAGCAAATAGTGGGGCTGCTATAACGTGCATACTATACCTGATACCGCCACGTTTTACCGGGGCAATTGGTCATTCAATCGCTTCAGTCCGCGCTTCTCTGATAATTATACTTCTAAATTTGAGCTATTACATATACGTATTATCTGTACTCTAATCAGTTACTGAAATAATAACTGAGCAAACGGAAAACTGTATTAGTATATAATCCACCATGGTAAGATTTATTTACATCAACTGATGGTAATTGCAATACATTAACCATTAGTTTTATTTCTATTTTAAATTGCAATACTAACACAAAAACACTTCAGTGAAAAAATGTAATTCCTGATATATATGCTCATGCCTACGACACTATGTTACCAGGGCATTTAATAGATAAACAAAGAACAAAGTTCAGCTCAAAATACAAATAAAACAGTATTCCAAGAATATTTAGATCCAAAATCCTTGAATTCTTAGCCGAGATTTAATTATATAACCGTACGGTCAATATACATAGTCCGACGCTAAAATTTTTCAAAATAAAAAAGATCTCTCTCTTGATCTCAATGAACCTTTAATTTGAAACAAACAAATTGATACAAATGAAAATATGTCATACTGTCAATTAAATTACTTCACGATATTTTTGTTAATATTTTTTAATTTTTATGATAGAACACATATTTTACAAATTTTAACGGTATAAGTTTTTAGAACTCCTTTTTTCTAGATTTACTTCATGCTAATAGAAATTATGTTCCATGCATTAAAATCGCATTTTCTTATATCCGCGGTCAACCCTTTTGAATGAACTATTATTTACTTAATTTTGTCATTCTTTATCTCCTCAGCTGACATTGACAAGAGTTCTAGGTTACTGTTTTAGACGCTAGATGACGTGTGTTTATTAATATATAGAGTGTTCATTTGAAAAGTCAATCCCATTCGCACGCTATCGATTGCTCTGAGCACATCGGTAGTAATAGAATACATCAACCGTTATATTATATTATAATATAATATATTTTCCACAACACAGCGAAACCAGAAGAAATGGCTGGCACCAACGACAACGGCCAACGTATAGCAATGGATATATTGCAGAATATTGACACCTACGATGAACTGCAAAAGACAATGGAGAACTTTATGAAGATGATGCACAACGCCTTCGAAACAAAGATGAACGAGCTTAAGAAGAACGAAAAACCACCACGAAAATCCAACAAACGACAGAAAACAGAATCACCGGAAATAGAGACGAGCAACATGTACGAAGCACTCCGCACGATCGACGAAGATACGAAGAAAGAAGAAACGACGCCAATGGACAGCAGCGAAGAAGAACCGACAGCCTCCACCTCCGCAGAGAAACCCGGGGTAAGTACCAACATCACAAAACACACAAACACACACAAACAGCACAAAACAAACACAAAAACAGCAAACAACACAATCCAATTACCCAAAATGCCTTCTATCTCCCCAATTACAATCACTGACCCAACACAATGGTATCGAGTCCGAGATCTAATGAAAACACACAACATTCAATACACACGAAGTAGGTCCGTCCCGGCCGGAGTCCAAATCACTCCAACAACAGAACAAGACTATCGCAATCTCAACCGAATTCTCAACGAAAAAGCCATTCAATCTTTCACATACCAACTCCGTAGCGAGAAAAAATTAAAAATCGTCATCAGAGGCGTACCCCAATTCCTAACCGACGAAGACATCAAAGCCGATCTAGATTCTAGAAACTATCCGATCGCAAAAATCACTAGGATGAACGGTAAAGACCGCCTTCCAGCCCCCCTTATTTTAATAGAAATAGACAAAGGATACAAGTCAATTTTCGACATCCACACAGTTTGCGGATTAGAAGTAAAAGTAGAGTCCCTCAGACTTAGAACAGACATCGTACAGTGTCACAGATGTCAGAAATTCGGTCATCAACAGCGTACTTGCAACGTGAATTTCGCGTGCATGAAGTGCGGAGAGTCACACTCGACGCATGAATGCACAAAGCCGTCAACCACCCCCCCTAAATGCGCAAACTGTGGCGGAGCTCACCTCTCGTTCAGCTTATCATGCAAAAAGAATCCAAATAACCCAATAAACACACCAATACAAACACGCAAACTCATAGAAGCACCACTACCAAAACACAACGCGTGGACTCAAAGACAACAGACAAATAACATCACCGCAACCACACCCACACCCACAACCCGGGAAAATACACCAAAACCAACACTTAACTCACACGAAAAAGCTGACGACACAATTGCACTCATGATTGGGAAACTATTCCTAACATTTAGCTCGACAAACCCTACACCCCAACAAACACAAAGCTTTTTCGAACAAACAAATGAACTTACAAAACTTTTCCACGCACGCAGACAATGAATCACAAACACAACATTAAAATAGCCTATTGGAATGCACAAAGCATAACACACAAAAAACATGAATTACACGTATTTTTAGACGAACACCAAATAGACGTAATGCTGCTAAATGAAACACATCTAAAACCAAGTCACTCATTAAAAATACAAAAATACAAAACATACAGACACGATAGGTCGGTACAAAAAGGCGGCGGAACCGCTATACTCGTACACGAAACAATAAAACACAGCGAACTTGAATACAAAACACTCGATATCATCGAAAACACAGGCATACAAGTAAACACAAAAAGGGGACCGATAAACCTTTACGCAAGTTATCTTCCCTCCGGATTAGACATAGTAGAATCAGACATACAAACGATCTTCAATCAAAACACACCTACAATATTTGCGGGAGATTTTAACGCGAAACACCAAAACTGGAACTCGAAAGTAGCCAATAAAAACGGTAAAAAACTAAAGAAAATAGCACAAGACAACAACCTCAATGTAATCGGGCCTGTGGAACCCACACACATACACATACCAACGGGTACTACTGACGTTTTAGACATAGCAATACTTAAAAACATAACCACAACACATACAATAGAAACTATAAACGACCTCTCCTCAGATCATTTTCCAGTGATATTAACGCTTGACATGGACACAACTAGAACGAAAAAAATATTTAATAAGACAGACTGGGGAAAATTTAAAGAATCCCTAGTACTCAGAACAGTAAAAATTCACAACGCGAAAGACATCGATCAAGCAGTGGAAGACACTGGAAGATGACATAAGAAACGCAATCGCACAAACGACAAAAACTAAAACCATCGACACAAAACTTAACGACTCAAAAAAAAAACATACTTAAAGAATATAAAAGAACGCTAAATCCGGTAATAAAAACAAAATTAAACGCGATAACAAATTAAATAAAATCTGACATGATCGAACACTTTAATAAAAACTGGAATAACAAAATTGAATCCCTTAACACGCAAGATCAAACACTCTGGCAGATGACAAAAGCCCTAACAAACAAAAAAAACAAAATTCCACCGCTAAAAACAGCAAACGGACCGGCAATAACTGATAAAGAAAAAGCAGACGAATTCGCGAACGCGTTAAAGAAACAATTCGAAACGAACCCAACAATACCGAAGCATAACACATTCACAAACCAAATTGAACGGCAACGAAATATAAAAATCGATATAACAGATGGAGAAATCGACGCCACAAATACCGACGAAGTGGAAAAAATAATTAAAAACCTTAAAAACCGAAAAGCTCCGGGAGCGGACGGGATAACTAACATTGCAATAAAAAACCTACCAAAAGCCGGTATACAAATTATAACCGACATAATAAACGGAATAATAAAACACGGACACTATCCCGCGATTTGGAAACACGCGCAGATAATAATGATCCACAAACCTGGAAAAACAACAAAAACAACCGCAGATTACCGGCCAATAAGCTTACTTCCGTCAATAAGTAAGCTGGCAGAACGCGTAATACAGACAAGACTTGAAAACGAAGTCGAAAACAAAAACATAATCCCAAATTTTCAATACGGTTTCCGGAAGAACCACTCTACCACACAACAGGCACTAAGACTAACAGAACACATAACCGAAAAAATGAACATATCGACATCAACGGGCGCAATCTTTCTCGACATTGAAAAGGCCTTCGACCGGGTTTGGCACGCCGGCCTCATACACAAAATGAAACGTCAATTACCGACAATTACCTAAAGAACCGTACATTTAATGTCACAATCGGAAACGAAAAATCGACAATCGAACACATAGCAGCAGGAGTACCACAAGGATCCGTTCTCGGACCGCTCCTGTATAACATATACACTTCGGATATTCCCACAATAGAAAAATGTAATATCGCACAATACGCAGACGACACCGCTATATACATAAGCAGCAGACGAACATCGTACATACACAAGCAGTTACAAACCAATCTAGTCCTCCTAAAGGACTGGTACGACAAATGGAAAATTAAAATTAACCCACTAAAAACCGCGGCAATTTACTTCCAACACAGAAAACGACACAAAAGGCCGGACGAAGTCAAACTCGAAGGCCACACAATACACTGGCAGGAAAAAGTTAAATACCTCGGGGTCACAATGGACTCACAACTAACATACACGGCACATATTAAAGAATTAAAACGAAAAATAGGGTTCACAACACACGCACTGTACCCGATACTAAACGGCAAAAGCAAACTAACACTGGAAAATAAAATATTAATAATAAAAACGATAATACTCGCGGGCGCAACATATGCCGGAGAAATATGGCATCAAGCCAGCGAAAAGCAAAGACAATCGGTACAAGGGAAAATAAACAAGGTAATTAGACTCGCGATAAATGCACCGCGATACATGACAAACGCGCAGATACATAAAGAGACGAAACTCGAAACACTGGAAACAATAATATGCAAACGAACACTAAAAACAATAGAAACAATAAAGTCACACGAAAACCCCACAATAAGAAAAATAATAAATCCAAAACGGAGACTAATTAAAAAAGACGGACTTAAGCAAATTAAAAGACGCGCAGAGGATAACGATATCCAAATAGCCGCGAAAAAAATCAAAAATTAACAGATAAACAGAGGTCAACACAAACACACAAAAATGTAGCAAAACACACAGCATTCCATATAGGATAAACAAACGTAACACACAAACACACAACTACACATAATAACACAAAACATACACAACCCCGGGTAATGAAATTGGAGTGGAAATGGAGGCAACTCCGACCACCGAACAAAATCAAGAGGACTCATATAAAAGTCAATCTAGGTTACTTTGGAATTTTGATGGAATAAGACGCAAATATATTAATACGAGTATGTGTTTGTTGTTCCGTAAACGTAAATCCAAATGACATTTGATAATGTCAATCACAAATATCAGTTAGTGCATAAAATAATCGTGCGTCGATTCTGGTTTAAATAAATTGCTTCTCAGTTTTAAAATGGCTTTCACTTTAGAACATAAAATTTTTTTATTCCAGGCTTATTTTCGAATTGGTAATAAAATTGATGGTTTATGGGTTTATTCAGTTCAAGATTGCATGTTAGAATTTCAAGTTGAGTTTCCACATTTTGTAATAGATTATATACAATTTAAGAATACTTTGGATAGAACTTTAAAACTTTTTTCTGAAACTGGTAGTCTCTTAAGAAAATCAGGCAGCGGAGCAGTTAAGAAACGTACACCCCTCAAGTTGTCAATCGTGTTGAAGAAATAATGGAAAATGAACCACAAACATCTGTTCGACATTTGAGTCAACAAATAAACCTTTCCGTTGGTACAACTCACAAGTTATTAAAAAAAGATATGCAACTTTATCCATACCGTGTCACAGCCGTACAAGAATTGTTAAAAATTTATTAGCCTATTATGATAATGAATCTCCTGCAAATTAATGCTTCGTTACACATTACACCCATAGATAAGAGATAACACACCGTACCGTTTAAAATTTTCTTAGACTACATACCATTTGATTTCCTACTACTGCTTTTTAAGATAAATTTCTCCATTTTATAAAACTACTTATTTGTGAGATACCACGAGGTGATATTTGTTTAATGTATACATTATTTTATCGTGTTACTGAAATGCCCCCAATAGGTGGGTTACGTTCGGTAATTCGTAGAAGTATGATGTAATGTGAGAACGTTCTACAATCTCATAAAATGGTAAAATCTATTTGTACTTTTTTGTTATCAACGCTTCCATATTTTCTACCTTTCTTGATACAGTAATTTTACTATCTTAGATATATTCCATCCTTAAAGAAATACTATCGATAGTACCTGAAAAATATCGATAGTTTCCGATTGTGTAAATCAACCTCTGTAAATCGAGGATTTACACAATCGATTTCATGGTTTCATATCTTATATGGCTTATACAAGGTGGCCCAAAATGACCGAAGGGGTTTGAGTTCATTATAACTTCTTATTTAAGACATAATTATTAAATTTTTTTTATTTTAAAAACAGTGTATTAATGGAGAATATTTTTAATTTAATTATGAAAAATTATATTTCGCAAGTGGTGGCCATTTTCTGCTTCGCATATTCGTGCTCTTTCAAAACATTTTCCAATTCCCCAAGTCTTCTTTACAAAATACTGAAAACAAAAAAAAATGTAATAAAAAAGTTATAAGGAATTAAAACCCCTTCGGTCATTTTGGGCCACCCTGTATTTGAATTCTTTTAGGGGTTTGAACACCAAGCTGTACGATACGTGAAAATGCCTGGCTACATCTAAAAGCGATCTTGCATAACACAGGATATTCAGTTTCATGTGTTTTGTTAACACGAAATTGTTTTTTTTGTGGGAGTTTAGAAAACAACCATCTTCTTTAAATTTGTTAAAAATATTTAAAATTGTTTTCGCACGAGGTATAGGCCTGTAAGGATAATTAACGGAAAACATGTCTCTGACCGTCCTCAAACTATTATTCTTCTGGTACCACATTATCACATTTTATTGAAAAATAAATCGTTTATTTAAAACACGAATAAATACAATAAAGATGAAAAGGGAGCTTCATCTATATTGTATTTATTCGTGTTTTAAATAAACGATCTATTTTTCAATAAAATGTATTTAATTTAAGATTCACGTATGAATAAAAATTCTGAAATATTTGACAAAAAAAAGTTGTTTATCTCTCCATGGCAAACTAATTTAAGGATTAAGCAATAGGAAAATACTTCACTGGTGTATAACTGGTTGCCTATGTCACTAATGCAGTGTGCAGTGACAATTTTTTAGAATTACACATGTGTAACGATAAAAAAACGGTATATTTGATCATTTTATTCATTAAATTTTTCTTTAATTGCGAAGATTCTTTCATCAGAAAGCAAAATGTATACATAAAACATCTTTAATGGGTTGTGGCATACTTTTGTTTGATATATTTAAGTGTAATCATAATTTTTCTTTTTGCAAAATATTTTTCTTCTGCCAACGATTCTGATGTCCTCTGGATATTTTATGTTTCTATATACAAATCTTATTTTTACAAATTTCAAAAAATTAAAAATTTGGTTGGCGTCTTTGCGGCACCTATGCAATATTATTTATTACTGCAATACGATTCTCTTTGATACACCCCTCCATTTATGTTCTTAGAGAGATGAAATTTAGCTGTTGTACAATTTATTTATGTATTTCGTATCAGAAGCAAAATCGAAATTTAGGTATTAGTGTATAAATCACTTTTATGACTAAAAAAGGGTCATAAAACTAATTTATACATTAATATCTAAATTTTTCAACCAATCCGAAGCTGCAATAGTTGCCTTGTTTAGCTCGTGGATGCCACCAGGGAAAGTTCTTCTGGGGAAGTACTATGTAGATCGTAGTTTGACATTTCTGCAGCCGTAGACGCTAGTATCTGCTAGTTTTCATTTGTGCAGCATTGAGTTGCATCTACCGTGGCCTGTACGGAACCTATTTTGTTAAGATCATTGCCTATTTGGGAGGGTTACAGACAAGAAATCAAATTTCTGTTTCTCAACTCAGGGTGCTATTTGAGGGCTATCCATAGCAATCATTCACATTCACATAGCAATCATTCACATTCATGGGATCCTCAACTTGCGTATCCAGACAAATCGGTTTCCTAGATTTCAAACGGATCTCCAAATCAGCGTATATGGGCAGATCAATATTGTTCGAAATCTTAGTCCATTCATTCTGTACTGCCGCGAGAGGTCTGATATCCCATGGGGCAATGTCAAAAAGAACCAGAGACTTTGAGTGGATCTAACAGTACCGATGACGATCCTCATTGTATTGTTAAGTTGAATATCTACTAGCTTGGTGTGAGAGCTTCGATGCCAGACAGCAGCACAGAATTCAGCAAAAGAGTAAGCAAGTGCAATGGTTGCCCTTCGCGAGGTTTTCCCATTCGCTCCCCTTGAATTGCTGGCAAGTTTAAGTAATCAATTATTACCTGAGTACAAGGATAACTACAGACACGTAAAGTTAGCCCTTCTGTTTCATAAACTTGGAATTTCTTAGAAATTCGTTTTTGTGACACTATTCATGGCACAACCAGGCATTTTGAATTTTTTTTTTAATAATCTTAGGCAACAAAATTTACTTAGGCTTACATACTCCAATAAATATAAAGAAAATAACTTCCAAATTGGCGACTATTCCTATATAACACAAAAAAGTTTCTAAGTTTCAAAAACAGAGAAATTACTTTCCATTATAGAAAATGGCATAACGGAGAAATACACTGTACACAGAACTAAAAGCTTCACAAGTAAAAATAAATGAATTAAAAATAATTAAATATCGATACTTGGTACTTTTTTTAGTACTTGAATTGCTATACAAATGCAAATGATTAACGTATCACAACCTTGACCTTAGCTATTTAACAAACTAACTTTTTATTCGTCAATATTGGCATAGATTCATGTGACGTAACATTTTCTAAATATTAACCAAAATAGTTTAATATTCATTGAACTATTGATCAAAAAAGAAATGATTACGCAACGGTATACCTTACTATAATATTAAGTCTAGTAAAAAGCATATTTTTATCGAAAATCAAGGATAGAGTCCAAGGTTATTTGACGTGAATCAGTCACTAAGCACACGGAGACATTGCAAGTTCATATTAAATTTCAATGGAGATTAATTTTTAAAAGATAAGAAGGTATTGTATAAAATTTGCATGTTATATCGTTATAAATATAATTAGTATTACTCTTAACGAAATATTGCGTATGATGTGTAAATATACCCTTGCATAGAGATCACTTATTTTTTTAAAAGTAATGTCTCCAAGTTGTGATTGTAGATAGAAATATACTATGACTGTTAAATGTTTTAATTTAAAAAGAACTATAATTTATAATACTTCTTGTGATGTTTTACGTACATTATATTTAGCCCTGCAATAAGTATTGCTACAAAAATTTACACGCATCTAAACGGAAATAATATAGAGACGTAACCACATTGACTGCATTTGAAACATTGTTTGCTTAGTTTATATAAACTACTCAGTTCGAGCTACTTGTTAATTGCGCTAACAATTAACTAGAAATTATGCGTTACCAAAAATCGCATAGTTGCTCTTTGTAAGTGCACAAAGAATGTAAATGAAGTTTTCAAACAGTTTAAACCACTCCAGATCATTTATTTATCGTGTAATAAAACTATGGAGACCTTTTTAAGTGAAAAAGAGAACATAAAGTGACTGTTCGTATACATTTAGGATCTCGACAATAGAGTAAATTTGGCGAAATTTATTTAGGAAGCAGAACATCGTGTTAAAAAAACTCGTTAGTCAACAAGATCAATTTCTCGCCTTATTAGGGGTGATTTATACATTGAACGCCCTACAGGTCGTCTTGGAAAAACTTGGGAAACTGAAGCAGATAGATGTAAACGATTGTTGTAGTGGCACACAAATAACAGTCACGAAAATATTCCTTATGCACAAGAGAGCAATGTTTACAATTAAAGAAATATTTCATAAGTAAAATGATAAAAGGTCATTCTAGAATTAAAAAAAAAAACAAACACAGAATAGGATTCTGTAAGTGCAGCATGACTACCACCCCACATCAGTGATTTGGTGGAGTGTAGCTCAACAAAGTGTAATATTTTAGTATATTTCTGTGGCTTGGAATAAAAAGGGCGGATGTCAAAAAAAAATGGAAATTGAGTTTCATTCATATTTGTCTGAAGCTGTTGTTGATATTTAAGTCTTATATATACAGTGTGGTCATAAAGTTTGGAACCAAGCTTATAACCGCATTATTTTACATTTTTTGGAAAAACGCTCGGACAGGTAAATTTTCTTTTTTAAAACGCCATCTTTTGACATACAATTTTTTTCTATGACGTCATTGGTTTTCGAGTGATGACGTTATCAACACTTTCTTTAAATGGCAACCATATTATTTTTTTCTGGTTTTTGGTAGATCTTTATATCCACCAAATAGTGATATAAAACAATTGGTATGTTGCATCACAATTTTTTTGAAAAAATGATATAAATTTAGAAAAAAATACGAAAATTTTATTTTTGTACAAAATTAAAATTAAATTAAAAAAAATACATCTGAACTTAAATTTATTGTAACAGTTAACGTAAATTTTCAAAATGGACCCCACCAACCAACCGACACTGTCCCAGCCGAGTGTAAATGCTTTGCGATCAATAGTAATCTGCGTTATTCGCTCCAGGTCAAAAGAAATTAGTCTTCTCAATCGGCCAATTACTTATTAAAAAATCTTATTTAACATTTAATAGTTTCACAAAATAAGGCCCAAGAAGTTTAATCTATTAAAAAAATTGACATGATGTGGTAGACCATTTCTTAATTAAAATTATCGCCCAAAAATTGAAGATTTCAAAAACTAATTAAGCTTACAAAATTTACTGAAATATGTAAGTAAATTTTTTTCACACTTCTGTCTTGTGTGAGGACTTAAATATTCTTCTTGAACAAATCGGATCGTCAAAAGCACATGTACTCATGTTACTATGCAAAAAATTTACAAAAACAAAAACACGCACTTTTTTGTAAGATATTTCTTTATGACATTCTTGCTTCTTTTTATACAATTTATGTACAAAAATTTTAGTTTGAAATTGTTTCTATGGCGACAACATTGTTGAATTATTTACTTCTATTTTTGACGTTAAATTTTTGAGATATTGCGTAAAAATTGTTCATTTTCGCTAATATAAAAAATGGCACATTTATCTGAGCGAGAAAGAATCGAAATTTTAATTATGGTTGGATATGGGGACACAAAGAACGCATGCAGAAGCATGCGATGTTTAACCATGAACACCCTGATAGACCTCCAATTACCAGGTCTACGGTGACAAAACTAGTTGGAAAGTTTACCGAAACTGGATCCGTAAAAGATCGACCGCGGCAAGGTAGACCTCAAGTAGGAGAAGATGTGAAATTAAATGTGCTTCTAGAAGCAGAAGAAAGGCATCATGTTTCCACCAGACAACTTGCGTTAGCCAATCAGGTGGCTCACTCATTTGTCGTCAACTTATTTAAAAAAGAACACTATCGTCCTTACAAAGTTCAATATGTACAATGTACAGGAATTACATGAGGATGACGAAGATCGTCGACTGCAGTTCTGTGAAGACGTAATGTTACGTTGTGGCTAAAATCCAAATTTCTTGGAAAACACCGTCTTCTCAGATGAAGCTACGTTCTGCCTAAATGGATCTGTTCACCGCCATAATTGCAGATATTGGTCGCAGAACAATCCGCATTGGACTCAAGCGTGTCATACTCAGCGCAGAGGAAAAGTTAACGTATGGGTTGGAATGATTGAACGACGCATTTTAGGACCAAATTTTTTTGAAGGAAATTTGACTGCTGTGCAATATTTAGAATTTTTAAGATTTGAACTGGTTCCAGCACTCGCTGATATTTTCCCAAATCACGAGGATGGTGATGTACCCCATCCAAATATTTGGTTTCAACAAGATGGGGCGCCTCCCCATTATGGTGTAGAGGTTCGCCACTATCTTGACGAAATATTTCCCAATAAATGGATTGGACGGAGAGGCGCCATAGAATGGCCACCTCGTTCTCCTGACCTGACTCCGTTAGACTTTTTTTGTGGGGTTATTTGAAATCGAAAGTGTATTTTAACAAACCGAACAATTTAGAAGATTTAAAAGAACGAATTCGCGTAGAACTTACACAAATATCCCCAGACATAATTGAGGCGAGTATACGAAGTGTTTACACTCGGCTGGGACAGTGTCAGTTGGTTGGTGGGGTCCATTTTGAAAATTTACGTTAACTGTTACAATAAATTTAAGTTCAGATGTATTTTTTTTAATTTAATTTTAATTTTGTACAAAAATAAAATGTTCGTATTTTTTCTAAATTTATATAATTTTTTCAAAAAAATTGTGATGCAACATACCAATTGTTTTATATCCCTATTTGGTGGATATAAAGATCTACCAAAAACGAGAAAAAAATAATATGGTGCCATTTAAAGAAAGTGTTGATAACGTCATCACTCGAAAACCAATGACGTCATAGAAAAAAATTGTATGTCAAAAGATGGCGTTTTAAAAAAGAAAATTTACCTGTCCGAGCGTTTTTCCTAAAAATGTAAAATAATGCGGTTATAAGCTTGGTTCCAAACTTTATGACCACACTGTATACTTACGCTATATTTAGTGAAATGTTTGTGTTTAGTGTAAGAAAATGGGACATCCGCCCTTTTTTGTATTAATTTGATAAAAAAATATTGGACAGCTTCTTTTTTAACAATAGGAAAAAAATAGGAAAGGTTGCAATAAAACTTTTTTTATTGGAATTAAGCTGTTAACTCTTAAAGGCTTTAATATAGCTTCATTCAAAAAAAATATCAGAGGCTGCCTTTTTTTTAAATTCTCTTCTTTAAAATCTTCAGTAACCTCTGTCTTATACAATAAAATGCCAGGTTTGTTTGATTTTGCTTGCAAATTAACAATATTGGAGCTTAGGAATGGTTCTCTAGCCGTGTTTACCTTGTGCGCAATGAGATTTTCATTGGCAGAAAATAAATTCTGTTTCCGCCAGTGCAGTTGTCTGACCACACAGACATTTTCTTGATATTCGATGGAAGAGTTTGTATCTACTTAAAGAGAGAAGACGCAACTTGATTACCGCCCCTTTCAGATACGGTTTCGTTCCAGATCATGTAATGATTTTCGGTAGCTGTGTTATCACACAGCTACCGTGGTAAAGTTAAAGGTTCAAAGTTGTCGAAGATAAAATGACATTGCATTGCTTAATAATAGAGTTGGTAGACATTTTTGTAGATCCATCATTATAAATCGTTTCTTTGAGTTATCCATCTTTGCCCTCTTTTTATCTATTCCTTTTAGAATATACCTAGTTTCGGCATTATTTAAATGCTTGGCCTTTTCGTTATGTATCGCTACTTTCTCTTCGCCGTTATTATTTTTATTGCTTAGATTACATGCAATTTTATCACATACATCACATGTATCTAAACTTGGCAGTTTAAATTCGTTGCAAAATATATATCTGTACATACTCAATTTTACTATTTCTTCTTGAGGTAATGTTTTTATCATTGCCACCAATCAACGTATAATTTATACATTATTTAAATATTAAGTTCAGGGTTCAAATATTTAAGTGTCCAGTAAGGCCATTTCTGATTTCGTTTAAAAAAGCCCGCTGGCCATATTGGGCTTTTTATGGGATCTAAATTGTATACTTAGGTATTATTCATTATACTTATTCCTAAACCATAAGAAATATGGTCTTAGGGATTTTTTAAATAGAAAGAACGTAAAATTTTACATATAAAGACAACTACAGTTAAATACTGCCAAAAGTGAACACCCGTCCTTTTTATTCTGAGCCACAGATTTATCAAAATTGAGTTAAACTAGAGCCTAAATGCATGTGACGGGCGTTTAGTTGTTGTGTGTTCTGATATAGATAAGAAAACAAAAAGGTTTCATTATATATATGTATATCAGGTAACCAAATAAGTTCGTGCGGTTTTTGTATACAGTAGAGTGCCATGAATATTTTTTAAGTTGTTGATCGATAGCACTTGTTATCTTAATTTTGTCATCTACTTTAGTATGAATCCTTCTTTTATCGGATACTAACTAAACCAGGCCACGCTTTGCTCAATCTGATATGAAATGAATGGGAAAGTAAAAAGTTTTGTAGCGAATATGGATCCACCGAAAAAACACAATACAATTCAATAACCCACCTTGCGTTCCTGTGGCTATGTGGAATGAAAGAAAAGGAAGAAAGACCACACACTTCTAAAGCTTCATTGCACTCAATCAAAATTTTATTGTATGTTTGGTGGACAACTACTGGAATTGTCCATTATGAGTTTTTGGAAACGGGTCAAACTATCACTGCTAACTTGTATTGTGAACAGCTTCAACGAGTACAAGCAGCACTCATGAAAAATAGCCTTTTTTGATCAATCGAAAGAAAGTGGTATTCCTAAAGGATAACACTAGGCCGCATATCGCAAGAGTGACGCGGGAAAAAATTTCTGAACTTGACTGGGAATCGTTACCACACCCTTCATATTCTCCTGACATTTCGCCAAGTGATTACCACCTTTTTTTTGTCTCTTGAGTACTGTATGAAACATAAAGTTCAAAACTAGAGTTGATGTAATAAATGCAGTTAATTTTTTTTATTCAAAATTCATAGAGTTTCACAATACCGGCATAAAAAACTGATGTCACGTTAGCAAAAGGTCATTGAGTGTTCGATGAATAATAATGTATTATTGTTTCTTAATAATTATTTATATTTTACCGTCAAAAACCGCAAGAACTTATTTGGTTACCGATACTTATGTAAATACCTAGACCAAACTCAATTTTGTAGTACTTCATACAATTGCTAAAAGTTAACGGAAAGTCTAATAAATTTAATTTTGACACAATTGCAAGTGAATTTATTGGTTTTATTAATATTTATAAATTATATAAGCTTTTTTGCAATTGAGGTTTGTGGTATTATACATGCTAATGCATCATACTGTTAGACCGCCAAAAAATATTTTTTTAAATAACGAGGATTCCTAGAATATCAGAAACAAAGCTGCAGACAATAAACCATTAACTAAAGATACGAGTATGACAAAAATAAGTTGTTTGTTCTTGTTTTCGTTTTTCTTAAGTGAAATTTCAAAGATAAATTATACTTAATACGAATTTTGTTAATATACTCAATTATCAGACACCTACGTATTTAGATTTCCTACACATAATCTGCTTAACAATGCTTGCGTAATTAGTGTAATTACATATTGTGTTTTTTCATATTCATTTTCGATACGAGTATTATATGATTATTATGCATGGAAAACAATATCCGATTGCACAGGCTCACAGTGTATCTGGGGTTTAAATAGGAGTATGTGCCCAGTGTTTTATAAATGTTTACTGATTACTAAACCGAAGTCCGTTTCTTTCTGACGTAAAGATTTTTCACATTTTGGTAAAAAAAGTATTACCAAGCTATGCACAAATCTGTATATATTCATGTCTTTATATTCGTAATCGGATCAAATATTTGTCCTAAGTACAACAGCTTCTGCAAGTTTAAACATGTCCGACCGTACGCTGATTTGTTTGTGGAGTTCATTCAACTACAACCAGTCACAGTGCTCGAGCAAATTAAGTATAGTGAATAATGGAGCAATTTGTAAAAGCGTTGAATAAGGATGGAAACTACTTTAAGTACCTTTATAGAAAATTTCCCGGTTTGTCTGACGCGAAACTTAAGGAGGAGAACTTTAAGTGGAAAACTGGTTTCGGACAACCACTTTAAAACTACTGTGACTGGCATCGAAAACGAAGCTTGGATTGCTTTCGAAAGCGTAATGAAAAACTTTCTAGGAAATCCTAAATCATAGGACTATGAAAAAGTTGTAAAAGTTGTTCAAAATATGCCGGAAGAGCTTCACGATTTAGGTTGTAGTACGAGCATCTAAATTCACTCTTTGCATGGCCATCATGAATTTTTTCCCACAAATGAGCGAAGAACAAAAAAAGAAGTTCCGTCAGGACATAAAAGAAATAAAGCAGAGGTACCAGGGAATGTGGAATAGAAACATAATGGTCGATTACTGTTAGTATTTAAAAAGAGACATCCCTGCGCCTGTGCATAAAAGAAAAACGATTAAACGTTTTTTTCTGACAAGGAGACAACGGTCTTATAATGGAAGTTTCAGAATTTCGATTAATACTATTTAGTATGTATCTATTTTTAATATATTAAATTGCAAAAGTGTCAATTGTTATTATTGAATACAATATAGATATATACGTTCGTAAGGAGCAATGCTTTTTTATTTTGTAATTTGTGTTGTATTCTGGATGAGATAAGACAAAATCTAAATCATGTTTGAAATCGGAACATGTTTAATCAATATCACCTACTAAAATTCAAACCCTAACTAATAAAATAAAAAAATTAATTTGTAATCTAGTGTTTCTGATAAATTTTCGAAAATTGAAACCTCTCATGCACTGATTTATAAGAACAAATTATAAAATTTAAAAAAAAAACCATTCAGATGAGGCCAGAAATCCTTTAATTTATAATAGCATATTGCAAAAGACTAAAATCAGATTATTATATATATTATATATCTATAAATTAGCTTTTAATTGTTTAAATAATTGCTAATTAATGGTTGTTAGGAAAATTAAAAATTCGTAAAAAGCCACATCTACCTCGAAACGTGTGGATGCATTTTCGCTCTTATTAGAGCTCGTCAGCACACGATATCCTGGAGACAGACATGACTTTTCACTTCTATACTTCGTGTATATATAGTCAACATTTTGAACTTACTGCAAATGAGAATCAATGACACATGCATCGCCTAACAACTAGGAAGGTTGACGTCGCTACGTGTTGCGTTCTGCATGCTGATACAAACTTAGTTTGTCAAATTGTAGTAATTTACGCTACACATTAGGCGACATATGCGTGTGGAAATGAGATTTAACAGTCATTGATTCTCATTTGCAGCAAGTTCAAAATACCTAGTACTATTTTTGTGCATCAACTCTTAAGAATTCCTGTGTATAGTATGTTTCTTACTACAACTTATTGTATTATTTTATCACAACTGCACTGTACAGGCAATCACTTCAAGAATCCACAAATGTTGTATTTTTTATTACACCTCGATAGTTGTTACTATAGTGACTATCGTTTGAAGTATCCTATTTGCAATTGTAGTAACCTATACCATATATGTTTCTCAGTGTAGGCATCAATGAAACTTTGATACCAACTCTTTATTTGTCAGACACATTACTAGAATAAATAATGATTTACATCTACATCATATTACTCAGGTTCAAAACTGATAATATGATTTTCTTTTTCCCAGGATATCTATTCTACTGCATTTTTTTCTAACCTACCATCTTCTTGTTACATGTATGTATGTACTTCACCAGTCGGTATTGAGCTATACTTTTTGTTATTGCTTTTCCATATTAAAATGACTTTTCTTATTGCCATACTAGGCATTTGCTCTGTATTTTAGATGACACTGCCGATTTTTTTAAAACATCCATCTTGATGCCTTAAATTCTTGTTCGGTTTCACTTATTTTCCATAACATTACTGTACATGTAATTGTACTTAAACATATGTACATTGTAAAGATCGATTTTCTTCATTCTAGATGTTTCGTACTTTACCGCTTCATATTCAATTTTCTTAGTGCTTTCCTGATTAATTTTGTTATTTTTTTTTTAATTTTCCCTCACTAAATTTGTATAATACAAAAGTATTTTTAATAATATAAAAAATATTATTAAAAACGGGGTGTGAAGAACACAATACAAGTTCATTTATGTATTGTGTTCTTCACACCCCATTTTTAATAATATTTTTTATATTATTAAAAATACTTTTGTATTATACAAATTTAGTGAGGTTTTACCCACTCAAGTATGTTTCAAATTATGTTGTCATATACACATTCGGCTCACGTCGACAAGTAGTGAAGACACGAGAATACAGTTTTTTATAGACACGGTGGTTACCGACTATAAAAAACACGTCTAGTTCGGCTGTTATTATGTAGACAGCGCTGAATATTCCTTCACGCTCTGTCTGAATAATTGCGGCTAGATATTAACGTAGTTATGTTTGTTTTGAATGTGTCTCTTCTACAACAGGGGCGTACCGACGAACATGTAGAGATGTGAAATACGTATCTACGTCTTTGGAGAAGATACATTCAAAAATACATAAATGAACTTGTATTGTGTTCTTCACACCCCATTTTTAATAATATTTTTTATATTATTAAAAATACTTTTGTAAATTTATCATAATATTGCATTAAAAAATAATACAAAATATACCTTATTTAATCTAATAAAAAAAAATTGCCTTAGATAAAGCAAGGTTATCGAAGTGTGCAAGTGAGTAAAGATAATATAAACTGAAAAGAAATAAATAAGGTCAAGTTTAGTTCTAAATCCATTAATTTACTGGCTACTATAAAGTCATAAGATATGTAATACATTTTCATAACCATTTATAATTTTTTTAAGATACATTTTGAACACTAGTTGTTTGTGTAATCCACAAGCTAAGAGTTACTTGTTGACTACTTTAAACTTTCTTCGTTGTTACAAAATTGATCTGGAATTTTGACCTAGAAAGCAATCACTGCAGAACATAACATATTCAACAAACCGCAAACATAGGATTAAGACAAGTACGAGTCAAATTTATACATCGGAATTTTCAATGTCGATCAGCTGTCTAATCACGTGCGAAATTTTTAAGAAACATGTGTTTTGGCAAAATTCCAAATAACCTTCACTACTTTTCCTACCTATTAATTTAATATAAGCAAACTGGTCAATACATCAGTAATCTACTTGAGATTCAGTAAGCATATCTTTCAATACAAGTAATGTAAATTAGTAAATGCATTAAAATTATGCTTACTTTACATGAATTTACATATGTATATGAAAATTCAACGGTCGACTAAATTGAATTAGTATTTTATCTACTTTTTCTAGATTACTACGTTGTATAGAATATGGATAAATACATATTGATACAAAGGTATTTTTAATAATATAAAATATTATTAAAAATCTGGTGTGAAGAACACAAATACAGGTTCACTATTAAAAAAAAAATATTAATAGTGAACCTGTATTTGTGTTCTTCACACCAGATTTTTAATAATATTTTATATTATTAAAAATATTAGTATTATACAAAACTGGTGGGGTTTACCTACTCATGTATGTTTCAATTATTCTGATACATTACACATGCGGTTAGTCCGTAGTATGAGTGAAGACACAAACAAAATGCAGTTTCTAGAGAGATTGGCTGTGCCACCTTTGGAAGGGCGCCGTTACTTCACATTGGTTATGTGAACGGGGCGAGGTACTTCGGCTGTCTGACAACAGGCAGCGCGGAATTTACTTCTACGCCCGGTCTGGATAATTTCGGGGATGTGGTTCTTTTTTGTGAATGTGTCTGAGAATATCCTTTCTCCAGAAGGGGCGTACCGACGAGCCTGTAGAAAGGCGAAATACGTATCTACGTCTCTGGGGAGGGATATGTTCGGACACGTTTACAAAAAATATTAATAGTGAACCTGTATTTGTGTTCTTCACACCAGATTTTTAATAATATTTTATATTATTAAAAATACCTTTGTATTATACAAATTTGGTGGGGTTTACCTACTCATGTATGTTTCAATTATTCTGATAAAATACATATTGGGTTTCTAATAGCTTATTTTTTATTTATTTCATTATTTCATATTAATAGGTTTCCCACAATCTTGGATAACCTTAAGATACGAATCAAGTGGATCTTAATGATAAATAGGAAGTGAAAGCAACAGCTTATAAGAATTAACATGGAAATGTTTCATTGTTAAATTTTATTGTAATCTCAAATTTTATAGCCGTAATAAAAAGAAACAGAGAATATAGTAATCAAATGCATTTGATATCCCAATATAAAATTTTCAATAAAAGTATCTGTATTTTGATACAACGAAATTATTTCCGGAATTTTGAAACATGTTCACGGAAAATTTGACTCCAATTTTTCTTTTTTCATCTTATACAATCTTCCGTATGTAACGCAAATTGATGCAATTGCAAGTTGAGTTACTTCCTCGACATTTTTGATGGTAAGTTTTATTTTTTGGAACGGACTATACAATGAAATTATATTTCTAAATTAATAGAAACAACTGAATTCTCTCTTAACGCTGGAATGCCCTTACGGCCTTACTGGTGATTTTGATAATCAGTTTTTGTGATTTCGCATTAACATTACTTTTTTGGGATAAATATGTAGGCGGATGTGATTCTTTTGTGATTTTAATTAAAAAGAGAAAAAGATGAAAATAAAAACAAAAAATTGGAGTAACATCACTATTAAAAGAACAAGAAGGCCGTTCAAATATGTTTCATCTTCGCCGTATTAATGTATGAAAAACGTGTAAAAAATGAGTCAGTGTCAAGACTATGCAACCTTCATGTTTTCTCGTTACAATATATTAACTTCCGCACCGCTGCGGAAGCTAACGATTTAACAAGTAATGGCAGTTTAATACTTTCTATATCCTTTTAGGATTACACACAGTACAGTAGTCGCATTTCAATCACTTGAATCAGGCGTTTAATGCAAACATGTTTAGTTTGTTTAGGCCTTCATCTAACAAAAAAAAATTGAAGAGCAGAGAGCAGAAAATAACGATGTGCATAGTAAAGTTTAACATAATAAAGTTGCTGATAATGTATATTCAAAAACTACAAGTACAGTAGTCTATAATCTACGATAAGTAAACTTATTTAAAATGTACGGAGATGATAATACTAGCTAGCTCTGAATGATACATCTATGATCTATGCAAAGAAAATTATAAACTAGAAGTAAATGCAATTAGTCACTTTTACACTGTAAAACTTAGCAGATCAATTACATCATTCTGGATGTGTTTTTTTAATTTTTAATATATTTGATAAGCGTTTGACATCGATACTTCGCCCACAATTTATTGCACATTTCAGTATAAACCTATCTACGAAACAACCAATCACACATACAGATTTTAGCGTAATTAATTTCAAATGTTCCTTTTTGTTCAAAAACCGACTATAACAGTTAGACCCGTGCCTACCTATAGGAGAGTGCGTAACAAACACGCAGGCGGCTGATTTTAAGGGCGGCCAAAAGCCTTAAAAATGATTACAAGCTTAAATTATTAGTAATTAACAGAATATAAAAAGTATAGTATACAGAAAAACATGCGCAATCGATAAAATGTACGAGGTATACTGCTAAAATTCGCGGAATCAAGTACTCCTTGAATTGCCAGCATTCCACAATTATCACATTAGTAAAATTTGACATTTTTAACCTATAATTCAGTAGACAGTTCGATTTAAAACAGAAGAGTTTTGTCTCAACAAATTTAACAAAGTAATAGTTGTGTCAAAAATGGAAAGTTTGAATCGTGATTTTCGAGTGATTATTTTTTTACGATTTTCGATACGGTTTGACACCAAAGCAATACGTGGAAAAGCTTAGTTCGGTATTTGAGAATGAAGCACCATCCAAAACTACGGTTTACAAATGGTTCGCAGAATTCAACGTGGAAGACCAACGTTTGGTGACGAGCTTCGTGAAGGGCGTCCATGCACCTCTGTTGTTGCGAAAACTATCGATGCTGTGTGTGAAATGATTTTATCAGATCGACATGTGACATACAGTGAGACAGAGGCGTCCTTAGGCATTGCGGCGAAACAAATACATACGATTTTGCACGATTATTTAGATGTCAGGAAGCTTCCTAGTCGTTGGATCCTTCAAAATTTATAAGATGAGCAAAAACAGGCACGTGTCAAGTGGTGCAAGGAAATGTTCAAAAAATTTGATTGTGGTCGTTCAAATTCTGTATATAACATTGTTACAGGTGACGAATCCTGGATATATTCATGTGAGCCTCAAACTAAACAGCAATCGACTGTATGGGTGTCTCAAAACTTAAACCAACAAAAGTGGTGCGGTCACGAAGCATTTCAAAAAGAATGATTGCTTGTTTCTTCAGAAAAACGGGTCATGTTGCAACTGTTGCATTAGAGGATCAACGAACAGTTAATGCTGACTGGTATACGTCAATTTGTTTGCCGGAAGTTATCGATGAAGTCAGGAAAAACAACATAAACCGACGAATCATTGTTCAACATGACTGCAAGTTTCTTTCGCTATAAAATTCATTTTAAAAGTGTAATGTTATTTGTGTATTTTCGATCAAGCAAAAACTTTAATAAAGAATGTTTTTTTTTCATAAATCTACAATAAAAAAGTTTACCCTATCGGCACACCTATCCGGCAACACACTATATATATATATATATATATATATATCTGACAGTAGAAAAAAATAATATTCCTCATATAAGAAAAACATTTTTGAAGGTCTTTTTTGTTTTTCATATTATAATGGCGTCACCAATATCAGAATACGAGCTTGATTTCTAGATATAAATTTCATGGTCACACTATTAGTGAAACGATGTTTAATTTAAAATTCTAACGATTAACGATTTTGATGACGTCACCAAAATCAGAACAGGAGTTTGATGTATAGACATAAGTTCACACTTTAACATACGAATTTTTTATTTACATTTTATTTATTTTTGAATGAATTCGCAATTGAAGCCCCGCACTTCTTATTATATGCAACATTTAAAATTAATTTTTGATGTGTATTCAATTCATGCTATTAATTTTCAAACAGATATGCATTTGGCAACATTTAAATTATTAAAATCTAATATTAAAAACGGTGTTATTAGAACTTCCTAACATAACTGGCCCTTGGCCTCTTTATTAAAAAACAATATAGATAACATAAACTGGTTCAAGAAAGATTAATATAAGGTAAGAAAATAAAAGAGGGTTACAGAACAGTCCTAAAGACTTCCGCTCAATATTGAAGCGTGTTATAAAATGGATAATAAATACAAATACAGTTGATAAATAAAATTAAATAGAACATTTAATTTGGTAATTTGAAAATATAAAAATATAAGCACATTAAAGTACCATTAATATGTATTATAATTAATGTTAAAAACAATATTTTGTAAAGGTTGTTATTTCGTCTTATATATTTCTTTTTTTTAATTTATTGCGTAACCACTTTTGACCATGCAACAGTAATTTTCGAAGGCCCAGAAATGGCCCTTAGCCATTGAATAAAAGTTAAAAACTGTCGCTTTTTGTATGTCACCACTTGGGTTGACAGTAGTGGTGGTAAAATGTGTTTACTTGGATTATATTCTTACAAACCAAAATTCAATTCACAACTGCCATTAAAGACGTTAAATACTAAAAAAAAAGCTATCTTAACGTCATTTTACATGTTTCAATAAAGTGTTGTACTTGCAAAATAATGCAATTATTACTACAATTGGTACTACATTTGCGAAAAGTGAAATTCATTCTTTCAAACTACCAGGATTTAACAATTATCTTGACAAAACCAAGCAACAAATATGAATTATTCCATAAAAAAAATATGTACAACACGAAGATCATAGAAATAGTAACAGTAAACTGAAACTACTCTCCAGGAATAAGAGATTATTCGAAAATTACCAATTGTATTTTATTTCCAATGTGAAGATAAAAATTGTTAATTGCACTAAATATTTCACCAAACAATTGTATTAAATTTATTTACAAAATGATTTAGATTGCTAGACATGAAAAAAAATGGACTTTACTCTTTACAATAAATTTAATACAAAGTATTGCATCACAATGCGTTAGGTTATTACGATAGTACGTCACGAGGTGAACGCGCCTATAGATAAGGCTATGCGTTCGTCTCACTTGTCGAGACTATGGTAATTCCAAAGTCATTGGAAAGTGCAGTTCCTATTATGTGATTAGTTTTTAAATTAAATTCTGGAATATTCCTTGTTGCTACGGAAACATCTTGTCTTTTACATACAATATATTAAATAGTTCCGAATGAATAATCAGGAAAATGCATACATTATGACGTACTTTCTTGGCACTGATCTCATATGCTGTAACACATTCACGTGCCGCCGTATCTAAATTTAAATATCGCCGCTTTAATACGAAATTCCCGCTAGAAGATATGTATATGCACGCGGATACGAAAATAAAATTACATGAATTAAAACGTACGAAACTTTACGTTTACTACAAATCTACAAATACATAAATATAACCCTTACCGCTTGGGCCCATCGAGGAAAATACCATTTAGAACTGACTAGTCTGTGTGTATGTAAAACTCCATCAATTACTTTTCTTTCGACAACGTCGGTACCTATTACGGCAGGGTTGTGAGGGTTGGGATATTTTCTCCAAGCTGCAGTTGCTACTGTTTCCCATGGATGACTATAAATTAGTTTGATAAATAAAATTGTATATAATAAATATATAATAATGTAACTTACTTAAAAGTGTGTTCACTTGTCCAAATTTTCATTCTTATTTAGAAAAATAATATCTAAAATTGTCGAGAGGAAAAAATAATTGTACTCACAACCTAACTACCGCACCATTAAACTTGACTAAGTTGATTTGACAGCTGCAGAAATGCGGTTTAAAGCCGATGTCAAAGAGATCATTTTTATCGGCTGGCGATCGGACGGACATCTAGTTTTCGTATTCAGTAGTAAAGTATACTCATTAATGTTAGTAACTCACCTGCGCAATAGGGGCGCTATATATTACAGGTGATTAAATGTAACAAAAATTTAATCTCTTGTGAATTGTTGACTATTGCGTGTGTGAACGGTAAACGGATTGTGTGATGTGTTAAAGTGTCACGAGTTTGTGTTATAATTTAATTCCATGTATAAGGATGATTTGGATAATTTAACGTTTTGTTTTGGGTAAGTGGTTAGTTTTTTTCTTTGAGCACCTTTCACTGAAAAGAGATATATTTTACCTTAACACGTAACATTCCAGTAAATAACTGTGCAAACTAGCCACCCGTTAAAAGTAAACTCATTAGTTAGTTCATCTCTTCGTGAGGTATATAGCATATTTGTAAAATTAGACAGGTCTGTGTCTGTGTAGTAAATGCGGATAGCTTTTAACATAGATAATATTAAAAATAAATATTTCGAATATTTAGACGCCGGTTGTTATAGTTTCTATTTGCTAATTATTGCTTAGTTTTTGTCAGATTACCGCATTATCTACTGTTAATATATTAATAACGTAGGTATGCATGTAAATACATACAAATTATTTCTCTTTGGTGTTTTCATTTTGAGGTCAAATTTTTTTGAAATGAAATTTATAGTACTTACTAATTTGTGAACACGTACCACTTTATTTGTTGTTCCTCTGAAATTTACTTCCATTTTCGAAGGTATAATAATAAAATAGGTCAAATATTATAAAACTCATATGAACTAAGGAGATTTCTAAAATTCTCTGTCAGATATAAAAATCATTTAAATACAATGATATTTATAATTAAGCTATAAATAATTCACATAAGTAATCCGTTGATGCAATTATAAACTTACCAGACACATTTAACACGTGTTTTTAATGGAAAGTGGATCAGCAACAGGTAGGTATTACAGTGTGAAGAAAGATCAATATTAGTCCACTTTTTCTTCGAATATGTTGTAAAACTGACATAAAAAATAACTTTTGAATGGATATTTAACTTTAAAAATAATAATTTACATTTAATAACGCCTTTTTAAAAAATGAATAAATGGAAATTAAATATTTATAAAGCTGTTATCTTAAAAAATCACTGACTGCACAGAACGTTGACGTTTAATTCCTGCAAAGGTCGAACAGCATAACGAACATATAATTTGCATCTATAAAAATACGTATATCTATGTATTATATTTATGGTATCAAAAAACGTATTCGACGCAGGTATACTATGATGTATGCCTGTGAAATATGCAATTAAGGAAGTTTAATGTTAGTTGCAGTATTTTCGTTAATTTGGAACACGCCAACTCTAACTCTGCTTGCTAATTTAAAAGTTAGAAAAAGTGTTAGTTATGTTAGTTAATTAGTTCAGTACTATTTTTCGTTAAACGTTGATATTTGTTCTCTCGTAATGCAATTGCGAGTTTCATTGGAGTGTTTCAAGAGACTGTTTTACTCTATAAAACGACGCAGAGTAGGTATTCGATGAAAATTGCTTTGACTACATGTAAATTTCATGATCTACCCAGGTGGTTATTAAATGAAAGTTGTAATCAAAAGTATACAAAAGAACATGAGTTAGAAACCTACAGCAAAGTACTGACCAATAAAAATAAGCGAAAAAAATAAATTGCTATAAATATAAGACAATTATGGAGTTCACTATATCTAAAGGCGTTACACGTTTTAGACGGTATGTTTGTGCACTAGTATCCAAAAGGTTCAATGCCAAAGGATTTGGATGTGCTTCAAGGCGCGTGAGATACTTGATATTTGCGTGTTTTGCTTCCTCGCGCACTGCCCGCATGTAAAGGTCATGATGTAGTACAAACCAGGGTGCATTTGTAATTGTTCTCAGTACTTTAGATTGAAACCCTTGAAATATTTTCAGATTAGAGACACTCGCGGTTCCCCACAGTTGAATGTTATAGATCCACACTGGCTTCAAAATCACCTACAGTACACAATAAGTTTGTTTTCCAGAGATAGTGAAGAGCGCTGGCCAATGAGCCACTGTAGTTTGAAGAATATCAGCCCTAGCTGCTTTCTCTTCGAGAAGAGAGTGCTTAGTCCACGTTAGCCGTTTATCCAAATGAATACCGAGATATTTGGCGCTTTCATTCTGGGGTATCTGAACACTATTTAATGAAGTAGGAGGACAAGTATCTCGACGTAATGTATATGTGACATGCATTGATTTTAGTTCGTTGGTTTTTATTTTCCACTTTCTTTGCCACTCCTGGAGGTTATTTAATGATCTTTGGAGATAATGCGATGCCACTGTAGGATCACTACTTGTCACTAATAATGCTATCTCATCAGCATATGTCGCGGTAGTTGTAGTATTCGATGTTGGTATATCGCCAGTATAAATTTGATAAAGGAAAGGGACAATAACACTTTCTTGAGGCACACCTGCTTTTATTTGGTTCAGTGTTGTCAGTTCATCCTGGTACTTGACCAGAAAATATCTATCAATAAGATAGCTTTTCAGAATCTGATAGCAAGGGTGCGGTAATTTAGATTTTAGTTTGAACAATAACCCGTTATGCCAGACCCTATCAAAAGCGTGGGAAATATCTAAGAAAGCTGCCGAACAATACTCTCCTTTCATAGGCTCTATGTATGATTTCCACCAAGCGATGCCCTTGGTCAATAGTGGCATGCATTTCTCTAAACCCAAATTGATGATCAGGGATTATTGCGAGTTCATCAATTCAAGGCTTCAGTCTTTTCAAGAGTCATTTCTTGAATATCTTTGACAAGGTAGGCAGGAGACTAATCGGGCGCTATGATGTCACTTCTTCCACAGGTTTGCCAGGCTTAGGAGTTAAAACAATTTGGGCAACCTTCCACTGCGACGGAAAGTGTCCATTTCTTAATATAGCATTAAATATGTATTTAATATACTTTATTGCTTCCTAGGGAGTTATTTTAGAATCTTACCAGTTATAAGGTCACATCCGGATCCTTTCTAAATTAACGTTCCTCAAAATAAATTCCTTGGTTTCTCTCATTTTTATAGGTTTTATTGGTAGCGATATTTGGTAAGGTGCGTCAAGAAAGACTTATTTCTGCATTTTCTTACGGAAACAAACGCGATTGGTGTGGTTGGAAGACTTTTGTAAGGTGTTCGGCAAAGGTAAGAGCTTTTTGCTTGTCATTCCTAGTCCAGCTTCCGTCAGGTTTCCTGATTGGTCGTATTATTTTAATAGGCGGATTCTTTAGTCTTCTTGTGGCTTTCCATAAGGAATATTCTGTGGCTTCGGTTGGTTAAGTTTTCTAAGTATTTCTGTATATTATGATTTCTCTCGTTTAACAGTATCTCTTTCAAGTTTTCTGTTGCCTTGTTAAGTTTAGCTTTATCTTAGCATCCAAACTCTTCTCAAACTCCTCTCTTCACGTACTGCTTCTACAATTTCATAAGAGCAATATTGTTGTGTACTAGAAGTTTGTAGAACCTTTGGTATAGATTGCCAGGCAGCGGTCTGTATCGTTCGTGTTAAATTTTCGACAGCTAAGTCGACATCTTCCTCTGATTTCAAAGGAATATCTATATTCAGGCGTTCATGAATTATATTTTTTAATTTTGACTAGTCAGTTCTGTTGTTCGATGAAAATAAAAATAAAAATTGTGATTACCCTAGAAAAGCTTTTGGTTCGCAAAAAAATAAGATATAAACTTTTTTTCAAATTTACTACATAGAACTGACGTTTCAGTACAAGATCAATTAACAAAAAGGTTTAAAATATCCTGACTATACATTTGCTCCTCAAATAAGAAATGAAATAAGCCATCAAAATTGAGAAGACATATATGTCAGACATGAGTTTGGCAAGAACTGGCCCTTCTCAGGGCTACCCTGAAGACGCCAGTAGATTGACTGCCGAAACGTCAGATTATTCAAATGCTACAAACGATGAAAATAGTCCAAAGAACTATTTAATTAAGCCATCTGAGGACGTGTTTTCGAACAATAAGGTAGTTCCAAAGTCAGATGTAGACCCAAACAAAAATGCCATGCCCTTGCTGTCATAACATACATAATAAATTTAATATTTAACATATAAAATGAGAAGCCAACGAAAAACATTTTACCTGTACTTTTCAACATATGTGACCATATGTTGAGCGATTATAATCAATAGTTTGGTTGCCCTATTTATTGAAGGTAATATAATAATATTTATATAAGGTAATAATGCTAGTGTTCGAATATGCACCTGGCCTAGTTTGATAATAATAACACAAGACTTAATATATTTGTGTTAAAGACTTTTATAACTTTAGTTTATCTGCTTTAATCGGCGATAAGAACTTCAAAAGTGGTGGCTACAAAAAAGGTTTTACACTCGAATAAGAGGCATCCAGGCCAAAAAGAGGAGTAGCCAAAAAAGAAAAATGGAAATTAACAAATATTAATTTCCATTTTCAAGACGTTTGTTCATTTACTTGAAACATTTTATGTCCTACTAATTTATAATAAAGTTTCAGTATCCTTTTTTTGTTATTTTCTCTATGCATTTTTTCTCAAGTTCGAATAATATCCGCGAAGAAGATATTTAAGTGAATAAAAAATGTAATGTAATAACTCTAAAATATATTCTTCTATCTAATCTTTAATCACAATTATCTACATTAGCTCGCCACTTTTCAAACTATACCTACCTACTTTCTTGAGTACGATAAATCAATAAATTCTATATATCTATCGATATTTGACTAAATGTACCTATACATTTATATCGATATTTTTATTTCGATATACTATAGTATATATCAATAATTTCCAAAAATTTATCGAAAACATTACAACATAATTAACATCGCATTGCCGTATAGTATCTACCGCCAAGAAGTTTAGGTTACAACCAGAGGTAGATAAGGTAGGTAACTAGATACCAAAATTCTCAGTTGAATATGCGGTATTTCTTTTACTTTCTTTTTCTAAATACTGGAACACAAGTAGGTTCTTCCTCGGTAATTTTTTCTAGGAATAACCATGCAAATGTTATAAATACATCGGCGAAAATTTTTCCCAGTCTTCATCTACTTCACAGATCTACAAACGTATTCATTGTGAAAAGTGTGAGAATAATGAAAAGACTGCTGAAATTTTGGATGCATACGAACAATTTATTTGTTTATTATTAGTAAAACTAACAGTGGTACTGAGAATATGACGGCCAAAGTATGGCTGACCTATGCAGAAAGCTATTCAAAAAATATTTATTGGGGCGTCTAGAAATCCTTCAGTGAAGCAATTTATCTTAATAAATTTATTTGGGGAGAGGCACCGTTAAGCTACAAAAAAATAAAATACGTCGGAAATAAATATTAACCTCAAACCTTACGTTACGTCCAAATTCGCACTAAATCTATTTTCTTGCTATTGCATAGTATTCTTCATTTATAGTAATCCCATTTTCATTTATATTTTCTATGCATTCATTCTAATAAGCGTATATAAGAGTGTATTTTGCAAATAAACACTAAGGTAAGTTTTACTATCAAAAGAAACGAGAACGTCAACAAAGAAGTTGCTTCAGAACTGTCAACTTGTATGTAACATATATAATTTATTACTGTGCTGGCGAAACAATTGTTGTTTTACGATTACGTATTAAAAAAGTTAAGATTTTAACCATTAGTTTTATTTCTATTTTATAATTATAACTGTTCAGATATATTCTTTTTTTTTCTCTGCGTCCTTTTTACAAAAAAACGTATTATTATTTTTTTTATGAATTGCGTTAGCTTTGGGCGGTTAAAAAAATAAAAACATTGCATTTTTTTATTGCGTTGGGTTAGCTTAGGTTAGTTTAAAAAGAAGAAATTAAAACCATTGCATTTTTTGGTTGAGTTAGGTTATCTTGGGTTGGTTAAAAAAAATTAAACCATTGCATTTTTTGTTGAATTGGGTTATCAGAAATTTTTTATTCGTGTCGAATTGAAGGGCTATCCTATGGTTCGGATAATGGGTTGGTTAAAAAAAAAATTAAAACCATTGCATTTTTTTGGTCTGATGGATTAGCTTGGGTTGGTTTAAAGAAAAAGAAAACCATAGCATTTTTTGTAGAATTGAGTTAGCTTTGGTTGGTTTCACAAACAATTAAAACCATTGCATTTCTTTTGTTGGGTCGGGTTAGCTTGGGTTAGTTAAAAAAAAATAAAGCCATTGCATTTTTTTTGGAATTGGGTTAGCTTGGGTTGGTTTAAAGAAATTAAATTAAAACCATTGCAATTTAATCGAATTTCAAGCAATAAACTTACACTTGTTAATTGTGAACTACCTATATAAATTTCTGTCAAAAAAATTAAGGAAAATAAAATTGGAATATAGATGAACAGTAATATTTTGTTATTCAAAGATTGGTAGTTCTGAAGCAACTTCTTCATTGTAGTTTTCGTTCCGTTTGACCTTAGCGTTTATTTGAAAATGTACTCTTATATACGCATATTACAATGAATACACAGAAAATATAAGCGAAAATGGAACTGTTATAAAATATTATATTATTGTTATAAATTATAAAGTTATAAATTAAGAATTTTTAGTTAGGTTAGGAATTATTTCGAACGTACTTTATTTTTTTGTAGCTTAAGTGTTCTCTCCTCAAATAACTTTATTAGCACAAATTGCTTCACTGAAGATCCTCCAACACCCCCATAATTATTTTTTCGATAGCTTTCTCCATAGGTCAGCCCTTGCTTTTCCAATATGGCTCCTCCATGAAGTTCGAATTGGAAAAATTTTCAAAAAGTTACTGAAACAAATGCTAAATGCAATACATGCTTAAAAGTTTTGAAAACTTCGGGAAACACAACAAATTTGCAAACACATCTAAAGCAATAATATATATCTATTCTTACATATTTAACTGATGAGAAATAGGGATTTGATAACGATTCGCCTCAGGCGTCTAAGGGAAAAGTAAAACAGTTGAAAGTAGAACACTAAGTCAAGATGAGGTAAAGGTTGATAGGATTAATTTTATTAGTAAAAGTAGTCAGTATTACGCAGGTTATAGACCACGAAAGTTTGAACCCCATGTAAATAGCTGTATTTACAATTAAATTCTAACATTTTTGTATCATGTAATATATTGGTAACCAAAAAAAATTATGGGCAAATTATACGGGGAATATATAAAAACAAAACTTCTATTTAATTTTGATAAGTGATAATAAAATTTGAGAATATATACCAAATTCGTTAACAAATATGGTCTTGTTACCGATATTTGAGGGTGAGGGTGTTTTGCCCTGACCGTAAATTATTAATTATAGCACAATGAATCGACACTAAATGATTACAAGACCACCAATTTGTGAATTTCTAAATAATATCTATATTTACAGATTTTACTTTAGTTTTTACTAATTTTTAACACATTTATTTCAAAAAGCTAATTTTTTCATCATTTTTACTCGTGCGTACCTCAAGATTATGTAATTAATTTTTTTAATAATTTTGCAGATTCTGCTTTAGATGTTAATGTTAGAGAATATATTTCATATTAATAAATAATGTTTTATCATCTAGTTTTAGGGAGTCCTACTTTGGGACGAGCCTAAAGTATTATAACTTTTAACATCAATAATAATTATTGACTTTACTAACAAAATTACAGACCTGGGGTCTATACTAGATATACCTATAAAAAATATATAACCAAACTATATTTGTCGCAAACTAATGTTGAATTATGATAATTCTTACTGTAATTTTTTTAGTAAAGTCAATAATTAATATTTTTGTCATATACTTACTGTATTTACTACAAAATACCCTAAAAGTGACCGTAAAGGGTGTTTCAATAAGAGCGCAAGATTTCAGTGTTCAATAAAACATGGTTTTCTGTAGCAAAGTATTGAAATATTTATTGATTTAGAAAATATACATTTGGAAATTATGTATGAAACAAAATATCTTGTAAATGGCCGCCACGGTTTTGCTGGCATATGCGTACCCTTTTGACGAAATTTTCAATATCGTTATTGAATACATGTGGTGGTATTTCATTGATACAGCGTCTAATTTCGGCTTTCAATGCTTCGATGGTTGCAGGCTTATTGGCATAAACCTGTGACTTCAGATAACCCCACAGCCAGAAGTCTAAAGGCGTTAAATCACAAGAGCGTGGAGGCCAATTCTGGTCACCAAATCGGGAAATGACACGACCAGGAGCAAACTCGTGCAAGATCGTCAATGTTTCACGGGCGGTATGACATGTGGCACCGTCCTGCTGAAACCACATGTCGTCGAGATCAATAGCTTCCAAATGGGGCACAAGAAACTGTGTTATCATAGCACGATAGCGTTCGCCATTCACCGTTACTGCATTACCTTCTTCGTTTTCGAAGAAAAACGGTCCAATTATTCCTCCAGACCATAATGCACACCATACAGTGACCCGTTGTGGATGCATTGCTTTCTGATGAATCATTCGTGGATTTTCTAAGCCCCAAATGCGACAGTTTTGCCTATTAACGAAGCCATCGAGGTGAAAATGGGCCTCATCACTGAAAATGATTTTGTTTGCAAGATCAGCAGGTTGCTCAAGGATCCAATTGGTGAATTCTCTTCGCTGTTCATGGTCTACTGGCAGAAGTTGTTGGGTCAGTTGGATTTTGTAGGCATGCAGCTGTAAATCTTTAGTGAGAATTCGCCGAAGAGTGCCTGTTGAAATGTCCAATTCTTGTGCCCGATGGCGAATTGACGTCTCTGGCCTTTCTGTCACACTCTCGCGAACTGCCGTGATGTTTTGTTCTGAACGACCTCTACGAGCTCGTATCGTGTGTTTCAACATCACTAACCGAACTGGTACTTTCGAATTTTTCGATTATTCGTTTAACCGTAGATGAATTAGGCACATTATTTCGACCGAACATTGGACGCACTTTACGAATAGTGGCAATTAAACTTTCACCATTTTCATAATAATTTTTGACAATCAGGACGCGTTGTTCTACCGTGTAATGCTCCATGTTTACTAACTCTCATCTGTCAACTTTCGATCTGCCATGTCATAATCATGTGACATTATGACTGTCAAACATGGCGCGCAATTCAAATCTTGCGCTCTTATTGAAACACCCATTATAAATAAATTGGAATGGATTCTGACAAAAGATATTTGAAGGAAATTAAATCACTTAATAATGATCCACTGAAATACATATACATAAATTCATACAATTCATTACCTAGACTACCAATAAATAAAATTCTATTCATTTACAAATCTATCAAAGTTTGAAAACATTCTAACAAATTCATTTGACTGCATAGTATTCATAAAAAATATAAAATAAATAAAAACTATACAGATAAAATGAATATTTTATTTAATTATATAATTAAATATCAAATGTTAAAAGAAGAAAAATTCTTTCCAATAAAAGTAATTGTTGATAAACATTATAATTTTATTCTATAGAATGATAAACATTAAATAATATTTCTAATTACAATAAATTTGAAAATTTAATAAACGAAAATAAAATGCCGAGACCATAAAAATTTTGAATGAAATTTTTTGTAATAAATAAAGTTTAATGAATTACGAAAATACTGTATTCAAAACAAACTACCATATAGAGGTTTACGAAAGCATGAATTAGCAGAAATTACTAAAGCTCATTTATTCAGACAAAAGTTTCATGACGAATTTAATTTTGATGATGATATAATTCAGAAACCAAGAGAAAGAAAAGATTTAGATAAATTACAAAATATGATCAAAAGTGTTGAAGATGATGTAAAAGTTGTTAGAGTGCGAGGTTGAATGAAGTTTATTGAATTACGAAAATACTGTCTTCAAAACAAACTTGCATATAATGGTTTACGAAAACATGAATTGGAGAGGAAATTATTAAAGATTATACAAGTTTACAAATTCCGGTCAACTTTTGGATCAGAGCAGATGAGAACAAATCTTGACGTTATTTGAGGTGCTGAATTCAAATCCGGGTTTCGTTTTTCAAAGTTGGTTCTACTTTGTGAGTTCGCGCATGTTGGCAGCACTGCGCTATCATAATGACAGTCAGCTGTTGGCGTCGCTAGAAACATTATTTAATTTGTATTTTTAAAGTTTTTTTGAATCCAAAACGTGTGAAAATGCAAAGACAGAATTGTAAAGTTGATTCAAAGTGTTTTTGTTATGTTTGCGGATGTTATATGATCAGAAAAAGTGGCAAAGTTATTACTAATGTGATCAGAAATGCATATTTTTATTATTTTGGTTCCTCTGTATCAAACACTCACAAGCCGTGGGTACCGAAATTGTTTTGTAACGCGTGTAGCACAATATTGTAACGTTTGTCTTTCGGGTTCTTAAATAAAACTAACAATAACTTTAGACACACACACTATATTAATATTTAAAACGTATAACAATATAAAACTAACTATTAACAACAATAAGTACATTTATGTATTCTATATTTATATAACTACATATATTTATGTGTACTTCGCGAGACTGTAGGATTCAATGAATGTTCATCCCTTCTTCGACGCGGCTTTTATATCGGTGAATACTCCTTCTAGAGCCTTCACGTAGGCCTCGCGAAAACATCCAGAGGGATGACGCATCTCGCGTCAGCGGATGAGTCATTACATTGCCCCCTTCTTAAAAATGAAGTTTCGTCCCGAAACATGTCATGCTTTGGTCTCCTCAAACGATGACGAAATCGACAGGTAGGGCCTTTGTTACATTGCGACGTCATATCGAAATAACAGTCCACGGTCTTATCTTGCCTGGATGGACAGGAATATTCAAGCTGGTAACTGCATACCAGAATTTCCATACCAGTATGTCGGAAGATTACTTCCAACATGCTCCTTACAATTCTCCAGTCCAGGCGGTCCAATCCACAACCCAATTTTGGAACTGCTAATTTCAGAATGTCTTGCTGTAACATTTGTTCGCGTAAGTGGGTCAGGGCCTCCCATAAGGCTCGATAGGTTGGCTTTAGGCTCGACAGTTCTTTCGTGACCAAATAAAATATGGGCTGTCCTTCATTTATTATTTGGAGACTCTTCCCAATTGCTGGTCCCTGCTGCCTTAGCCTTTCGATTCTGCCAAATCTCTCTTTAAATTCCCAGGCAATTCCTTCGGCCATTCGTAGATCTCGGGCTACGCAATGAGCAAGCGCGTAGTCTGGCGGCACCGTGAACAAATCCTGCTGTTTCTCGATGGTTACCCCAAATCGAGCTTTTCTCGAACCAGAATACTCTTGCATAAAGTCTTCGAAGGTTAGTTCATGGTATTGGCTATCCAATCGGCGCAAGTCAACGGTTTCGTCATTGTCTCCAGAGTATGGGGCTAATCGATTAAAATGTACGACTCTTGGCTTAGTGTGAGGTGTTCGCTTGATGCGGTATATTACATCGTTGATCCGCTTCAACACCTCGTATGGCCCCTCCCAATTCTTTTGAAGTTTTGGAGATAGGCCCCGTCGACGTTGTGGATTATACAACCAAACCCGATCGCCTTCATGGTAACCACTCTTCTCGGCGTTGATGTCATAGCTCTCTTTCATTCTGTCACTAGCATCTTGGATATTATGTCTGACTTGTTCATGGATATTATCTAGTCGTCGTCTGAGCGTGCTGACATAATCTTCTCCGGCAAGATCATCACCAGGCTTGCTCCCAAACTTTAAATCACAGGGCAATCGGAGTTCCCTCCCGAATAGCACGTTGGCTGGTGATTGGCCTGTTGTCTCTTGAACGGAGGCTCGATACGCCATTAGAAATAATGGTAAATGTTCGTCCCAATCTCTCTGGTGTTCGGAGACCACTTTGGATAAGTGTCTGATCATGGTCTTGTTCATTCGCTCTACCATCCCATCTGATTGTGGATGCAAGGGAGTTGTTCTCGTCTTCCGTATGCCCAAAAGTCCACACATCTTTTCGAATAGACTGGACTCAAAATTTCGCCCTTGATCGGAATGAAGTTCCAAGGGTACACCAAAACGGCTGACGAACTCCTTCACAATCACGTCTGCTACAGTTCCAGCTTCTTGATTTGGTAGAGCATATGCTTCAACCCATTTGGTAAAGTAATCCATGACCACTATTATGTATTTATTTCCTTTGCTGCTTTCTGGAAAAGGACCGGCGGCGTCTATGGCGATCCTTTCAAATGGGCTTCCTACATTGTATTGGCGCATGGGTGCACGTCGACGCCTCTGGGGACCATTGCTTCCGGCGCAATTAGCACACTTTCGGCACCATTCTTTCACATCTCGTGAACAATTCACCCAGTAAAATCTCTGGCGCACCTTCTCCAGTGTTTTATGGACTCCAAAATGTCCCCCAGAAGCACCATTATGGAGTTCTCGCAATACCTCTGGTATTCTTTTCTTGGGAACCACCATTTGCATCTTCCGCTCGCTTCCATCGTGATTTTCGACCTCACGTCTCAGGAGATCGTCTTCTATGGTTAAAGAATCCCATTGTGCCCAGTATGACTTCAATTCTCGTGAATGGGGAGCAATTTCTTGCCAGGTCGATCTTTGCCCATTTCTTTTCCAAGCCCTGAGGACTGCAAGATCCGGATCAGCTTCTTGATCCGCGCGCAAATTGTCAGGTTGCCATTGGTCATCAACAACGGTGGTTCGAAGAGCGTTGGCCGATTTGTCTTCGATTCTGTTGCAATGTCGACAGTCTTCTGGACAGGGCCTTCTGGAAAGGGCATCTGCATTTTGATGTTTGAGGCCTGCTCTGTGTTCAATGACAAAGTCGTACTCCTGTAGCCTCTCAATCCATCTAGCTACTTGACCCTCTGGATTCTTAAATTGCAAGAGCCACTTTAAGGCGGCATGATCAGTGCGGATCAGGAACTTCTGCCCATACAGGTACTTGTAAAAGTGCTCAATGGTCTTAACTACTGCCAATAGTTCTCTCCTGGTTACGCAGTAGTTCCTCTCTGGTTTGGACAGGGTCTTGCTGAAGTATCCAATGACCTTTTCTTGTCCATCTTGGATTTGAGAGAGCACGCCACCAATCCCGACGTTACTGGCATCCGTATCCAAAACAAACCTCCCAGATGGCAGCGGATATTTCAAAACGGGTGCACTGATCAACGTACCTTTTAACAACTCAAAGGCCGCTTGGCATTCGTTGTTCCAAATGAATGCTCGATTTTCTGTTAGGCGAGTAAGTGGTTTTGCAATGTTGGAGAATCCAGGAACGTAGCGTCGATAATATGTGCATAATCCCAAAAAGCTTCTTAGCTGATGTTTGTCTTTGGGTACCGGCCATTTTTCCACAGCTTTTACTTTTTCTGGATCCACAGCAATTCCTTTTCCGGAAACCACATGTCCAAGGTAATTTACCTCCTTGCGGAAAAGGTGACACTTCTTTGGACTTAATCTCAGGTTGGCATCTCGCAACCTCTGGAATACTACTTCCAAATTTTTCATGTGATCTTCAAAGGTCTTCCCTACCACAATCACATCATCGAGATATACCAGGCAGATATTCCAAGACAATCCCCTCAGTACAGTGTCCATGAGTCGCTCAAAAGTAGCTGGGGCGTTACACAGTCCAAATGGCATGACTGTAAATTGCCAGAGTCCTGTACTTAAACTGAAGGCAGTCTTCTCTTTGTCATTGGGATCCATTCCCTCTTGCCAATAACCGCTCTTTAAGTCGAGAGTGGAGAACCATTTTGCTCCTGCCAAGGTGTCTAGCGTATCGTCTATTCTTGGGAGAGGATAGCTGTCCTTTTTGGTCACACTATTCAAACGACGATAGTCCACACAGAATCTGGTAGATCCATCCTTCTTCCTGACAAGGACCACCGGTGAAGCCCATGGACTATTCGATGGTTCAATTACTCCTTGGCCTTCCATATCTTGTATAATTTGCTTGGCTTCCTCACGTTTTGCCAGTGGTAACCTTCTTGGTCCTTGTCGAATTGGACTTGCATCGCCGGTATTTATTTTGTGCATTACAATATTGGTTTTACCTTTCGTACCAGTCTCAGTTTCGAAGACGTCTTCATAATGTTTGATTAGGTCCTTAACTTGATTTTGTTCCTTCTTGCTCAATCCTTGACAGGCGGAGTCGATTATCTTGGACAATTTCTCAGGAACCTGCACGAATCCATTCTTCTTCGCCTCTATGCGATGAACAACGGCCGACACTGGCGAACACCACCCCAGAATAGTACCCTTCTTCAATGAAACAGGGTAATGGTTCACATTCATTACCCTTATCGGTACAGTCTTCTGAGTCTTAACCAGCATTTTGGCAACTACTATTCCTCGGCCCACCTCATCATCATCTGCCTTTGGTTCCAACATTGTAACATTTCCGTCCAAATAATCACCTTCCATACACGCCGTCAAAAATGTCTCACTTCTTGCATCCAGAACAACATTCTCTGCTGTAATTACTTGTACACTCCCACAATTTTTCCCATGAAGAAACAATTCCTCATTATTTATTTTTAAAGTGCCTTCTTTCATGTTTAACTGGAAGCCGTAGGTGTTCATGATGTCTAATCCCAAGATTATCTGTTCTTCTATGTCGGCTACGAGAACACGATGTCGGATTGATGTTGGTCCTATGACAAAATTGACATCTACTTCACCTTCCACGGAAGCGGCTTCTCCAGTAGCTGTCCTTAGTCTCCATTTGCTAGAAAGTAATTCTTTATTCCAGGATATTAAATCGGGTCGTACAATGGTTTTCGTCGATCCAGTATCTAGCAAGCAAGCATAGGTTCTTCTTTCCATAATAGCATCCACATACAGGCCATTGGTTTGATTTTGCAAGGATGCGATTTGGGCAGTCCTTGGGACTTTCGGATTCTCAGCGGATTCTTTCTTGGTCCTTTTATCACATTTATTCTGGATATGACCGTTTCTTCTACAATTCCCGCATGGCCGCGCACTTTTATTTGATTTGATCTGATTTAGGACTTGACTAACCACCTGCTCCATGAACTCCTCATTTTCCTTTTGTCAACAGTGCAGACACGAGCATGGTTCCGAGAGGCTTGCTTTGCAGTCTCAAACTCAAGCGAGTGTGCCAAAGCATCGATCAAGGTTTTCGGTCTTGCCAACCTTAATGCTTGCTGCGTATCAATATCCCGGAGACCATCTATGAATGTCTGGACCGCTAGGTGTTCCATGAAATTATCTGGTGCCATCGGATATGCAAGTCGAACTAGACGAGCAATATCTGCCTCAAATTCCTGAAGATTCTCGCCTTTCTTCTGTGATCGATTCTTCAGTTGGGTATGGTATACTTGCTCCAAATGTGCATGGCCATATCTCATCTCCAAGCGTTTAATGAGTTGAGAATAATCTTTACGTTCCTCAGGAGGCAATGTCTGCAAAATATCACTAGCATCACCCCTCAATGCTATGACTAAAGCAGTCGCCTTCTCGGCAGAAGACCATGCGTTTGCTTCTGCGGCCGCTTCGAATTGCGTCAGGTAAGTTGCCCATGACGTCTTTCCATCAAAGGTTGGTGGCTTGATTCTGGTCTTTGAAATAGTCACAAATTCTTCTTTTATTTCGATGGGCCGCGGTATGACTTCTTCGTTGACCTGCTTGGGATCAGAATGACTCGTGGTGGCGGGTAATTTCATCTCAATCATTATTGCCTCTAAAAGTCTAGAATGTTCTCCAATTTTCTCTTCTACAGCTATGAAAACCTCTTCTTTTAACGCTTCTGATTTTTCCGCTAATCGCTGTTCTAGAACTTTCTCCACTTGTTCCAGACTTTTTTCGAAGTTTCTAGAATTTTCTAGTAATTTCTTTTCCAGATTTTTCTCGAGGATTCTAGCGGTTTCTAGGTTTCTTTGTTCCATTTGTTGCATTTGTACTTGCGAATCTATTAGACGCTGTTCCATATTTTTCGCACTATTCAGATTCTTCTGTTCCATTTGTTCTAGAGTTTTTGCTAAATTTCCAGAAGTTTCCAGGCTTTTCTGCTCCATTTTAGTTTGTGCATCTATTATTCGTGGTTCCATATTTTTCGCACTATCCAGATTCTTCTGTTCCATTTGTTCTAGAGTTTTCGCTAAGTTTCCAGAAGTTTCCAGGTTCTTCTGCTCCATTTGTTGCATTTGAGTTTGTGAATCTATTAGACGCTGTTCCAAGGTTTGCGAATTATCTATTAGTCTTTGTTCTAGTTTCATAAACAGCGAATTCACGTCAGCATCTCCGCCTGGAACTTGAAAGGCATAATTCTCTGGATCCTCGCCTTCTTGGATCAACACATTGCGAAGCCGTTGCTGGAGGATCGACTTTTTGCCAGTTGTATCCTCATCCCTCTCTTCTAATTCTCGTTTTAACTCGGACACTTTTAATTCGGTCAGTTTCATTCTGTTGGCCATCACGATATTTAAAATAACGTCTTACCGCACTGTATATTTATTTAAACGAATACTTAATTAACACTTAATTGTCTACTTAGTTTATTATTTATTAATTAGTCCACACCTGACACCACTGTAACGTTTGTCTTTCGGGTTCTTAAATAAAACTAACAATAACTTTAGACACACACACTATATTAATATTTAAAACGTATAACAATATAAAACTAACTATTAACAACAATAAGTACATTTATGTATTCTATATTTATATAACTACATATATTTATGTGTACTTCGCGAGACTGTAGGATTCAATGAATGTTCATCCCTTCTTCGACGCGGCTTTTATATCGGTGAATACTCCTTCTAGAGCCTTCACGTAGGCCTCGCGAAAACATCCAGAGGGATGACGCATCTCGCGTCAGCGGATGAGTCATTACAATATTATACAAGTGGTCACGCGGTAAAAAAGTATGTTTTTCATTTTCATTGCCAATGTTATGGAGAGAGCCGAAAAATCATGTAGATGATTGTTACTTTTGCTTGATGAATGTCGTCGGTGTAAATGCAAAAAAACTATCAAAATATAAATATCCTGAAGTATCATCAGCGTCTAAGCCAGTTCCCCGTGCGAGCAGTGATCCTTTGCCAATTTGTCCAGGTACGAGTGCAAATTACATGGAAACTTGTAGTTCATCACCGACGAACAGTGGAAGCGATTTTAACATGGAGGAAAAACATTTAGTTTCGCAAAGTGAACTCAATGATTTGGTTCGTGATTTGAATTTATCGAAACAAAAATCAGAATTGCTCGCATCACGGATGCAGGAGTGGAAATATCTTGACACTCAAACAAAAGTCACTGTATATAGAACCAGAAATGAGGCGCTTTTACCGTTTTTCAAAAAAGAGGGGAATATATGCTTCTGCTATGACATCAACGGTTTGTTTGATGCGTTGAATACACCATACGATGTAAATGAATGGCGATTGTTCATAGATGGTTCAAAATACAGCCTGAAAGCTGCTCTCATACACAATGGAAATATAAAACCATCAATTCCGATTGCTCATGCAGTACAAACGAAGGAATGCTACGATACAATATGTAATTTTTACCCAAGATAAAATATAAAGAGCATCAATGGAAAATTTGTGGCGATTTGAAGGTTTGAAAATAAATTTCAATTCAATTTTAAAGAATAAATGATTTATATACTATTCCTACAGGTTATTGGTCTCTTGATGGGGATGCAATCTGGTTTTACCAAATTTTGCTGTTTTTTGTTTCTGTGGGATAGCCGTGCAACTGACCAACATTATGTGAAAAAAGATTGGCCAAGTCGTACTAATTATGAACCAGGAAAACAAAACGTCTCTTCTATACCACTTGTGAACCCACAGAACATTTTCTTGCCACCTCTCCACATAAAGCTTGGCCTTATCAAAAACTTTGTCAAAGCGCTCGACCGTGAAGGACCGGCTTTTGAGTACTTGACCAAGTTATTTCCCAAGTTGTCGTACGCCAAAATCAAAGTGGGAATATTTGTCGGACCTGATATTCGAAAATTAATGGCCGACAGAAACTTTACAAAATGTTTAACGCCCAATGAAGCAGCAGCATGGGTATCATTTCAAGAAGTTGTTCACAACTTTCTCGGTAACCGCAAATCCCCGGATTTCAAGCAGATAATCGACAGTTTGTTGCAAAATTATTGCAAGTTTGGAGCTCAAATGTCTCTCAAAATACATTTTCTGCATTCCCATCTCGAATTTTTTCCTGAAAACTTGGGTGATACAAGCGACGAGCAAGGAGAGCGACTACACCAAGATTTGGCGAAAATCGAAAAACGATACCAAGGATTTTGGGACGAGGGCATGATGAGCGACTACTGTTGGACTTTAATGCGTGAAACAGATCCCAAACAGTACAAACGACTCAGTTCGACTGCTCTTCATTTCTAATTTAACACTTTTTAATGAATAAAATGGAGATTAATTGTCAAAAATTGTAAAAATTGTGTTTATTTAATATCTCGAAAACTAGAACCAAAATCAAAAAACGGAGTGCAGATTCGGATTCAGCGCCCCAAATAACCATAGAAACAGCTTTTGGTTGCTTAGATCCAAAACCGTGTATACTTGTATTATTTGTTCAGACAAAAGTTTCTTGATGAATTAAATTTTGACGATGATGTAATTCAGAAACTAAGACAAAAAAAACAAGGAATACATAATAAAAGAAAAGATCTAGATGAATTACCAAAAATAATCGAAAGTGATGAAGATGATGTAAGAGTTGTTAGAGCACGTGGTTCATGGAGAGAGATAGTTGTTGATTATACATTTTATTGTGATAGTGCAAAACACGACTTGTGCACTTATCTATACAAAATATCAGATTATATTATTCAAAAGATTAATAATGGATTTCAAAGAATATTTACAAGTTCAACTAATTTTAACTGTTCAGTATGAAGAATTTGATTTATCTGGTAACATTCTTGATTTATGGAAGAAACACATTTCATCAAATATTCATACTATTATGCACAAAATTATAGTCGGATTGGTTGTAACACAAATGAAAAATACTTTAATTAGAAAATTTGAAGGATTTAATGCAAAAAATACAAAGATTAGATTTGATCGTGCGTTAAGTGCAGACTTGCAATCAAGTATATATACTTCTCTTCGTGGTGGCACTTATAAACAATTACCAAGTTATACAGGGTGCGATAAAACTCCTTTCTTAGTTTAGTTTATGTGTGGAAAGGCGAGCATTAACTTTATGGAGGGGGTACCGGTTGGGAAGGACGGTGGAGGGGGGAAGTTTTATTTACCGGCAGTGTTCAGTAGCAACAATGCTGTGGGCGGGTGAGCAACGCGTTTTCGCTGTGGAAGCATTTTTCGCAAACGGTAATTCCGTTGTCGCTGTCCAGCGTGCTTTGAATAGAATTTTATATCGCTTTTTATTTTTTTATGCAAACACTCTGTGTTCAAGTAAGCTACTGCTGCAATAACTTTTTTATTTAATGAATACGTACTCATTTTTTTTAATAAATTTTATTTGTAGAATTTGATTGCTATTAGTTTAACAGGTAACTTTTTGATTCGCTAGAAAAAAAATAGGCCGGAGTATTTTGTTTTTTTTTGTGTTCTACGTAACCAACTTCTTGAAAAATTGCGGGTTCATGGCGTCCGTGGCAAGGCCAGTGAATGGTTTAAATTATACGAGGTACTACCCAGGAATTTCCGGAATTTGAATGTGGCGCGCGAAGAAATGATAGTACAGCTGTATAGCTCTAGATGGTGTGAACTACGTCTATACTAAGTCAGTTTGTCAAACGGTATTCTGCTACGAGGTAACAAACAGTTTTTGTGTTTATATTTGTTGTGTTTGAGTTATTCTGCGACACTACAATGTCTGATGTGAAAGAGCAAAGAACGTGCATCAAATTCTGGTTCAAACTTGGTAAAACGGCAGAACTGACGACGAATCATGGGTGTACGGATATGATTCCAAAACAAAGTAGCCGTCATCGCAGTGGAAGGCGTCATCGTCACCACGACGCCAAGGCGATGTTGATTTGTTCTTTGACGTTGATGGCATCGCGCACAAAGAATTTCTTCCAACAGTTGGAACAGTTAATGGACGGTTTTGTTCCGATGTTCTTCAGCAACTAAGAGAAAACATTCAACGCAAGCGGCCTACAAAGTGGCGCAACAATTTGTGGATCCTACACCACGACAATGCATTAACCCACATGTCACTTGTTTTGCGCCGTTTCTAGCCTCAACGAAGACGGCAGTACTATTCCACCCTCCCTACTCCCCAGATGTTGCCCCTCGTAACCCCTTTTTGTTTCCGAAGTTGAAACTGAAGCTGAAGGCGCGCCATTTTGATACGATTGAGGAGATCCGGACCGAAACGCAGGCAAAGTGTTGAACACTTTAACACGCGAACATTACCAGCACTGCTTCCAGTCATGGACAAGTCGCTGCAATCGGTGTTTTCATGTAGAAGGAGAGTACCTTAAAGGGGATGGTAGTGAATAAGTTGTAAGAACCATTTATTGTATTTATTTTTCATTTCCGGAATTTCTAGGTAGCACCTCATACAGCAGCTTAGCTTGAAGGTAATTTCGAGGAGGTTCTTGAAATATCCTTATTGCAGGACTAGTGAAATATATCCACCGCGTTATGTAGACCACAATAGTTTTTTGATCGAGTATGACATCGAGGCATTGTTTCAAATACGAGGGAAGATCAGTAAGTACCCGTGTTTGAAGACAGGTGGCGCTGCTGAGGGAAGTTGGCATTACCGTCGTGTACTACCATCTGTCAGACAACACCATAATAAATTTCAGACTGATTCATAGGTTAGTTTTTATTTGGCAGCCAGTTGTATCACACGTGTTTCGTGTTTCTCGATAAAATGGAAAAAGAGCAATATCGATCCGTAATTCGCTTTTTATTTTTGGATGGAAAAACATGCGAAGAAATAAAAGCGAAGTTGGATGCTGTCTATGGGGACCCTTCACCATCTATGACAACCGTAAGATATTGGTTCAACGAATTTAAACGTGGTCGTACATCTGTTTTTGATGAGGAGCGCCCAGGCCGCCCGGCAGACGTGATTACCGAGGAAATCGTTGAAAAGGTCCACGACATGATTCTCGCTGATCGCCGAACGAAAGTGCGCGAAGTAGCAGAGGCCGTAGGCGTGTCGTACGGAACGGCAATTAATATTTTACATGATAAGTTATCGGTGAGAAAGGTGTCGGCCCGATGGGTGCCGCGATTGCTTACGGTGGACAACAAGCGGATACGGTTGTCAATGTCGAAGCAGTGTTTGGACCTCTTTAAGAGAAATTCGCAGGAGTTTTTGCGTCGAGTCGTCACCGTTGATGAAACCTGGATCCATTATTATACGCCAGAGTCCAAGCGACAGTCAAAACAATGGATTTTTCGGGGTGAATCTGCTCCGAAGAAGGCAAAGACGGTCCCATCGGCCGGAAAGGTCATGGCCACGATTTTTTGGGATTCCAGAGGAATAATCCTCATGGACTTTTTGCAGAAAGGAAGAACGGTCACGAGGCAGTACTACAGTGAATTATTGGACCGATTCGATATAAAATTGAAGGAGACACGGCCCCATTTGGCTAAGAAAAAAGTGCTGTTTCACCACGATAATGCACCAGCACATTCATCCAGAATTGTCGCGGCAAAGTTGCATGAACTGCACTACGAATTGCTGCCGCACCCACCGTACTCGCCTGACTTGGCTCCCTGCGACTTCTTTCTGTTCCCCAACATGAAAACGTGGCTCGGGGGAAAAAGATTCAGCTCAAACGAGGAGGTTATCGTCGAGACAGAAGCGTATTTTGCAGAGTTTGACAAATCGTATTTTTGGAGGGGTTAAAGAAATGGCAGAAACGTAGGGAAAAGTGTATTGTACTAAAAGGTGATTACGTTGAAAAATAAAAAAAATATTTTTGAAAAACTTGCGTCTTCTTTCCTAACACGGGTATTTATTGATCCACCCTCGTATAGAAATATTTCTAGTGTTAATTTTTTAATGAAAATTGTTAGGAATAGAATTGATTCTCCATTATTACTTGCCGAAATACAATTTCGTATTAAATTATGACACAATCGACAGCTATATTTTCGGCTCCTTGTACGAGAACAAATATTTTAGCTAAAGCCCTAACAATCTATATGGCCAAAGCGCAAAGAGGTATCATGTGAATCCTTTTGATAGATAAAGTTTTTTTTATATTGTGAGAAATCAATTGTTTTTGTATATAGAATTAGCACTGTAACTTATGTACAGCAAGAGGCTTAAATTGTTCCATTACGACCGCGTAGAGTCAAGTGTAAATTTGCACGATAAAATAAATACGGAATATGTCTATTACATAGGTATTTGAAATATGTAATTAATTTCAAGGAAAGAGAGAACTATTATTCGGAAATATTATGTGTAAATAAATACACTCAAACAAAGAATATATTTAATCAAAATATTAAATTATTTTTTAAAAGAAATTGTGGTGAAGAATTGAATCTGTTTTCGTAATGAGTATATCCTCCTTTATTATCGATCACACGCATTACACAATATTGTATATCAATAATTTCCCAAGCAATCTGAATGTTGTCCAATGTTTTTCCGCTGTATAAGGATTATTATGTATAAATGTTGTTATTTTTGCTTTTACATACCCCCCCATGTTCTATGGGGTTCAAATCTGGGCTACAAGAAGGCTATGGTAGCACTGCCAAATTGCTATCAGTTATCATTCTTGAACGATACGTGCCTTGTGAATGAGAGGATTATCTTACTGTAAGATGAAGTTTTCTTCATATGAAGTAAATTTACTGTTGAAAGCATTATATTGGAAATGATATTATGATATTAATCGCTATTCAAATTATTTTCTATGCGCCTTATCACACCGAGACCACCATTCTACCGCGATGAAAATACAAACTTTTTGTCATTCATGTAAACCGCACAGTAAACATTGAAGGTGAACAGATCAATGTATCTTTGGTATGTACGGTTTCATTAAAATACGTATAATTGTTTTACATAGATGTGACAGCGAGGTATCGACATCGACTGCGCTCGTCGAGGTATCTTCGGTATGTACGTACCCTTAGAAGTGCCTCTTGCTATCTATATTATCCTATAAGTGGAGTTTATCTGTTGGTTAATAAAATTTGTTATTATTGTTATTATTACTATAATTTCATTAGAAGTGCCAATATATTGCCTAAAAGGATTTTTATATTAAATCAGAATAATATAAAAATATACGTAACCCAAAATACTCCGTTACGTCATGTTTGTAAATAATTACCGTTATGAGCTTATATATAGTGTATTATTCTAATGTCTACAAATTTAGAAATTACTGTTATTTTTTACGTTTATAAAATATCTGTCCTACCATTACTTAATGTGCTACATTACTTAATTGAAAGCTAGTGACAAAATCCACTCTATAACAAAAAATATTAGGCGAATTATAGAGCCTTTATTAAGCTCTTTTCTCCTACACAGGGTGTTTACGGTCCCGTGATTTTATTTTCAAGGGGTGGTTAAACATCTTAAAATAAGGTCACTAACATAAAAATATCTTAACAAAAGTTAATTTAATGTTAAAAAAAAATTATAATTTTTATTTTTTTTTATTTTTAATTGGTGATTAAACATATTAAATTAAATAATTTTTTTAATGTTTTTCATGGAATCTACTTTACACTAGTTGTTCAAAGTTATCGCCGTGTTGTTGAACGCAAAGTCTCGTTCGACGTATTTATGAATTGACATAATTTACTAGGCCTCGGTCTTGCTGTCGAATTGTCGCCGCAGCTGCCTCAACGCGATTACGAAGATCATCTAAATTCTAAATCAATTATTTCGTTGATGAATACCATGGTCTTCATAACGCCCTGTAAATAGAAATCAAGGGGGTTAAGGTCGGGTGACCGAGGAGGCCATGGAACAGGACCACCTCGACCAATCCACTTATTTTCAAGCACATTATCTAGATGTTGGCGAACTAAACGATTAAAATATGGCGGTGCGCCATCTTAAAGAAACCACATTTGTCGACGTACATTCAACTTCTTCCACTAGTTCCATCAACTGATTTTGCAAACACAAGAGATAATCATATCCATTCAATCGATTTGGCAACACAAAGGGGCCAATTAATTGTCCGTTGACCAGTCCAGCCGAAAATCTGTGCTGGAAATGATTACGACGAAAAGAATGTGGATTTTCGACAGCTCAGATATGAGTATTACCTTACCATATACAATCAAGGCATAAAGGATAACATGGAAGAAAATTGTGTGCTGCCGTTGACTAATATCAACATCTAGGTGGAAATTTTCGAACAAATATGTACTTGCATTATATTCTCCATGCCCAATTGTTAGTAATATTTTCGTTATTATTAAAAATGATTTTCTTTTATACAAATTGTGAGGTTTTATCTACTCAAGTATGTTTCAAATTGTTTTTTCAATATAAGTATGTTGATTATTATGTCACAATTTGTATAACATTCAATTCATACAATTAGAATTTTCGGATTATTTTTGAATCAAAAATTTAAGGTTAATAGAGAAAAACTGATTTAATCGTAAGATACCGCATAACAAATAGATTGGTGTATATTAAATTTTGTAATTGTTATTAATTTAAATAATTTCAATCTGCTTGAACACACTTTGTACATGATATCTTCTTTGTCCTTTAAAAAGACGATTTTTTAAGAAATAAGTCTGTTGGAGCTAAAATTTGATAAATACGTAGGCTGTCAAGATGTTTAGAAGTATGAAAAACTTATATCACACACAACCTTAAAATAAAGTAGTATCTCTCAAGATCTATACAGTTAGCATGCGGTGGAATCAAATCTTATCTAAGTGGAAAAACATGTTGCCATTTTTCAGTCAGAATTGCGTATTTCATAAACGTGCTATGAAAACTCGCCGGCTGTCTCTTCAGCTGCGCGCATTTCATTTTTGAACAAACGGGAACAAAAAAAAAATGTAATAAGCAGAGAGCGGACTCGAGCGATTGATGATTCATAGCCCATAAGCGTCTGCCTTGTATTCGCAATAGGTTTGTTTCTGTAAGCGATCCGTGAGTTTCGAATAATTTGATATGTGTGTGGCTAGCTGCATAAGTGGCAGATACTTACATATGCAGTCAATATGTATCTGTTAATGCACAACAGAGCGAATGTAATCGACGGTTTGGTAACACGCAGCAAGTACTACTGAAACAAAAGTAATGCTGACAAGCGAATTGCGTATCGAATTTTGAATAAAAATAATTTACAAAGAACAAAACTCAAAACTATGTATTTTCTGTGAAACACTGAAAGTGTAAAACATTACTATGAACAACTAGAATTTGTTCAAGGTGTTCTTGTGTTAAATTAATTCGTTTAGATGTTAAAACGTTTTTAAAAATATAAAAAATAGTAAATTATTATTATTAATATTCATAAAAAATTATAGGATAAATATACAATATGTATAACAATATAAAACGGATTTTTTTAAATACTAAAAGTTGTAACCAAATAACACTGAAAGAAACGAAACCAGAAACAATCCCTTATAGAAGAGAATAGAAAATATACTTTCTCAAGAAGAATAAATACATATAACGTGTGTTCATTTGAAAAGTAAATCTAGGTTACTTCGAAATTTTGATAGAATAAGACGCATATATATTAGTATGTGTTTGTTGTTCCGTAAACGTGAATCCAAATGACATTTGATAATGTCAATCACATTTGTTATTTATTTGTATGTATGAAACTGTCAAAATATATTAAGTAGTAAATTTTAATTTACGACATACCTACTTCAAAATGTTCTCAGTAAATCACATGCTACCAGATTGACTTTTCAAATGAACACCCGTTATGCATATGCATGTATAACAGCATGTAAACACGAGAATATACTTTGGAAATTAGCGGATATAATTTTTTAAGCGATTATTTGAACGAATTCTGACGAAATAATATATAAATGTATATTCCGTCTTACACGGCACTGTAGAATATAATTTATGAATGAATAAACACAATGTACTATTCATAACGACGGAAATAATAGCACCTGCTCGAGGAATGCAATCGAGCAAGCAAATAGTGGGCCTGTTATAACATGCATACTATACCTAAGACCATTTGTATGAAAAAAAAAAAAAACATCCGTCCAGAAACGTGCATATATCGATATTTCACTGTCGTTACAGATCATCAGTACACGATATTCTGACCTAGACATGATTTTATTATTATACTTTCGTGTATATATACGAATTATATTGAATTTAATTGGAGTGAGAAATAAAAATTATTCAAATCTCCTCTCACATGCAATTGTCGCTAAATTTGTTGCGTTGATTCTACAATTTGACAAGATTACTCCTGCCGAAGAACGTAGACGCAAAAACGTCGCGACGTCAGCTATCCAACTGTACGGATAATTAACATATCGATATATGCACGTTTCTGGACGGATGTAGTTTTTTTCATACAAATGTTAATTATCCATACAGTTGGATAGCTGACGTCGCGACGTGTTTGCGTCTACGTTCTTCGGCAGGAGTAATCTTGTCAAATTGTAGAATCAACGCAACAAATTTAGCGACAATTGCATGTGAGAGGAGATTTGAATAATTGCTATTTCTCACTCCAATTAAATACCTAAGACCGTCACAACATTTTATCGGGGCAACTGGTGATTCAATCGGTTCAGTCCGCTCTCTGGTAATAAGTTAATAAATCAAGACTAAATGGTTAATGAGACACTAATTTCACATTTTTAACTTTGCTATATTTGATTGTTTATTCAAATGTGAGAGAGCTCCTCAACCCTGTAATGCTGAAAATCCATCCATACTTAATCCAGCAATGATTTCTGACAAATAAGTTGTTGTAACCATTTAGCATTGACAGTCCTTCGATCCTCTATACTAACTGCGCAAATGAATAACTTTTATTTGTTTAGTCTCACCTTAGAACACCCAAACAGTTGATTGGTGTTCAGTTTTGGGTTTACAAAACTAGAACCTTATAAAAATTTTAAAAAAAGGTGGATACCTAAAATAATTAACTCATAAAACGAAAACATTTTTCTTGAAGCACTAATGGCCCTAATAATAAGTACAGGTCTCGCATTATAAGTTGGCGGAGGGTGGGAGTGAGTTCTGAAGGGTAGATTGTGTATCATTGCATTTCATTTGCTATGCAGTAATTGAATCAGAAAGGTGGGTGATACGTTTCCTAAATACGTTTACGGCGCATCCCCACCGCTCGGCAACTTATACTGCGAGATATTCTTCACCATATTTTTCTTATATTGCGGGAAAAGCTGTTTAGTGGTAGGTACAGCAACGCTTTTCACTTAGCTTTTCCTTCATAATTTCCCATACATTTTCAATTTGATTTTGATGTTTTGCTGTACGTTCTACAAGCTGATTTGTACTAGTGATGGGCAGAATTGAGAACTTTTAAGAATCGAATACTTGGTTCTCGAATACTTTTTGGATTATCCGAAACCGAGACCAAAAGTATTCGAATACTTCGCCGCAAGTTCTCGAGAACAACAAATTGTAAATACATACTATTTTTGTTCTAGAATACTCGCATCACAAGTGTATATATATATATATATATATACATTGTTTTGGATTTGTTCTCTATCTCGGTTATCTTATTTTTTACTATAACAAATCTCTCCCGTTCACATAAAATTAAGTCATATTACAAACATCATACCGTATAGCCTACCTATAGCCTAAGACCGAATGGAGAACCGAGAACAGCCAGTATTCGAATACCTATTATACATACATATACATATGAATGCGAGAACAAACGCGTTTCCGAGTACCGGCAGTGGCTCCGAGACCGAAACCAAAAGTATTCGAATACTTCACCGCAAGTTCTCGAGAACAAAACGCGTTTCTTATTGATCGAGTACCGGCAGTAGCTCCGAGACCAAGACCTAAAGTATTCGAATACTTTGCCGCAAGTTCTCGAGAACAGCGAGAACTTTCAAGAATCGAATACATTACTACTTTTGTTCTCGAGAACTCCCATCACTAATTTGTACCTGGGAATCATACTTTCTTTCTTGGCATCCACACCCAAAAACTAATCTCGCTCGAAGACACAACATTTGTCTAATCTCGCATCATATTATTACGCCCGAGCTAGACGCCTTTCGCTATAATTTGATGGCAACCATTTTGTTAACATACTCTCGCGCAATCTGTCCCGTCAAAACATCAAGCTTATTCTTATATTCCTCTTTACAAGTTCTTCTTGTCCTTTTCACAGTGTTAATCCAGGCAAAACTTTACAGTAACCACGGTGGAATATCATGCCTTTGTTGATTTATATCGATTAATCCATAATCTTAGACTTATAAATATTTTTCAGCTACATTTACATTTATTTTGAGTGTTTTGGACGCACACAAAAAAGCCGTCCCAAAACTTTTCGCATATACCGGGTGTCCTTGGAATAAAAAATAATGTATGAAAAATGGAAAGATTAAATTACATATATAGAATATATACCTAAAATATTTTTCCAATATGCCCTTTCATAAGCAAAAAAAATGACAAAGATATAAAAAAAATTATCACGCCACTGTGTAATGGACTATATTATTAAAGAAGATATCTTAAAGTTGACCTACAATAACAAAAAGAATAGATTTGTTATTGGTCATCTTGCTTTAAGTTTCCTTCAGGTTCAGGAGGTAGGTACATTCGATGCAATTTACATTTTCGACTTCGATTAAAGATAGTTCGTTACCAAATAGGACCTTAAATGCCCGTAGAACACACATCTTATATCTTCTTTTAATACATCTTCTTTAAAAAATTGATCGAACCCTTAGCATACAAAACTGTCCACACAATATTATTTTTTAGTTTTTATAAACACAAACATTACATACATTCAATAGCGGCATTTTTTATAGGCATTCTAAATTCATCATATTTGCTACGTCTCGTAACAAAAAAAAAACATTTATGAAATACACGACTTATTACACATTTTTTAATTTTTTAATAGTTGACTTGAATGCATAAACATGTGATTTTGTACGTGGTTATTATTATAACATCGTCGACCAATGTTTCGAATCTAGTCTGAAGCTCACTTGCAAGCGACTCATCGACTCATCACCACGACACAACTTCTCGAAGACATATTGGTCACATAGTCCTTGTACAATAGCCTCAATATTAATTTTATTTATGTTACCAATTGCAGTTGGCACACTATTTCATGGTTTAAATAATATTGTATTATGATATGTATTTCATTGATACTTAATTTGTGTCATTAAGAAAATAAGTACTAAATATATAAAATATATAAAAATAATAAAATAAATACTTGGACGAAAAAGATATTAATCTCACACAGTACAAACATCAACTAACTCTTTTCACTATAAAATTCGCTTTTTATAACATATAATACGCACTATTTCTGAACGGAAAAAAGAAAACATTTTTAAATAGATTTATGTTCAACTATTTGTATTTTGGTTCCTATTTTTTTTAAGTATGTAGACCAGTTATGAGAATAGATGCTAAATTACTTTTGAAGTTTAGTACATTGTTAAATTAGATATAACACGGAATTTAAGAAATTGTTATATCACTATAACTGTAACAGTTATGAGAATAGATGCTAAATTACTTTTGAAGTTTAGTACATTGTTAAATTAGATATAACACGGAATTTAAGAAATTGTTATATCACTATAACTGTAACAGTGTTACATACAATAAATTTTGATTACAAAGTACTATCAAATTACTCGTTACGAGTCACCAAAAGCTAAATACAGGTAACGTTAGAACACAGGTAATTTGAGTACGTTGAAGAAAGCACTGCAATAAACTACAATAATTCATAATAAATTGAACAATATTAAGTACCTATGGTCTATTTTTAAACTAAGAGGAGTAAATGGAAAAGCCACATTTACACTGTAAAAGTTACCAAATCAATGACATTCTGAATGTTTTTTTAAATTTTCGTATTTTATTAGTTTTTCTTTATTCATTGAGCTCAAAGGCAACATTTAATTTAGCGTTATTTCCCGCTTAATTTTGAATATAAACTCTACATCAATAAAGTCACAACGTAATTAAACATTTATTAAAAATTATTTACATTAAACACAAAAATAACATAAATAAAGGATTTATAGAAATCAAAGGCTCCGTTAACTACTTGTTACTTGCAAAAATTAAACAAAATAATCTATTCTAAATCTGAACTGTCTGAGAAAGTATCACTGTCACTATCAGCACCAATAGAAATAATAAACGGTTCGATTAGATCATCTACGATGCCATCTAGTGTGGCCATTTTTATTTCTTCCTTAATTATGTGCTCAACACAACTTTTCCAATTAACATTTTGAACATTTTCGATAGCTTGCAATAACAGCCCCCTCACTTCTGTCAATTTAAATGTGATGTTCTTCGTACTTGAAGTTAATTTGCTTCATAAATTTGTACAATGACGAACGGGACATTTGTGGTAAATCTGGACGTTTCTTTATTTCCATCAAAATTTTGTCCAACGTAGGTAATTCGTTTTTATAAAAGAAAGCATGCACTATTTGCCGCACAGACTGTTTAACTACTTCATCGTATGCAGCAACATTACCAGGTCGTCCTCCATAGTGTTTAGATGCAGTAACTGTACCAGTCTCATTATACTCTTTTATGGTGCGATATACTGTCGATTGTGCAACGCCTAAAAGCAGAACATTTTAGAACTAATTTTAGAAACAATAACAGTTTTTTTAAGATTCGGTTCATCAGTTCGCAGCTGTTTATACATATTTAAAACACATTGCTTTTCAGCAACAGATAAATGCCCTATATCTAAACGTTTGCGTTTTTTCGGAGGTGAAAATGATGCTGAACTTGTTGCAACAGTATCCATATTTATATGAATATTGAATAATTATCGATAACTACAGAAGGGTATCTTAAAGGTTTCGCAAATTATAAAAAGAACGGATTTATTTACGTTAATACAACAATACAACTGAATAGAACAACGGGAACACAACAGAAAACGAAATTTGACAAGCGTTTGACATCGATAGGTCAACACGCAATTTTTGCATAACGTAATCCTACCTCTGAAGCAACCAATCACGCATAGTAATTTTGGCGCGATTAATTTAAAACGCTCCTCTTAGTTTAAAAATAGACCATAGTATAATCGATAATAGATTTATATTAACGATTATTATTATTATAATATATATATTTACATTATTTACAATTGCATTTTTAGAACGTGTTGATATACAAAATAAGTTCCTCAATTCTCGATTCGTTTTTTTTCAGAAATAAGCCGTGCGTCGACTCGATGTACTAACGGCGAACAAATAATATATTTGCAAAAGTATTTATTATCCGTTTTAGAGAAATATTGTATATAAATGCGTTAAGCAAAGGAAGAAAAACGTGATTAGTTTAACAATCCTATGGATAATCAGTTACGTAAATTCTTCATTCAAGCGATGATTCTATCCCAATAAATATTATCATGTGTGAGAAACGAATCGCTGATGGCATTGGCTGATTTCCCAACCGGATTTTATAACGGGAAAATCTCCACGGCGATCCTGCCTCCTCTAAAAGATTCTTCAAATGCGTTGACAACATTTGTGCCGTTTTTCTGTTTGTTCCTTTTCGTTACATTGTTATGTATGTACATATACTTTTCTAACTGTTCTTTGAGCACCGTAAATGTTCTATTGCGCAATGTATATTTATATACCGACATGAAAGCAGCACGCACAGAAATTAAGTCAAAAATATGAAATATATGTAATCATTTCGATTTAGAAGGTATACCTACTTTTTTAAATACTTAAAATTCAGATTTTATTGTCAATTGATATTGATCAATATTAAATTTCCTTTGCGATTGTAAATTGGACGGAATTGATTGCCGTGATTGCCATTTTACTAATAGCAGTAAAAGTTTATTTTTGCATAAAAGTGATAGTTTAGATTTTAATTTTAGAATATATTATAATTGTATATATATCCGAATAAATCATTGTTAAAAATAGTTTTTCTATTTTGCGTTCGAAATAAACTCATTATGAAACCCAAAACAGTATCGAAATAAGCTTCATTTCCATACGCTTTTTCATTTTTCAATATTGGCGTTGTTCGAATACAGAAATAAATATCATTGCTGTCATTTTATTTTAAGAATTTATGTACATTTGACAGATATGATATATGTCCGTATTTTACACAAACAACGTATGTTGTATACAATTGACAACAACATATATATGTTTCTATGTCACTCATGTTTATATTTTTAAATGAAGTATCAACTAATGTTAACGAAAATTAGTAAATAATATGTAATATAATATACTTCGCGGATAGCAAGATTTAAATTTGACAATGTCAAGTATCAATGTACCAACTGCATGCTTTATATAAAAATTAAACTCTGAACTTTCAAATTAAATAATTTCAATTTAAGCAATTTATTAATGTAAAAAACGCAAAATAGAAAAAATAGTATAAAAAACTCGTTTCATAAGGCCTTTTGCCGCACTCGCTCTTTAGAAAACTCGCCGCTAACGCGGCTCGTTTTCTAAACTGATCTCGTGCGGCAAAATGGTGCCTTATGAAACTTGTTTTTTAATATACTATTTTCTCTTATATCATTTAAACAGTTTATTTGACCATTTTCGATTTCATACATATAAAGGGTGTTTCAATAAGACCGCAAGATTTTAAGGTTCAATAAAACATGGTTTTCTGTAGTAAAGTATTGAAATATTGATTGATTTATAATGTATACATTTGGGAATTATGTATGAAACAAAATATCTTGTAAATGACCGCCATGGCTTTGCTGGAATACGCGTGATCTTTTGACAAAATTCGCAATAACATTATTGTATACATATGGCAGTATTTCATTGATAGAGCGTCTAATTTAGGCCTTGAATGCTTCGGTGGTTGTGGGCTTATCGGCATAAACCTGTGACTTCAGATAACCGTCAGAAATCCAAAGGTGCAAGAACGTGGCGGCCAATTCTGGTCACCAAATCAGAAAATAACACGACCAGGAGCAAATTCGTGGAAGACAGTGAATATTTCACGGGCGGTATGACATGTGGCCCCGTCCTGCTAAAACCACATGTCGTCAAGAGCAATATCTTCCAATTGAAGCACAAAAAACTGCGTTATCATATCACGATAACGTTCGCCATTCACCATTACCGCATTACCTTCCGCATCTTCAACGAAATACGGGCCAATTAACCCTCCAGACCACAATGTACACCAAACAGTAACATGTTTCGGATGCATTGCTTTCTGATGAATCATTCGTGGATTTTCTGAGCCCCAAATGCGGCAGTTTTACCGATTTACGAAGCCATCGAGGTGGAAATGGACCTCATCACTGCAAATAATTTTGTCGCAAAATCGGCATTCACTTCTGTTTGATCAAGTATCCAAATGGTGAACTCTCTTCGCTGTGCATGTCTGTTGGCAGAAGTTGTCGAGTCAATTAAACTATGTAAGAGTGGAGATGCAAATCTTGAGTCAGAATACGCTGAAGAGTGGCTGTTGTAATGTCCAATTCTTGTGCACGACGACGAATCGACGTCTCTGGACTTTCGGCCTCACTCTCGCGAACTGCCGTGATATTTTGTTCTGAACGACCTCTATGAGCTCGAGTCGTGTGTTTCACATCACTAACCGCACCAGTCCTTTCGAATTTTTCGATTATTCTTTTCACTGTAGCAAAATACGAAGTGTTCTTATTTGATTTGTGTACAATGATGGTTGTGTGTAATTTGCCGTTTACTTTGTTACGCAATGATTCGTTTATTTCATTTCTTGAAAAATATGGCAATGTAGAATTACCGAGCTGCACCCACTTACGACGTTATTTAAAATCTGTTCGTGTACATTTAGAAAATAAAATTAAGGCTGATCTGAAAAATAAAAAAGTGTGGTTGAGTGTGGATGAAACAACCGATAGCAAAAAAAGATCTGTACTTAATGTTATGGTGCGTAAAATGGAACCAAATCAATCGCCATCCTCAATTTTATTAGCTAGCAGACAAATAGAAGGATGTACTGTGCGGGTAAATTCAAAAGTGGTGTTGAGTACATTCGAAAAATTTGAAATTTCCAGAGATCAATTCCTAATGTTTGTGACAGATGGTGCCGCAACCATGCTTTCTGTAGGTCGGTCTCTTAAGGTAACTTTTTACATATTACATGTAAAATCCATGCCCTACATCTTGTAGCAGAACGGATCCATAAATGTTACCCAAATGTAGATGCGTTAATATCGAGTACAAAGGCAGTATTCCTGAAATCTCCAAAACGTATTCGGAAATTTCACGAATTGTGTCCCCATAACCCTGAGCCACCACAGCCGATTCTGACACGATGGGGAACATGGCTACGAGCGGCATTATACTATCATAAATATTTTGAGGATGTAAAAAAAGTGGTTTTATTATTAAATCCGAAAGATAGTGCTGCTATCGAAGAAAGTCGGAAAAAATTTCAAAATAGTCAGGTTAAAAGTGATTTACAAACTATTCACAACAATTACTTCGGAATAGTGCAAGCATTAGAAAACCTACAAAATTCTTCGCTATCGTTACAGGAATCAGTGCTAGTTGTGAAAGATACACACGCACAGCTATGTTCGATAGAAGACGCAAGAAATGAGTGTATTTTAAGTATGTTTGAAAGTGTTTTAGATAAAGATTTAGATTTTGCCAGACTTAGACAAATTTGTGAAGGTTCGTCTACAGATGTGTTAAGTTGTTTCAAAGATTATTTTAATTATGCAAACATCACATCACTAGATGTGGAGCGATCGTTTTCTTTATACGAGCACATATTTTCCTCAAGGCGGACGCGTTTTCGAGAAATAACTTTGGAGACGCGCCTTATGTTAACAATATTTCATCGCGCTTCTCCAGATTTTCAAATCACGGAAAACGCATAAGACCGTAAGTTTTTTTTTAATAATTTAGTTACATACATTTTAGATTTAATTTTTTATACGTATCATCGAGAACGTTTCATAATCTAGAAAAACAGTCTTACATTTTTTTTTGTATCTAACATAATAACAGCACCGTTCGTGATAGTAAAGGCTGATTCATTTGGAGGTACTTTTTTAGGTGGGGATTTAATGGCTGAGCGCGCATGCGACGCGTCAGCGGACTGCGCATTCTGGTTCAGTACTATTTGACATTACGTAATGGAAAGACTTAGCCCGGCACAGCGTCTACAAATAGTACAGCTTTATTACGAAAATGGGCGTTCTACAAGGAATGTGTATCGTGCGCTTAGAGCAACATATGGGCCACATAATCGGCCTACCGAACGCACAATTCGCTATACCATCAATAAGTTTGAAACTCAATTTACAATAATGGATAATACGCGACCACATAGACCTCATCCAGCACGTAGTGAAGGAAATATAGCGGCGGTAGCAACGAGTGTACGCGAAGACCGGGAAGAATCAATTCGTCGCCGTTCTCAACAGCTTGGTTTGTCGTATGCAACAACTTGGCGTATTTTACGAAAGGATCTTGGTTTAAAAGCATACAAAATTCAACTAGTGCAAGAACTAAAGGCGACCGACCTTCCGAATCGTTTCCGTTTCAGCCGTTGGACTCTTGATAAACTTGCAGAAGATTCACTGTTTTCGACAAAAATTTTGTTCTCCGATGAGGCCCATTTCTGGCTTAATGGGTACGTGAATAAGCAAAATGCCCGTATTTGGGGTGATGAGCAACCTGAAGAGATTGAAGTGCTACCATTACATCCAGACAAAACAACTGTTTGGTGCGGATTATGGGCCGGTGGAATAATTGGTCCATATTTCTTCAAAACAGAAGCCGGCCGGAATGTGACTGTGAATGGCGACCGTTATCGCGCCTTGATAAGGGACTATTTGCTGCCTGAACTTGACACCCGTGGTCTACAAGACATTTACTTCCAACAAGATGGCGCCACTAGCCATACAGCTCGTGAAACTATGGCTTTACTGCGAGAACGATTCGGCGAACATTTAATTTCACGCTTCGGACCAGTAAATTGGCCGCCTAGATCTTGTGACTTCACACCATTAGACTTTTTTCTGTGGGGCTACGTGAAGTCTAAAGTCTACATGGATAAACCGGCTACAATTGAGGCATTGGAGGCCAATATTACTCGGGTCATTGGACAAATACCACTCAAAATGCTAGAACGCGTCATTGAAAATTGGAACAGCAGAATAGACTACGTTAACCGCAGTCGCGGCCAACATTTGAGGGAAATCTATAAAAAATAATTGTAAAGAATGGTTCTTTTGTATGATAAAAATACATTTTTTGTAAGGTCTTGCAAAATGAAGATGGTAATTGCATATATTCCAAGCAATTGACTTTTATCGAAATGTTTCCAGAGGAATAAATTGAATAACATTGCTATTATCAGGATAAAATAAAATTAACTCTGTAACGATCGTTTCGCTCCAACCTGAGCTTCATCAGACATATAACTAACTTATTTACAAATTTTTTTTTTAACACAAGTATACGGTAACAAACACATGTTTTATTTTAAATAGTTGAAGGAATGGGTACTTTTTATTACTAAAATGTCTATGCGCAAAACTTTCACTACTGTTTATACAATACTGTTCTTAAGTAATAAAACTAGGGGTTTACATTATATTACAGGGAGGTAAAAAAATTCTATGGAAAAATACAATATGTGACTGTTTGAATATCAAATAAATACATTGAGTAAGGGTGAATTATTTGTTCCTAATTGATCATTTAGGATCTTGTGAATATCATTGCTTTTCTCAATGCAGTGTTAGAATAATCGAACGGTTTTTAAACACTGGTAATGTCGCTAAAGATAAATCTACTGGGCGTCTCATTATCATCATGTTGTTACACCTGATATTTTTGAAAATGTGAAAAAAATTGTTGAACAAAATACTCATGTTTCTGTATGTTGTTTATTCCAACTAATAAGTAAGCTTCACTTAACAACTAAACTGTTCTTTTAACCTTGCCTACATCCAACTTTCTTAGAATTTTCTCGTAATATCCCGAATAAACAGTTGCATTTACACCCATATAAATTTTCAATTGTCCATCAAATTCACCCACCTGTTTTTTTTTACAATGAATCTAGTTTTGTTAGTGGTATAATGATCATCTGCATAATTACATTAGCCAGCAAAATATTACTTTCTATTCCGACAAAGCATGGTTTCACCTACCTTGTTATGTTAATTCGTAGAATTGTAGAACTTGGTCCGATAATAATCCACACAATTTAATCGAAGTATATTGCATTCAGTTAAAATTGGTGTTTGGATGGCAATGTAAAAGCAATGAATTATTATGCCATTATTTTTTCGAGAAACAACTAACGCCTAAAGGTACGAACCTATTATTTTAGAATTATTTATAAATCAGTTGAATAATATAGAATTAGCTAATGGCTATTTTCACCAGGATTCTGTTAGAAATAACAATTTACCACCACATATTCCACATACAACTATGAATGATTTACAGTAATGTTTCCTAGGCCGTTTTATAAGTGTAAGTTTGTGAGCAAGTAGATCGTCTGATTCGTCTCTGGATTTCTTGCTATTTTCTTATTTAACAAAAATAATGTTCCGGAATCCCATATACAATGCAAGAACTATGGTACACAATTGAAGAGGCAATAAATAAATAAATTGCAAATGTGCAATTTATCACGAGAAATTCAGTGTTGTTTGCAAGTAGGAGGCCAACATCAGTTTAGGCTAGTAATTCTAACCATATGTCATCGATATTTATTATTATTCTAACCAAAAAAGATAAATATAAAGCGAATGAGAGCAGGCAAGTCAATTGCTCAGGTTCCCAAATTAAATATTTGCTGCTTCAATTATTTATAGCCATTCCGTAATACTAATATTTTATCGTGCCTGCGATCCTGAGGCTGAAGGCCAATGGCTTATGGTATGCTAATAAGGTTGTAGGAGGCCATATATATACCACAGGTGCTATACTGGAAGAGTCAATATTACAAATGGCGGCGAACGGTATGGCACCTAAGATTATGTTTATGGCTAAGGTGAACATATTTACACCGACCAGGGAACAGGCAAAAAGTTGCTCGAACGATTGGGGTGCCGGCACCTGGTACACGGATACATCACAATCAATCGGATCAACGGATATATATATGGAATGTATCCTAGAAGGAAAATATCATTAAGTCTGGGGATACGACGGTTTTCCAGATTGAATTATTTACAGTCGCAGCGTGCGCCGAAGAAATTCGGGAAGCCGACAAAAAAGACAACATAATGACTGACAGTCAGGCAGTTATTAAAACCATTATGGATGCCAGGACATGAAGAGATTAACGGTAATGATAACTGGTCTAAGAAGGTTTTCTAAGAGGAACTTTATAGGACAAAAATTTGTATGTGGAATCGCCAAGGGTTCTGCGAGAAGTGAGATCTAGTTTTGGCTAAAAAGATAACATAAAAAGAAATGGAGGCGAACGGAAGGCTAACTCCATACTAAGTCACTTAGAGGAGCTGTATGCTAGACTTTTAGCCAACCTAATTCATAGTAATAAAAGAGAAATTAAAATGATTATCGGCTTGATAATCGGACATTGTCCTTTAAGGAAGCATCTGTACCTCATGGACTTGGTTAGCGAGTCTTGGTGTTGGAAATGTGAAAAACAGACGGAAACTAGCCTTCAGGTAATATGCACTTGTGACGAACTTAAAGGACTCAGACAGAATCATTTCGGAAGAGGTCTATTGGATCCTACGAGCGTATTCAAATTTCCCCTGAGGAGCATAATGGCTTTCATCGAGGACACAAGACTAACAGAGTGGAACTGAAAGATTTATTGGGAGTGGTACAAACAGCACTGCGCTCAAGAGCCTGGACTTCCTGGCGACCAACCCACAGAACTAGAAGAAGAAGAAGAAGAAGAAGACTAATATTTTATCTATTTTTATTACCAAGATACGTGCCAATAAACGAAAATCGTTCTAAACTTTGAAAGTTATTTTTGTCTCTTTAAGACGTTTTCAACAAAAAAAAAAACGTGTCCTGCGGTGGACTATTTTTAGTTTTTGGGCTGGGAACTTTCGCTTGCGAGTTCGGAACATAATTAGTGCATATTACAGAGACAGCAATGATGCGCGCTGATGCGTATCTTTGGGTCACTATATATAGTATAACGTTTGGATAGTAAAACGAATACAGGTAACAGTAAATCAAAAAATAATTGACTTATTAACATAAACATATTGTGTTAATCGAGGAAAACTTTCCATTAAATATTCATCAGATTATCTCATATAAATAATTGCATTGCTATTTTATATTATATTCAGCAATTTGTTTATTTAATTTTATAATTAGATAAGGCAAAGATATAAGTGTTTATGTGTATAAATTTTCTTTTATTTTGTGATATAGTATGAGAGATTCACTGGCGTGCATCAAAGTTGTGTAGTTAAATCTAAATGTCATTATTGTTATTAATGGATGTTAACATTTAATTATCAAATTTATTCCTTATTAATACTTAAAGAAAATAATGATACAAAATAATGATAACAAGATCTTACGTCTATAAAGAAACATGCAAAACGATAAACAAACGAATCGTGTTCATGGAAAAGTAGGACATTAAATTGTCTTAGTTTTAGACAGTTTTTAAAAATTTTAGCATTATATCATTCATGTACGTACTTAGGATCGTAGAAACGGTACTTTCATACGTCAACGTAATAATTCATGAATCATGATTTAAGAAAATATGTGTGTATATTTTTAAGTTAAATATGCTCTAAAATTATGTTTGTGGAAGAAACGTGAAACAATGAATAAATTTTATGGAATATATTACATATTATGAAAATCATTCAACTACTAATACTTCGTCATTTCTTCATTAAATTATATAACTTTTAGTAATCGTCTGGGCATAGATGGGTGTCATCTATGCCCAGACGATTTCAACAACAATTTCTCTTGAATTTACCAGACAGTTGGTGTAACTGTTTGGTAAATTCAAGTGAAATTTGCGCCCATGCTTCAGATATTTTCTGTTTTAATTCGCCAACATTTCGTGGTCTGAAGTAAGTTGTGTTGTCTTACAAATTTTAACATTTTCCCACACATTCTCAACGGGATTCAGGTACGGACTTTTTGAACACCACGGCAATACATTTATTCGATGTTCTTGTATGTATTCGCGGATAATGCGTGCTCGGAGAACTGGGCAATTATCGTCTTGAAAAATTTTCTTCAAAAATAGGGCGAACAGATGGCAGCAAATATTCCTCTAATATTCGGCGGTATACAACAACATTTAGTCTCTTTTATAATAATGCCTACAACCAGAACTCTGGCACTAATTCAGCACCACACATTAACTTTGAAATCACCAGTTCTGTTGATCTTTCTAGTATAACGTGGGTCATATCGGGTTAGACTGAGCCGGCAAACTTTTAAAATGCCATTATGGGTGGATTGGAAAGTTTTCTTGTCAGAAAACACGACGTTCTCCCAGAAATTATCTTGGCGTGTTACATACTCTATAGCAAATTGTAATTTCTGCTCGTTATTTTCGACTATTAGCCAAACTTTGTTCGTAGCAAATTCACGAATTCTTCGCTGATCTGTAACACCTAAACTAGGAAATTGTGGTTCTTGCATAGCCTTGATAACTGTTTCAAAGGGGTTTATCCTCAGAAAACCTAGTAGGCCGTTGTCTTAATCATGTTCCCCGATTCCTATTTATAACTCAACTCTCTTGAATTGTCTTCTTTTCACGCAATACTGTGTTTTTATTTACACCAACTTCATTACCAATTTTCCGTATGCTTATCGACTCATATAATCAGACTTGAATCATTGCTTTTTGCATATTGTTTAATTGCGGCATTGTAATTCAAAAATACATTGTGTCTATATATGGTTGTACGCCAATTGTGTTGGCACGCCGCAAATTTCTCAACTTGTAGTGTCTACATTGTCGCTTATGTCGTTGTGACGTTGGTTTTGTGTATTATTTGGTGTAGATTTTTTTGATACTTAGTAAAAAGTTTACGACTGAACATGATGCATATATTCTTATGGCTCATTTTCGAGGTACATCTCGAAACCACGATGGAAGGTGGTCATATAAATTGTAGTCTTGCTTTGAACAATTTGTGGAAGCATTTCCTCGCTAAAATGTCACCTATAAAGTTTTTGGTCACCACAAACGTGAGTTAAAAAACTGTATTTGCAAAGGTAAATCTGGGTTGCAATATCAAGACGAAGGACCACTTTTATTTAACGAAATAATTAACGCAGAAAGATACCAAACTGTCATTTTGATAGAATTTATTAATCAGCTGCATGATTACGAAATAATATTAGGTTATTTCCAACAGGATGGAGCCTCCGGACTTGACACCACCAGATTATTTCCTTTTCGGACATATAAAGAATACTTTTTTTAAAAACCGCTATTAGACGAACTTGAACACGCAATTAGACATGAAATTGAAAACATTACTCAGGAAGAACTTTGTCGTGTATTTGAAAGTATTAAACGACGAGTAAACTTGTGTTTACAATATAATGGACATTTTCAACAGTTTTTGTAAAAATGAAGTCTACTCATCAGAGTCATCAGTGTTCTTTTCATTAAATAAAGCGTTTGTTACATACTCAGTTAACAAATTCAGATAAACATAACCTTAGTCTTTATTATTAATATTGCCACCAACTATAGAAAAATAAATTTCATCGTACCAACATAATTGGCGTACGATCATTTACAGACACACGTTAGTTATATTCAATAATCAAAACTGACAAAATGACACATTTATATTTGACACCTTTGTTTGTAACGAGCCATCGAAAAATTCATAATTGGAGTAGACTGTGAAATTGGGTTGGTACTTTAGCCACTTCCACATAATGACACATTACTTGATGCTTGACAGTTTCATTTGGTTTCATTGTAAAAAAAAAGGTTATGGCATTGAAATGATAGTACAACAAAAAAGAAAACAAATAATTTATTTAATATCGAAATCATAATCAAAATTTACATATAGCTACAGAAGTTGTTGAAAATGTTGTCCATTTACATCTAAACACAAACCAACTTTTCTCCGCAATCCAGCAAAAACTTTATGCATCATTTGCAGTGAGTTGTTGATCTCTTCACACTTTTCTGTTATGCGAATTCTCAGTTGTTCCAGATTATGAATTGGCGTTGAATAAATCAAATTTTTGATGTATGACCATACGAAAAAATTACATATGTTTAAATCGCAAGACCTAGTTGGATATGGGATTTCAGTGTTCCTGCTTATTATTCTGTTATCAAAAAATTCTCTGAGATATTGAAGTGTTTCTCTGGTCGTATGTGCTGTTGCACCATCTTGTTGGATATACCCATTTTGTAATTCCTCATCATCCAGTTGATTTATGAATGAGCCGAGTATCTCATTGCGATATCGTGCAGCAGTAAGTGTACCTTCAAAAAAAATGGGACCCACCAATCTTCTTCGATATATTTCAACTCAAACGCCAACTTTTTGGGGATGCAATGTTTTTTCAACAAAAAAATGAGGATTTTCGGGGGACCAACACCTCATATTCTGTGAATTAACATATCCAGAAAGATAAAACCAGGCCTCATCCGTGAAAAAAACTGTGTTAAAGATATCCTGATTGTGTAGATTATTTTAAAACCATTGACAAATTTCCACTCGTCTTAAATAATCCACTGGATATAAAGTTCATGAAAACATTGCAGCTTGTATGGATGACAACGTAAGACTTTTTTAAGAATGAATTGGCACGTACCATAAGATAAATTTGTTTGATGGGTCACTACTGAAATGGATGTTTTGGATTTTCATCAATAATATGCTGAAGGGCTTCAATATTATCAGCTGTACGTTTAGATGGCCGTCCACTTCCAGTTTGTCGACCGACGCTACCAGTCTCTCTGAATAACTTTACACAATTTGTCAAAACATTGTAAAAATCATTGTAGTCAAAACACTAATTCAGAATGTTCTTCACTAAAATCAGCCATGCATTCTGTAATTGAATTCTGCCACTCGCCATTTACTTTCACACCTGTACGGAAGTAACATTCGATAATTTTTGCTTTTTGTTCTATGTTGAATACCATTTTTTAAATAAATTTAATTTTCTTAATAAGAGTTTTGAAAAATTTGACACAAACTTATAGTTTCAATATCAAATAATAAATGTCATTATGCGGAAGTGGCTAAAGTACCAACCCAATTTCACAGTCTACTCCAATTATGAATTTTTTCGATGGCTCGTTATTAACAGTCATGCATGCCAATTTAATGTATTCAAAATATGACTGTCTTAGTTTTCATTGAACGCGATAGTACAGTTGCGGCCTTTGAAAAGTCGGACACTTAAAATTTAATAAACTTTTACGCGGTGTAAACATTTTTAAACGTTACTCAAACCAATGATTGGCGTAGCATGCAAAATGTATTACAAAAATTATAAATTAAAAAAAATTATTAATAAAACTGGAGATAGTGTTCTGCTTTAGTTAAATTTAGTTAAAAATATCATTTCAAATATTGGAAACAACACTTTACTTCAAAAATTGATATTAAAAAAAATTCTGATAATTGCGGCATTTTAAAAAATAACTGACTATGGATTTGTCAAATGTTACATCGTCATCAAAATGACATTAAAATTTGATTTACACATTACAAAATTAAAAATTTTTGGTATTCACTTCAAAATCGACTGAGTTTTTAAGGCCTGCAACAGTACAATGTCGGTATATCCATAGGATACGCCAATGACGATTTTAACTGAAAATGCCGAAAGTTTCAGGGATTCTACTAAATATCACTCTTGCTATATCCACTCAGAAAATTGGAAATAGATATTAACATCAACTCCTTTCGAAGAAAATATTTTTCGTACAATCATTTTGGATCTGACGTTATGATGTGATTAAATAAAATTTAGATAAAGATAGCAAGATAAATTAATCACATTTTTTTAATCATACACAGAATATTTACTACGAAAATGAAGAGTATCTTTAAAATAATATTTGCTACAATGCAAATTTGCAGTACGTTGGTGTTAGAGATTATAATTTACAAATTAGAATTAGTGGGCAGGTTAGCAAACTTAAAACCTTGAAGCAATCAATACTCAAAAAAAAAAATCTTCTTTTCTGTTAATTTTCAATGATATCGGGTGTTCACAAAAATTTGGCGTCAAAATAATCCATGAAAATTTGAAGTCATGTTACATGTATCATGTATGATACAATAATACATTTACTTGCATTTATTAACACACATTTGTAGGTTATCGTATACGCAAATGTCAGTATATGTCATATAATATTTCCGTTTGCAAGTAATTGTAAGATCGCTTGAAATTACTTGAATTGAATTAATAGAAATTAGTCAAGTAATGATCTTGGATTGCAAGAATAATCAATTTACAAAATTAAAATTACGCAATAAATTATAGAATATGTTGAAATTGTCCACTAAATTGTCCTCTAAGCATTTTACGCACTTCCTCCTAATGCTATCAAATGTATTTTGCAGTATTGTACTATAATTTCATTAATTTTATGTATAATTCTTTCTTGCAGATCTATATAATTTTTGTACTGGTACTTGATCAATTGAATTTTTAAAAGAAGGTCATAGAAAGAAATCGAACGGTGTAAGATCACAAGATCTTCAAGGAAGTTAATGTTCGTTGTTCAAACTAATTAAAGAATTTTCAAACACTTCTCGTATCATATTTATTGTTTCACCTATTGTGTGAACTCTAGTACAATCTTGTTGAAAGTAACCCAAAGCTAGTTCATCATGATGAAGCTGGACTCGCGAATCGGGAAAAAAAGGTTGGATTAGAAACAAAGCAATCAAAATAACTAACTGACCGGCAGCGTCATCATTAGCTAAAAAAGGCGTCGGTGAACAGTAATTAATAAAAATCACTGGCCACGCGCATGCTAACTATAGTCTTATCTCCAGTTAGATAACGAATATCATTATAACATAATTCAAATTTTAACAACCACTGAAACTCCTACAACTGCATCTTCTGTCTCAGTTGCTGCTTCAAATAGTTGATCTGCTACTGTTAGGACCGGTATTATAATCAGTGAATAAATCTCTAAATAGCAATTTAACGAATAAATTTATTTAACGAATAAATTGAAATCTGGTATTATAAAAAATGCATGCAAGTAAAATAAGTATTTGTAGAATAACTCTGAATAGCTATGTATTTTTCAGTTTAACGTTTCGATAAACGATCGAGCCACTGAATAAAATGAAATACAAAAAAAAATCTAATTCTTTACTATTACTTTTTGTTTATATTTGTAAAATACAAACCGATAAATCTGACATGCTGTTCGCATTTAACCAATGAATAACATTTAACCACGATTTTCTAAGGTGTAAATTTATTGGTAGATTTACTTGCTTAGTTTCCTTATTCGCTATTTATAATTTGTTTATTTGTGAAATAGTCATCCTAATACCATTCGTGGTAAAATTTTGTCTGCAAAATTCGTAAATTGATTACCTCTAATTTGTTTCCAATTTACCTCAAGCATTGATTAAAAATCACTCGCCTTGACGGCTCGTGATTTTTTTGATAATGTTCGCTCGATAAATTGCTACGCAACAAACACCGGTAAGAATATCGAAATTTTGTCGTCAAAATTGTACTACTTATGATATTATACAGTATGCCACAGAATAAAGAATACCGAAATTAAATGATCTCCAGTCTAGGCATCCTTGATCATTTAAATGTTATTTTTATGTCAAAGTGACAATAGTACTTATATAAAATATATATATAAAATTCAATAACCATGCCTTTTAGTGAAATAGAAAAAGCGTTTATTGTAGAATGTTATTCCAAGTCATACGGAACAGGGCGAAATAGTGAACGCAGTTTGCAATTTGTATCTACTCGCTTCGGGGAACGTTTCAACAAGCATCCACCAACAAAGCGCTCTATATTATTGCTGGTACGAAAATTTAGAATTACGGGGTCTTGTTTACCTCAATGGAAAGGTCGTTCAGGTAGAAAAAAGAAGTTCTAGAAACAACGAGAATATGGCTCGGATTTTCGACAAGATTTTACAGTCTCCTAAAAAAAGCCAGCGCCGAATAGTGAAATGGCTAAATTTGGGTAGATAATCTGTACAATGCGTTGTAAAGGAATTAGCGGCCTATTCCTACCGTTTACAAGTCTTTAACAGGTTGCGTCAAGCTGACAAAGGAGAGAGCGTAGAATTTTGCGCCAGAACGAGCCATGGAATAGGAAAGTGAAAACTTTATTTCAAACATATGGTTTAGTGATGAATTACATGTATTGTTTTCAGGATGTATCAACAAGCAAACAGCCCGATACCTAGGTTCTGAGAAGCCGCAGGAATTTGTTGAAAGGTCTCATTGTCCCCAAAAAGTAACCATGTGGTGTGGTTTTTCCAGGCATTGAATAATTGGCCCATAGTTTGTGGTGGATGAACATCGTAGGCGTGTAGCAGTTAACCAGTAGAGGTACAGGGAAACAATTGTGACTGCATTTTACGAGGACCTGAGGCAGTTTTGCCGTGCGAGAAATTTGCGTATTGGATCTCAGTTATTTCAGCAAGACGGTGCTTGCTACTGCGCATACTGTTAGGGAAATTTGGCCCCTTCTGCAACTGTATTTTCCTGGAGTCTCATCTCGAGAGGAACTAATTCTCCATTTCCCTTAAACTCGCCAGATCTTACACCTTCTGATGCCTTTTTGTATGGGGAATCCTCGAACAGAAGATCTATCAGGATCCAGTGCCCCAGGATATTGAGGAATTGAAAAACAAAATTCGGCAAGTGTTGGCTGAAGTACCACTTTCTACTATCAGGGGAATGTTGAGAAACTTGCGGGATAGATACGAAAATTGCCTTCAAGTACAAGGAGAATATCTCAAACATACCAATAATTAAAATTTCTTTATCGTACCAAATTATATATTAGGAATATATTTTTCGGTATACTGTATTCTGTGCCATACCGTATATAAATAAATATCAAACCTTTTTTGTATTATTTCAACTGTGTTCTTGTAGTTTGTACCAATCCGGTAATTAAATTGCCACTTAGTATTTATTAAAGCACCATTTTTTGTTTAATCAATTCCTCAAATTCCATATGATCTCTGTAAATGATCAGAAGGCGCCACTGCCCTATGCTCCTGACTTTTCCGAATTGGAGTATCACGTTTTTAAAGCTTTCAATAATTATTTGCAAGAGAAACAAGCGATATAACAGCTATGAAGGGGAGATTTTTGATGCTAGAATTTATTTTCCAAAATTTGTCTTTTAAATTGCTTTCCTAACGGAAAAAAAGGAATTGTATACTGATAATGAATATTTTGTCGTTGAAAAATATTTTAAATTAAAATATACAAACATTTTTCTTAACATTCCCGGAAGTATCATCTTATGCTACATAATTATTTTGTAACCTTTTAAATTACATATTTAATAAAAAATTGGTGGTAATACAAGAATCCCAACTACATATTTATATTTTATAAATATGTAGTTGGGATTCTTGTATTTTTTCATAGAAATAAATTATAGTGGACTATGTTATACAAAAATAACTAATATAATGTGTCTTGTAATTCTATTCCATTTCTATACATTATATAGGCAAATGAAACAAATAAATATATTATTTTACCGTTCTCTCTGGTGCTTGCAAAATCAAGGTATTAGTAACCGGCAGTTTAATATTAATATCTAATGATTTTAAATATCGTATTTCTAGTACAATCTGTTATGCTCCTGCTTATTATGTGACGTGGTTTTGCATGAAATATTCTTAACATCGTCTATAGCCAACAATTTTCCACTATTGGAGAGATAATAATTACCTTTTACCATTATCTTTTAAACAGGACAACTAATTCTTCTAGTAAAGAAAGCGATTGACAAAAATATTTTTTTCATGGGGGCGTCTTTTATTTTCTGTTTATTAAGCAGACGGACTACTAAATTGAATTTATTGAAAATGTTAGGAAGTAAGTACTATCTCTATTAGACATATTTTATAAATTATAAATATGAGTGAAATTACTACAGTTTCATGAAAATAGTTTCGAAGCATATTGCGAAATGTTTTTGCATGAAATATTCTTAACATCGTCTATAGCCAACAATTTTCCACTATTGGAGAGATAATAATTACCTTTTACCATTATCTTTTAAACAGGACAACTAATTCTTCTAGTAAAGAAAGCGATTGACAAAAATATTTTTTTCATGGGGGCGTCTTTTATTTTCTGTTTATTAAGCAGACGGACTACTAAATTGAATTTATTGAAAATGTTAGGAAGTAAGTACTATCTCTATTAGACATATTTTATAAATTATAAATATGAGTGAAATTACTACAGTTTCATGAAAATAGTTTCGAAGCATATTGCGAAATGTTTTTATTTAATAAATGTGTTAGTATATGTACGAGGGATGTTTTTTATATCTTGCATACTGGGGCATAGAGGGCGCCACTAGACAAATATTAATACTAAATATTAACCTCCATCTTTATTAAGCCTAAATCGAAATTTTCAGTGCGACACGTGTAGTGTTGTACCTACAATGACCTGTCAAAGTTGACAAGTTTAAGACAATTTTTGCGCAATAATTTTTTATAATCTTCGAAGACATTTATCTCATCAAGAATGCCTAGCCAGGTTGGTTTCTGTTTTCGGTTATGAAGCACCACATCAGTCAGTAATTTCTCGTATCGCGAATTTACGTGCACGGATTAGTCTTAGCGCAAACCAAGAGCAGGTGCACCAAGAAGCGGCAGTCACTCAGGAAAACGTCGATGCTGTGTGCAAGCTAATCAACGAAGATCGACATGTGACATGTTGCGAAGTTGAGGCATCATTGGGGATTTCAAAGACTTCAATTCAAAAAATTTTGCATAAAGAATTGTGTGTAAATAAATAGTTTCCCGTTGGATATCCGCATCTGTTGACCGAAGAACAGAAAACAGCTAGGGTGAAAAAAACTCTATACCCCTTGAACGCAGGAAACTCTAAAAGGGTGTACAACATCGGGAATAGTTATGAACCTTGAATTTACTCCGAGTCAGAAAATAAACGCCAGTCGTCTGTTTGGGTGTTCCAAGGTGAAGAAAAGCCGATAAAAGTCATGCAATCTCGAAGTGTCTTCAAAAAGATGGTCGCGACATTTGTCTCGAAAGCAAGTAACGTAGCACCAATTTCTCTACAAGATCAAAGAACTGTTACTGCCGATTGGTATGCCATCATTTGTTTGCCTACACTACAGAATCATTAGTGCATGCCACTGCAGAGATACTTTCACCGTAAATATCACTCTTATCATATTACAAAAGTCATTAAGACAAAGCATAGAAGAACATTCACCGCGCTCATTGACTAATGTCAACATCACGCCAAAACAACCATCGCTGTCTTCATAACAAGTGCAAGACTAAGCTAGAGGTTTCCATCTGACAGATACAACTGCAACTTGCAGAAACTGTATTAACTTGCCTCTACACTATCGGACACGTATCTACGTCTCTGGAGACGATACATTCACAATATATGAACTTGTATTGTGTTCCTCTCACCAGATTTTTAATAATATTTTATATTATTAAAAATTTCTGGTGTTTTATACAAAAGTGGTGAGGTTTTACGTACTCAAATATGTTTTAAATTCATTTGTTATATATGTATTAAACGTTATGCTAATTACATATTCTTCTGTAATTTATCTGTAATACCAACGATAGATTGTAAATTTTGATCAAATCATTCACACTAGTTGGCATATACTATAACAAACAACAAAAATAATCCGACAAATTTGTGTCCACATTGCTTTATTCAATCAGAATATTGCTTGCCAAACTTCTCATTCGGAAACGATCTTGTCGATTGTCAAAATTAAACACGTATCTTGTTGAAATTCAAAACCAACACCCAGTATACTTGTGCATTGGAACGAGTAACAAGGAACTCGATCCACGGTTCGCGTAACAACCGCGCACTAAAGTAAAATTAAAATAACTGCAAGAGAAAGAAAAGAAAAAGGTCAAAATTAACAGAAACAATTCTAAACAAAATCATGATTCAAGATAAATTAATGTCAATAATTTCAGAAAGTTGTAGGTGGTGGTAACCACAAATAATATGTACGTTTAATTAATTAAAAAGTTAAGTAAAATTAAAAAAAAAGTTAATTGAACTTGAGAATTATAATTAAAAAAAAAGATATCTGATACATACATCGATACCATCGATCGTTGGTATTACAGATAATTTCCAAGAAAATATGTAAATTAAAACATTACGCTTAATAAATAAGTTAATTCGTGGCTTTAATTCTGTTATACTTATAAAATGGTAAATACCATAAATAAAATGAAATAATACACAATTAAAAAAATTATGGGATCTTATTCAAAAATTAACTAGTCAAATCGTGCATTAAGCTCATTAAAACGAAATTAAGTAAGAACAATTATGATTAAAATTTCAAACTTAATGATATTAATGTATATTATTGTAATTAATTTACTAGATTTCTGGGCTTGAAGGACTGTACACATATGTAATTAATTAAGTTAGTTGGTCAATATACACAGAAAAAAAGGAAAATAGAAGTTTCCGACCTATTTTACACCCCATCAGTTAGTATGTTGATCCAAGGGTTGGACTTAATTAAGTGGCTTAAATAAAGCTAGTAAAATTACGTCCAGCTTTGCTGTCCAGTAGGTATTGAGAATTTATCAACATAGAATTTTATACATATGGCTCTAACGAACACTAGGGGGCCGTTCAAGTATTACGTAAGCAGAATTTTAGAAATTTTTACCCCCTCCCCCCTTGTGTCAGCAAAAGTAAGCAAAGCTCTATGTGAAGAATTTAAGAGTAGAGCTAATTTGAGTGGATGGACAAATTTACGGTATTATAAAGGATTCCGTTTTTTTGCCATTTCGCAACGATACTCTAACCTAAAAGCGCGTGCAGAGCAAGTTAACAACAAACAGAACTTAGTTTGGAAAAAAAGCTTAATAGACTCGATTTGTGCCAAGTTGCTGCTTGCAATTTTTCATCAATATTCTTAGACACAATAATATGGAGTTCCTTGTCGGATTTTGCTTGTATCTTATAAGTATAACCACGCCAAACTACATTAACTAACTTTTGTACATTTTGTAATTTTGTGTTGGTGTGAGATTTTTTTAAAACTTTCTAATAATTTTTGGTATAATTTTGATTTGTTTACATTAGACGACATTTTAAACTATTTCAACCGTGACAAAAGTCGATCAATAGTAAACAAATATTAACTTAGAACACGTCAAATCGAATGATATTAGACCGGCTTTACCATAAAACATCGCGTGACAGCGAGTATAAAGTAATAATCAATTATTTCGGGGAATCGCTGAACATGCTTTTCGTTTTTCGAGCATAGACAAGTAGGGTTACCATATACATATATTTAAATCAGGCAAAAAAAATAAGAAAAACAAATAAATAAATATTGCTGACGTAATCACCATTCAGACTCCCCCGGCCCCCATGTCATCAAAAATAAGCAAAGCAAAAAACCCCCAGCCCTCTTTGGTGCTTACGTAATACTTGAACGGCCTTTAGTAAATACTGACGAGTAAACTCGCGACCATAAAATTTGTCAAACCATTTGGACGTTTAAGGAAATTTTAACAAAATTTGCACGTCGTGAACCAGACTTTCAGGTTTGGAGGTTATTATGATGCAAATGTCAATGTATATTATCTGTCTTGAATTAAATGCAGTATTTTATTTATAATTTCATCAAGTTGCTCACTGGTATAGAATATAAACGTAAGTGCAATTTCATTGTGTTGAGTGTTCGGTATTTTATGATGAAAATACCCAGTTTTTGTGTATATACGAGGCAAGATTAGTAAGTACCCGTGTTTGAAGACAGGTGGCGCTGCTGAGGGAAGTTGGCATTACCGTCGTGTACTACCATCTGTCAGACAACACCATAATAAATTTCAGACTGATTCATAGGTTAGTTTTTATTTGGCAGCCAGTTGTATCACACGTGTTTCGTGTTTCTCGATAAAATGGAAAAAGAGCAATATCGATCCGTAATTCGCTTTTTATTTTTGGATGGAAAAACATGCGAATAAATAAAAGCGAAGTTGGATGCTGTCTATGGGGACCCTTCACCATCTATGACAACCGTAAGATATTGGTTCAACGAATTTAAACGTGGTCGTACATCTGTTTTTGATGAGGAGCGCCCAGGCCGCCCGGCAGACGTGGTTACCGAGGAAATCCTTGAAAAGGTCCACGACATGATTCTCACTGATCGCCGAACGAAAGTGCGCGAAGTAGCAGAGGCCGTAGGCGTGTCGTACGGAACGGCAATTAATATTTTACATGATAAGTTATCGGTGAGATAGGTGTCGGGCCCGATGGGTGCCGCGATTGCTTACGGTGGACAACAAGCGGATACGGTTGTCAATGTCGAAGCAGTGTTTGGACCTCTTTAAGAGAAATTCGCAGGAGTTTTTGCGTCGAGTCGTCACCGTTGATGAAACCTGGATCCATTATTATACGCCAGACTCCAAGCGATAGTCAAAACAATGGATTTTTCGGGGTGAATCTGCTCCGAAGAAGGCAAAGACGGTCCCATCGGCCGGAAAGGTCATGGCCACGATTTTTTGGGATTCCAACGGAATAATCCTCATGGACTTTTTGCAGAAAGGAAGAACGGTCACGGGGCAGTACTACAGTGAATTATTGGACCGACTCGATATAAAATTGAAGGAGACACGGCCCCATTTGGCTAAGAAAAAAGTGCTGTTTCACCACGATAATGCACCAGCACGTTCATCCAGAATTGTCGCGGCAAAGTTGCATGAACTGCACTACGAATTGCTGCCGCACCCACCGTACTCGCCTGACTTGGCTCCCTGCGACTTCTTTCTGTTCCCCAACATGAAAACGTGTGAAAAACTTGCGTCTTCTTTCCTAACACGGGTATTTATTGATCCGCCCTCGTAATTTTATAAGAAATTCGAAGAAATATAAAATGAATAAAAATTATTTTGAGTTAAAGATTTATTATTTCACTGTCAATATATTTCGTAATTGTATTACAGTTTGACTCTCCAGGTATCCTATTAAAATCATATTTGTCACGGACATAGAAAATCTGAACTTATAAGGGGCCCCATGACTTAGACAGCTTAGGGCCTCATCAAGCCAATTCCAGCACTGATGATGAGACGAAATACACTTATCGCAATAAAAAGTAATACGATAGAATTCTAACTTGAAAATTGTATGTTTGCTAATAGTTCCTTTGTTATTCAATTTCTACAATGATTAAATATATATTTTTGAAATCCATGGTATTTAAACATGCCTTACTAGACAAAAGTATTCTAAAAATTACGATTACCAACACTGAACATGACTCCTGGAATAACAATAACAGCGATAAAATTTACGCCCGCGGCAAGGTTCATTGGCAAATTTATAGGTAATCGCACAGACAAAATTTAAATATTTGCGTTACATTTTCTTTGTTACAAGTAAATAGAAATTTCTTAACATACCCTATATAAAGCAATGTGAGAAAGTTAAACTCCCCAATGTTACAAGAAAAAGAGCATGCGAATTCCAGCGATGCGTATCCATTACAATGTGGAAAGTTATTTAAATATACGGGAACGCCAAGAAAATTCCGAAGCAGACGAGTAGAAAGGTCGTAGATCTCTCTCTCCATGACATTGAAACTGCGGATCATTGAAGGCTAGAATCACGCAGGTGGATACTAGGTTATTATTTACGCCATTAGTTTTGTCGGTTGTTAATTCGATTACACACGCGCTCAACTTTAAGTAAGAGCTATTTATAATTTGTATAAATAGCGGATTAATTATCAATGAAATTTAAAAGTATTAATAAATGGGAATGGAGAACCGGATTATGGAAATTAAGTGAAAGGAGTAACAATATTTGGAATTATCGACGATTTACGTGTGCTATATTAATAACGATTATCTAAAATTAGTTTAATTTAGAAAACTACTCTTATTTTTATTTTCTTATAGAAATGCTCTAATTTATTTTTATTTATATGTACTATTATCCGGATGTTTTTATGAGAAAGGTAGCAACATTACGTTCTTCAATAATAGAAGCGTATGACGAAATTTACAAGTAATTGTTTATGAATGTAAACTATTTTGTTAAACTCCAAAATTATTGATAAATTGCAAATATGTTGGAATATCTATAATGGATAGACCGGCGATTTCAGTAAGAGATCCAGAAATTGTGGAAGATATTTTAGCAAAAACTTTTTATATTTTCATGAATATCAATATCTTTGGGGATAATCCGTTTACTTTAAAATGGGAAATTTGGAAGAAGAAAAGAACACTATTTATCAATCTCTTGAATGGCTAAGCCATTACAAAAAGAACCACGCATATTAGTGTTGTGCATTAACTCATAACCAGATAGCTCAATATACCAAAAAAATATAGCATATTGATGTTTAAACACATCAACCGTATGTATACAAATATGCATATACATACTGAGAGATCAAAAAGGATTGATTCATAGTCATGGTGAAATTGCCGCATATGTCACATTCTGAACTGCACTTCGTCCGTGCGACATCTATAATTTTACATATGAACTACTTTAATTTGTGTTTTAATAACTTAAGAAATACATTTAACAATTGAAAATATCTTTATTAGAAATCATTTAATATAGAGATCGATATTACATAACATATTTAGAAATATTATAACATATATTTAAAATAAGTTCCTTCATTTTATAATCACATTAACACGTCTTTTTAGAGAATTGAAAACATTTTGATATTCAGATATTCAGTAATTACTAGAGATCGGACGCATTAGGCCGAAATTACGATGGACCATATAAATCGTCTATACTATAACATCGCTAAGTACAACACACGCAGTTTATTCATTCGGTTAACCGCACATTTGTTTTTTGTCTTTGAAGTGTGTCGCAATAACTTCAATGTTATAGTTAAATTCCTTTCTTCATGGGCGTAGATAGAAGGGTGAGGAGTTTTAATAATGTATTTTATTTATTAGTTTATATTTCGTAAGATAAATAAAGTACGGTGAGTTAGTTTTTCTTTTTCATTGTTAACTGTTAATTGAAAAACAAACGGGTGGTGATCTATAAAATACGAAATACATTTTTATTTGTTCATTTTGTAGTTTAAGTTGAGTAAAAGAGTATTAATATTAACTAGCAATACTTTCTCATGGCTCTCTTCTGTCAAATTTGTTCTCTTTGAATGAAATACATCCTGGTAGATAGAAAACGTCCTTTCTACATCGCAACTGGTTATAGGTGCATACTGGAAATAGGCCTTTATTTCAGCGTATTTAGCAGTTAGATTTAAGGCATTGTCCCCATACACAATTGCCGCAATGTTATTAAATCTGGATTTCTATTAAAAACTGCGTCTAACTTTTGCCGAAGGCCACATTTGAAGTCACCTGGAATATTTTTCAAATTTTTAATAGCCACATCTAGTGTGGTTAATTCATCATTTAATTTGAGATTTTGATTTTCAAAAGTGATTTGTTTTGGCAAATTTGCCAAGTTTTCCTGGAGAGAGTACAAATGATTTTTTAAATTTGGAATTTTTATTAGTTCCTTGAAATACTACGAGCATCGTCATTTAACCATCTAACGAAATTTTGTAAACTATCGAAATTTTTTGCATAAAAACTAGTAGCTTCCAACCATGTTCCTCATCTAGTTTTTACTGAAGAGGGAGGCAGTGACAAAGATGAAAGTTTTTCCTTATAAAGAGCTACTCTTAATGGTGCTTTTGTGAAAACTTTTTAAAAGCTGATATAAGTCTGTCATCTTCCGGAAAGGTGTCTCCGATATATTCACAGATTCTATGGAGAGCATGTGCTACACAAGTAATATGCAGCATATTGAATATGTTTCCTCAGAGACACCTTTCCGGAAGTTGATAGACTATGCACCTATATCCAGTTGCGATGTAGAAAGGACATTTTCTATCTACAAGAATGTATTTCATTCAAAGAGAACAAACTTTAAAGAAGAGAACCTTGAGAAAGTATTGCTAGTTAATATTAATACGCTTTTACTCAACTTGAACTACAAAATGAACAAATAAAAATGCATTTCGTATTTTATAGATCACCACCCATTTGTTTTCCAATTATATAAATCAATCCAAAATTGGTGGAGACTGTGGCTTGTAATCTGAAACAGAAATAAGAAAAACACCCTAACCACAATATATAACAATAAATACTATATACGTATTTCGGCAACTAAGTTGCCATCTTCAGTAGAATAACCTTAAAACTGAAAAAAAGAGTGTTAAACGTAGCGTTTCTGGCTAAAGTAAACCTTAGAAGATATACTCTTCACCAAATCGCCAGTGGGATAACACTAAATTCCTAACTACTACTACTTAAACCTAGCGTGAAGTTTAGGGAACCGTGAAGCGTGAATACATGAAGCGTAAAAATAATGCTATTGTCACAATAAGGTATACAAACTGGACTGAGGGATAGGTCCATTGTCAGAACTCATTAATTTATTCTTATTTCTATATATATAAATACTTTCATAACTATCTAATTCTTCAAATTTCTAGAGGCTGAATGGTATGGTAAACAAACAAATTTCTACCTAGGTCTTTTTGAGGTAGTAAGCTAGTGGTATCATAAATAAGTTTCCTAAGCCTATGTTTCTTAATTAGGTTGGTTATTATTTTCGAATCGAAACCATTGTATGCAGCGATGCTTCTGATTAATCTAAGTTCTTTTTCATATCTATCCTTTGTAAGCGGGAAACTTAACAACCGATGGATAAGAAAATTAAAGGATGCCATCTTTTGTTGGAAACTGTGATTTGAATCCGCGGTTATAAACTTGTTCACATTGGTGTCTTTTCGGTAAATATCTGTTTCTAAGTTATTATTATTCTTAATTACTAAAACATCTAAAAATGGTATTTGTTCATTGTTTTCTTTTTCTATAGTGAATTTAATTATAGGGAATTTCGAATTTAATTCTAATAAAAAATTCTGATTCTGCAAAATCTTTCGTTAGAGAGGCCTGCAGGAGTCGCATCCGTGGGAACGTTCAGCAGCACAAACATATCGCTGTCAACAATGAATGGAATATCATTAAAAAACTCAGAAACAAAGACTGCTTTTACTTAAAAGCAGATAAGGGGAATAAATTGGTAATTGTGGACAAAACCGACTATTTTAATCGCGTTAATCACTTAATATTGGATGGACCTTATGTCAAATTAAACAAAAATCCCCTGCCCAAGATGATTAGAGAAACTAAAAGCGCGTTAAAAGACTGTCCACAATTAATAACTGGTCCCCTTAAATTTAAATTAAACGTAACCCTTTTGTACCTAGAATGTATTGTTTACCAAAAATTCACAAACCAGGTAATTCGATGAGACCTATTGTATCGGGTATTAACTCACCGACGTACTTGATTTCAAAATGGTTGGTAAACGAGTTTAAAAATTTACCCAAGAAACCAGAAAGTTTTTCAATTCAAAATTCGTTGGAATTTATTCAAAAAATCAAAGATTATAAGCTGGAACAGGGTGAAATTTCAGTATCATTTGATGTTAGTTCATTGTTCCCTTCGGTACCTATTACTGAAATATTTAGACAGTTTATGCATGTCTCAGAACTGCTTTCAAATTGAAGGAAACTTCTATGAACAGCGGCAAGGCACAAATGGGCAACTGCTTGTCTCCATTTATGGCGAACCTGTTTATGAGTTATTTTGAGATAGAGTTTAAGAGATCATCTAAATATTTCCCTAAAGTATGGATTAGGTATGTCGATGATATTTTCGCGGTTTTCAATACCAAATTGTGTAATTTGGACGATTTTTTATTAGAATTAAATTCGAAATTCCCTACAATTAAATTCACTATAGAAAAAGAAAACAATGGACAAATACCATTTTTAGATGTTTTAGTAATTAAGAATAATAATAACTTAGAAATAGATAGTTACCGAAAAGACACCAATGTGAACAAGTATCCATCGGTTGTTAAGTTTCCCACTTACAAAGGCTAGATATGAAAAAGAACTTAGATTAATCAGAAGCATCGCTGCATACAATGGTTTCGATTCGAAAATAATAACCAACCTAATTAAGAAATATAGGCTTAGGAAACTTATTTATAATACCACTAGCTTACTACCTCAAAAAGACCTGGGTGAGAAATTTGTTTATTTACCATACCATTCAGCCTCTAGAAATCTGAACGCTATCTTCAAAAACCATTCTCTTCGAATAGCGTTCAAATCATGTAACTCATTAAAATCACTTTTAGGTAACACGTAGTACAAAATTGAGGTAGAACATAAATCTGGTATATATGAAATTAATTGTAACGATTGCAGCGAAAAATATATCGGCCAAACTAGACGTTCAATTTCAACTCGTTACAAGGAACATATTTCCCACTTTAGATTCAACAGACCCGAAAAATCTAGCGTTGCCCGACATATTTGGGACACAGATCATTCTGTGCCGGCACATAACCTTAAGTTGATTAAAACTGTTAATAATTATAGAGAATTAGATAGTCATGAAAGTATTTATCTATATAGAAATAAGAATAAATTAATGAATTCTGACAATGGACCAATCCCTCAGTCCAGTTTGTACACCTTATTGTGACATAGCATTATTTTTACGCTTCATGTATTCACGCTTCACGGTTCCCTAAACTTCACGCTAGGCTTAAGTAGTTTATAAGTGTTTATTTCGTTGTTAGGAATTTAGTGTTATCCCACTGGCGATTTGGTGAAGAGCATATCTTCTAATGTTTATCTTAGCCAAAAACGCTACGTTTAACACTCTTTTTTTCAGTTTTAAGGTTATTCTACTGAAGATGGCAACTTAGTTGCCGAAATACGTATATAGTATTTATTGATATATATTGTGGTTAGGGTGTTTTTCTTATTTCTGTTTCATATAAATAAAATTAAAAACTCTTTAAAAATACAAATTTTCAATAGTACGCCCATAGGCGATGAGTCATCGGCCTCTCGTGTCCGATCCCTAGTAATTACATAAGTGGTGATAATTTTAACTAAATTCACGAATCTTTGTTGCTATAGAAATCTTCTTAAGATTTCTTAATAGCAACAAAGATGAGTGCTAATCTTGTTAAAATTATTTAAAAAAAATAATCGCTACGAATGTAATTCGGTGTGATTATTTTTTCAACTATGTTGCAAAATGTTAAACAAGTATGTAAGAATCTTTATTAGCCAATCGTAATGAGAAAAAAATTCAAATAGACCAATAGCATCAAAATTACACTGACTATTTGCTAATAGCAAATAGTCAGTGTAATTTTGATGCTCTTGGTAGATTTGAAATTTTTTCTCATTAGGATTGACTGACAGTGACTGACTGTTTAAAGAATAATCAATTTCAATCATTGATGACAGATGACATTTCACAAACTAGGTATGAGTTATACTTCGACAGGACTGTTATAGTTATCTTTCTCGTTCATAGGCTATTTGAAGAACTTTTTTTTGCTCACACATTACATGCATATGTGTTTATGCATCGATTTGCTAGAATTTTTTGGTATATTGAACCATCTAGCTACGAGTTGGACTACATTAATGTGCGTGTTTTTCTCCTTTCTTATAATGGCTTAGCTATATATGAGGAAACGGCTTCTATCGATAAGTCTCTTTTGTCTGTCAGATGTCACGAGATTATCTCTTGTAACCTGATAGGATATCATTGTTTTGGACCTCACTTTACAAACCCGCTCTGATGAAGTCGTTAGATAGAAACGCATGTGTCTGCGGTTTGAAGTTATCACTGGTTAAATACGTGCTGTATGTCCATGTGTACAGATACCGATATATTTATGCATATTTGTATATATACGCTTGATGTGTTTACGCATCGATATGCTATTTTTTTTCGGTATATTGAGCTATCTTGCTACGAGCTAATGAGTTAATCAAAATACATTTATTAAAAAATAAAACAAAAGCAATAAATATTAATTACATATAAAGAGGTTTTTGTTAAAAAAAAATAAGCAAACATGTTTTTGTCTTTGATTATGTAATACTTTGATACACCATGCGTATAACACCAAAACTATTAAATAGATGATATAATTTAGCGTGGATTCTTGAATGTTTCCAATAAGAAAATTTAATAAATTAATATGTGGACTCACTAATTAGTAAAATTGCACTAAGTATGTTTTATTTGATTTAATATTTTTACATACATTTTTTATATAACAGAATTTTTTACATTTCATTTAAAATGTTTCTAAAATCTTTTGGAAAATATAAACTTGGCTTATACTTTATTTAATGTAATGGATTAGATCAGTAATTTAAGGTAATGTGTCAGAGAAGAATAAAAGCGAATTATTCAGGGTGCGGCAGAAGAAACGCATGTTTTTCAAATAGAAATACCGCGAAGCTAATTTATATAATATTTTAAGCTATTTGGCGTTCTTAAAGTTAGCAACTTGCAGCTAATTAATATATATATTGTTTGTTCGAAATGTTAAATATTAAATTGTTTATTTGCGTATTCGTGAACATGAACTTATGACCATTACATGTTTGTTACGCTATAACTGACTCTAATCGAAAGATAACCTTGAATTAACTTTTGCTTAATGAACAGCATGAAAAATTCCTGGCTGATCCATATCACAAAAACTAGACTGTCACAATTAAAGTTAATTGTGACATTTGACTTCCAACGACAACTTAACCAAATGTCATTTAGTACAACTACAAATATCTAAAATTTTTAAGTTTGGGATCATGCGTTATTGACTTTTTTAAATATCCCCAAAGAAAGAAATCATTTGAGGATAAGTCAGGTAACCGTGCAGGATAATGAATTGGGCCATTTGTACCTATCAAACGATTTCGAAATGTATTGTTTAAAAAGTTTTGTGCTGTGCGGGTATTATGAGCTGGGCAGCCCTCTTGTTGGTATCAGGTGTCGATAATAGATATTGCTTGAATAGCAGGAATAATTTGATTTTGTAATAATTATAAATACCGCAACCCAGTTAAATTTCCGTTTATGATAAATGGTGTAAGTGAAATGACGATTCGTCAGTAAATTCTATATTTTTTTAAAAACGGTGCGTACCTACTACATTTGTCAGGTCATAATTTTACAGAACTGCATTTAAAAAAAAAATGATTTTCAAAAATTTCTTATTTAAATGATCGATATTTGTTTTTAATTTGTCGCGATAATAATGTCGGTTCTGATTCTATCAAGGTCTGTTTCTTAATCATTAATATTTTTTGGTTGATCATTTTTATTTTTACTATTTAATAACGTAATAACGATTTCGAGTTGCGGAATCGTATGATGTATTGTAGCTACAGTTGGAATTAGTCTATCCAGGAATTGAACTAACAAAATAAATCGCGAACCCCTGCTAAGTAATTTCCGTTATAATAATATTTTACCAAATGTAATTTCCTTCAGGTGAATAATAATTTATTTTGGAAGAAGGTATAGCGTGCGAAGATGATATTCAAACGAATTGTTACGTCAGGATACGGTCTATGTTAGCGTAAATGCTATCAGATATCTTTAACTGACGCAAACACGTTATTGATAAACTGCTCTAATTATCCTACACTAGCACATGATACAATTTGGCTTAAATATAGAGAACATGCCTGTTGTAAGACAAGAAATAAATGTATAGGTATCTATAAGAAGTTCTTATTCTAGTTGATTAATGTAGTCTAATTCTTATGGTATCGTATTTATTCATTTCTCTCTCGCTAATGTCAACGTAAATTTGCATTCCTTTCTAACTTCGACGGAGTTTATATCCGTATAAATCGATTGCTTTAGGTCTTTCACCTTAACAGATGAGTCACGTGATAAACAGTTACATAACAGGGTTGACAAATCTACATTGGTTTGAGTCAGCTGCTGTTAGGAGGTTAAGTTTATGCAATTTATAAATATCAATATGAACTCCATATATATAAACAATTAATTTGAATGACATTTGACCGAATCCAAGCTAGCAACCATGCCCAGTTCTGGTAACATAATATATTCACTGAATCGAGAGAATTACTAGGATTATTAGGTATTATTGTAATTTAAATATTACTTGGCCCAAAGTAACTCTTTATCACGTGACTCGTCTGTTAACATGAAAGACCTATACCATATTTTATATACAGGGGTCGGCATAAGTCAGGCAACAAATTTACATTAAAAGAAAAAAATGCAGCGTCAAAATGAATTTATTCAAAGAAATTACAAAAGGGATTCGATAAAGGGTTACTGTAAGTGTTCAAATTGATGTCCATCTTGATCAATGCATTTACTGCAACGTTTCTCAACGGTGAGGCAGGTCCGGCGAAGCACGTCAAGCTGTCCGCGAAGATTTTCAAATTCTTCTTCAATTGCAGTTCGGAGGTCGGGAAGGGTACGTGGTCCTCTTGCAAAAACGCGGTCATTGAGAAGGCCCCACAGGAAGAAATCACAGGGTAAACATAGTTTCGTAATCCGCGTTCGTACGAAGATACGACGTAACAAAAAAAAACTCTTGAAGCGTGAACTTGTATCGGTTATTCATTCTGAAAACGCGTCTACTCGACGAGCACGTGTTATCATGACACCGAGACAACTGTCTGAAGCACGAACATGCTTCGTTTTAATCTTTTTCGACAGCGTTGCCAACTTATGAGCGTTGCCGGACTTATGCCAATTTTTCGAGAACGTTGCCTGACTTATGCCGACCTTTGTATATATATATATATATATATATATATATATCTACAATAATAATAATTATTAGATAATTATTTCTTGACCTTAGTATTCTATGGTAGATTCAATTAGTTGGCGATTTAAGGTCTGGTTTTACTTCAAAATATATATATTTAAAACAATCTTACATGTTTCGGCATATGATGCCTTTTTCAAAGAAATGTTATTTTATATTTCAAATTTCTTTGAAAAAGGCATCATATGCCGAAACATGTAAGATTGTTTTAAATGTATACATTTTGAAGTAAAACCAGACCTTAAATCGCCAACTAATTGAATCTACCATATATACATACAAGGTTTTTCACGTAACCCGTTCATTAGAAGTTTTCTATGTTAACGCCTGAGGATACTTTTGAAAATTTGTGGAACGTAATGTGAATTCTTGATGTATTCAAATAAAATATTTACACTCATGAATCACTTTCAGTTATACCGGAAGTCATAGCCAAATTTGATATTTTAAATGCTTTTTTAGATTCCTTGTAAAGTACTATAACACTTTATATTAAGGTTTCTTTTGAAAAAAATTAACCGTTTTTGAATTATTTTGTTTTTGTGAAATTTTTTGTTTTTTCAATGTACTTTTTAAAACGACATATCTGATCGACGTATTTGATCTGAACTACGTCATATTTCTACTGGATGCAGCGAAAGGTATAATATTCTAAATGTGTAAACTGTTAATAAATCTCTTACAGGTGTTCGAAATTTATTGATTTTTTAAGTAATCTTTAATTCAAGAAAAATCGATTTTTTTAAAATAGAACACCTGTAAATGAGCACGCCATAGTAAGTAGATAAATATTTTACATCGTATAGGTACAGATTTCCCTATGTCTATCTCTCATAGTTTTAGAGTTATTAATGATTATTTTCTAAATTGAGCATTATCAAGAAAAATCGTTGTAGTAAGCCTTGAAAAGTAAATCTGATCTGTCACAATTGTCACAAAGTTTATTTCGTGTCTAACTGGTTTTATGTTGTTCACAAATATTCAAGATTAATTAAATATTTATAAATATTTATTCTAATACAGATATTTTGAGTTTATTCTACATTCATGGTGAATCTCTTCAAATTATTGAAAGAACTTTAATTAAAGATACCCACATTTCCTAGCAATTAATAAAATTAAATTCAAAATTATTAATGATTATTTTCTAGATTGAGCATTATTAGTAGAAAGCTTTGGAAAAAAATCTAAATAGTTTTGGAATTATACCAATTATATGTATAGATTCATAAAACTTCTTGTGACAAGGTTAGAAAAGAAAATATACATATTTCAAAACAGAAAATATTAGATATCATATGAGATAACAAAAATAACCACACATTAATAAGCAAAAAATGTGAACAAAATCAATATACTAAAGATACATAATGCGTTAATAATGATATTCGCAAATATTCAAAATAATTTGCGATCTAAACAAAGCATGACCCTGTTTAAGTCTGTTGTAGTTGATTGTCTTACTTGCTCAGCGTTTAAGTTTCGAAAACCATCTTACTCTAGTTATAAGCTGTTCTCTGTTTTGCACGGGAGATGCATAAACCTCATTTTTTATTTGACCACATAAATAAAAATCAACTAGAGTCAGATCGGGGGATCTAGGTGGCCAGAACCAAAGTCCATTGCGACCAATCCACTTATGCTCAAAGATATTGGTTAATTCCCGATATACCTCATGTGAAGAGTGAGCAGGTTCTCGATCCACTTGAAACCAACATAGGTTATTCAAAAATAGCAGTACAATTTTCGTTAACAATTGTAGATACCTGACGCTTGTTAAATTCTCGTTATAAATTTAATTTTCAACTTTGATATATATAATTACCGCAAAAACATTAGAGCTAAAAGTGTCTTGAAAACTTGCTTCTCTAATGGCATGTGGATTTTGTTGTGTCCAATGATGACAATTTCTTCTATTAAAAATCCTTAAAATTTTAGATAAAAATTTTCTTCTTGTGTTTTAGTTAAAATAAACAAAATTTAATTCTTCTGTCTTGATCTTCTGGACGAAAAGCTTTAACTGATTGGAAAGAATAAGGATGCATTTTATTTTTCTTTAAAATCCTTTGACGTACATGAAATTCCTACATCTGCAAACGCCGGCGGTATAGAACTAGTTGGACGCGCATGAAAATATCCCAAAACAACGATTTCATTACCTTCATGGCCCGTAATCGGCTTTGAAACTGTCTTCCTGACTTAAATACCAAAGCGAATGGAATATGACTTTATTCGCTTGAATTTAGTTTTATTCATTGCTGGTAAATGTGTAAATCTGCTGTAAATCTTTCATTAAAAAGTCGACATGTTCATTCAATAATTTGAAGATATTCACCATGAATGTAGAATAAATTCAAAATATCTCTATTAGAATAAATATTTAATTCGACTTGGATATTTGTGAACAACATAAAATCAGTTAGACACGAAATATACTTTGTGACAATTTTGACAGATCAGATTTATTTTTCAAGGCTTACTACAACGATTTTTCTTGATAATGCTCAATTTAGAAAATAATCATTGAAAACTCTAAAACTATGAGAGATAGACATAGGGAAACCTACGAGATGTGGCAATTAAATAACGAGACTGCGCCCCTCCTACCCCGTGGTCGCATGGTGGGAGGTTGACAGTGGAATGTAGTCGACCTTGATCCTTCCCGAGCAAGCATACTTCGTTTCGTCGCTGTACCTGCTTTAGTTTGCTTTTGAGACTTGGTTTGCTTGGTTAGCTTTTGAGACTTGGTTTGCTTGGTTTGCTTTTGAGACTTGGTTGTAGTGGGCGCTGTTGTGTAGTCGTGCCGCGATCATGGTGAACATAAAAGTCGAGCAGCGCATTAAGCTGAAATTCCTAGTGAAATTAAATAAATCACCCACGGAATGTTTTCAAATGTTAAAGGAGGTGTTTGCTGACAATGCTATGTCACGTGCACGAGTGTTTGAGTGGCACAAACGGTTTTCTGAAGGTCGGGAAGAAGTTGAAGATGATGAACGTCCCGGACGACCTGTGACTGTCAGAAGTGAAGGAAACGTCCAGAAAGTCAGCGAAATTGTGCGGAAAGACCGACGTCTGAGTATTCGGATGATTGGCGACATGTTAAACATTAACAAAGAGACAGTGAGACAAATTTTACATGATGAATTAAACATGAGAAAAGTTTGTGCAAAATTGGTTCCGAAAAACCTCACTCAGGGACAAAAAGACAATCGGAAGAACATTTGCTCTGACATCATGGCACGACTCGCAGATGATCCAGACATGCTCACAAATGTCATCACATGTGACGAAACATGGATTTTCCAGTATGACCCGGAAACTAAACGTCAATCCATGCACTGGAAGACCCCCTCATCGCCAAGAATGAAAAAAGCGCGAATGAGCAAATCCAATCTGAAGACAATGTTGATCGTGTTTTTCGATATTCAGGGTGTTCTGATGATTGAATGGGTTCCTGAGGGTCAAACCGTAAATCAGCAATACTATATGGAAGTCCTAATCAAGCTCAGGGAACGTGTAAGGAAGAAAAGACCAGATGCATGGAAGAACGGCTCATGGATTCTTCATCAAGACAACGCGCCAGCCCATAACGCCCTGTCTGTGAAGCAGTTTTTAGCTGAAAAGTGCATTCCTGTGCTAGAACATCCTCCGTATTCGCCTGATCTTGCTCCATGTGACTTTTGTCTCTTCCCAAAAGTGAAAAGTGTATTGAAAGGAACACATTTTGAGTCGGTGGAACACGTAAAAGTAAAAGCGGCAGAGTTGTTGCGAAGTATCAAAAAGAATGACCTACAGCATTGCTTCGAACAATGGAAGGCACGTATGCAACGGTGTATAGATAGGGGAGGGGAGTATGTTGAAGGGGATAAAAGTGTATTGTAACTTTGTTTGCAATAAATCACATTTTTCACATCAGTCTCGTTATTTAAATGCCGCACTTCGTATACCTGTACGATGTAAAATGTTTACCTACTTACTATGGCGTGTTCATCTACAGAGTGTTCTATTTAAAAAATCAATTTTTCTTTAATTAAAGATTACTTAAATAATCAACAAATTTTGAACATTCTGTCAGAGATTTCTTAAATGTTTCGACATTACTCGGAATCTTCTACCTTTCGCTATCTCCAGTAGAAATATGACGTAGTTTGGATCAAATACGCCTCAGATATATGGTTTTAAAATGTCCATTGAAAAAACAAAAAAATTCACAAAAATCGAACTAATCAAAAACGGTTAATTTTTTGCAAAAGAAACCTTAATATAAAGTGTTATAGTACTTTACAAGGAATATAAAAAAGCAATAAAAAGTATAATATTCCACTTAAAATATCAAAGTTGGCTATGACTTCTGGTATAACCGAAAGTGGTTCATGAGTGTAAATATTTTATTTTAATACATCAAGAATCCAGATTACATGCCACAAATTTTCAAAAGTATCCTAAGGCGTTAGCATAGAAAACTTCTAATGAACGGGTTACGTGAAAAACCTTGAATATTATATATATATATATATATATATATATATATATATATATTGTAATGAGGCTAACCCATGTACATAGGGGGCCTAGAACAAAAATACAGAATTAATATTTAAATTGTTAATTTAGAATAAGTCATTGTTAGAACAGCATTTTTCTCATGCCATATCAATAAAGTTAATACCGCGTTTTTAATTTATCAAATTTGTATCACATAATTATTGAATTTCTTGTAACCATTCACCTTAGTCATTTTCATATACATTTTTATTTCCCCGAAGATATTTAACTTAATTGATTGGAATTATATGTCACACATTATGGTTATAGCTGTACCTATTTTGAATCAGATAAGGCGGGAATTATCCCCAAATGTAAATAGGTATTTAGCGGAAATTGAACATTTAAATAAACTTTTATCCATTGTAAAATTAATACAATAATTTAGGTGAAATGTCAAAACGATTGGTAGTAGTAATCTATTTTATTTTGAGAAAATTATTGACGAGATTAAATAAATATAAACAATATTAAAAATAAGGTGCCTGGAGAATTAACAAAAACAATAGAGAGTTAGCTTGTGTAATTAAAAATGGTACAACGCGTCTAATTTTTATAAAAGTGTATGAAGGAATAAAGTGATAAAAATCTAAAATAAATTAGCTAAACCTTACCAAAAAGATATCCTATAAGTTCCCGAACCACTAGCATCGTTTTTACGAAGGTTACCTCATCCTAAACCCGCTGAGCACTGATAACCAAAACTCCAATTTCTAAAGGACGCCAACCAGAATTTGCAACAAAACCAGCTTTTCTTCTGCACCTGAACCCGCTTTTCCTGTGCATCAATATCCGAATAACCATCATCTATACAGAAAAACAACCAGCATCAAAATTGAGTATTTATTTAATAATCTCCTAAAATATAAAATTTTTATTAGTTACATTTTGAAAAAGATCGTTTATATTTCATTTAAATTCCTAAAATGTTAGCATTTGATCACTATACAGTTTAATACCGAAAAATACAGTTCTTTTAAAATTTGAATTTGTGTTACCTAATTTAAATATTTGAGTTCTAACTATTTCATTGGAACATTTAACCTTACTTTTATATTATATCCAATCACGTGACTTTTCATGCAAATGTTATACTATATGGTATTGAAACTTACCTTTTATGCATTGAGAATCTGAATAAACCAGTGATATTTACAATTCATCCACTTGTTTTATTCTTCTTTCAACTTTGGAAGATCATTCACTTAGTATAACTTAGTTTAAACGAATAACTATCTTCTATCAATACACCGAACCTACATTTACGTTAATCTTGTTCACCACAATCTGAGCTAGCCATATCTTGATTAAGATACCCATAATATACTTAGTAATAAGTTTTGCACGTAAAGGAGGCAGATTAAGTTAAGGATAAACTGTTTATATTATTGTATTCATGTTCAAATAAATTTCACCTGTGTCAACTGTATAAATATAACTATAACGCCATCTATAAATCACATTTATAACTCCGTACGTGTATATTCAAATAATTTGTATTTTTCAAAGTAATCAATTAATTTATTTTACTTTAAATTATATCATTTGGTTTCGTATTATTTATACGCCCTATAGCTTTTTAACAATATATATATATATATATATATATATATATACCGGGTGTCCCAATGGTGCGGTGTCGGTTGATATCTCCATACCGTTTGAATGTACAAAAAAATGTTTCAAACAAATGTTGTTTATTCTTAAAGGGCCATACCTAAAAATACTATTGTTTATACAGGCTGTCTCAGAATAGCAGAATTGAACCTAACTAATTTTTTTCACACGAAGAGAGTCTGCTATACAATCGACATGCTTCTCATATACCATTGCCTGTACCTAACCGTAATAGTTTTCGACATATTTAGCATTTTCTCTAATAAATATCATGTGCATGTACTATTTTGGTAAGCATGTTTTACTTATGTTTGATCCCAGAAACGAAATTTTTGGTATGTGAGTAGTTTATACTTGCGACAACTTTTACGAATTGCTAAAATTAATTTTTTGATACAGAGTGTTCAGGAAAGGGAAAGCAACATCACAAATTTCAGATGGAAAAATCTCCATTGTTTTAAATGGAATGCATAGTGCTTGTTTGTGTTATTTTACTCCTAAAGTAAAACACTTTATTTTTACTTAAGCATATCATGTACCTATCTGCAATATTTTCGCGATTTTTTCGTTTTTAAAATTGCTTTATAAAAAGCTGTCCACTTCGAGGCAATAACACACATCAAAATTCTAAACTATCAAATGCTTATTGCAGTATTTGCTCTATAAGTCAACTACGTGTGTGTTTCCTCACGTTTTAAAAATAAATTTTTCACAATAATAACTTATGAATATGAATAACAATATGAAGGCACGCATCGATTTTAATTTGAATTGGTTATACTTATAAACAAACGTAACGATAAAAAAATTATAGAAATAAAAAGTAAAGATACAGAACTTAAAGTTCACATTCACTTAAAGAAATTGTTCAATATGACGACCATTCTGTTCCACACAATTTATCAGCCCACAGCACTTTATTGCATGTTTTTACCATTTAGCTATTAAGGGACTGAAGTTCGAATCGTCGGGAAGTCTTAAAAGCATGGTCCGGCAAAGCAATGGACGTAGGTTCGAGTCCTGCATAAGGGCGAATTTTTTTTTCGGTAAAAAAATTTGAATAATTAGCATCGTAAAATGTAGAAAGCATTTATTTTATCCTGTATTTGTTTTCAGTTTAATTATGATTTCAAAGAATACCTAATTACCTACAAGAAAGAAAGTTAAGAAGATTAAAATTTAAGAAGGTTAAAAGATTACGCGCAATTCATACCTACCTGTACGGGGTACTCCGCGCAGTTCATGGTAGGTATTAACGGGCTCAGGTAAAATTCCGCGCAATTCACGTCCGCCGAAGATTATCGCATTATTGCGGTAAATAATTTGATAATTTTTATTTCATTAGTTTTAAAGTATGTATCCCAGAACTATTTGGTAGTCATAACAAAGTCATATTTCTTCAATATAATACAAATAGTGCATAAAAACAAACGGAGTGGAGCGGTAGTGTAGCTTTACTTGATGTCAACGTTCATTTTGTAAATTTTAGTCACTTTTGTTTATTTGATAATTTAGTGGCAATACTTTTGGCATTTTCACGGTTGAACGGCGCAACGTCGAACAACGGGAGTAAGTGTCCTTCGTTAAGGTTTCGAACCTCGAGACAGGCGTATGAGAGATCGACTTTTTTTTGGAATCGGTATCCTCTTAAATGTTGAGGAAGTGAACGTTGAATCAATATTTTTACCATCTTACAACAAGGAGGTGTAGTAATAAATTCACATAACACTTTACACACGCCATACGGTTCTGGGGTCTTGACAAGCTTTCAGCTTAATACATTGAGCCGCAATACACATTCCACAAAAAAAAATTGTGATCTGATACCAGATTTGTTCACTTGAATATATGATGGGTGAAAAACTTTAATGTCTTTTTAAGATTAAGTAGGTGTTTACTACAGACTTGAGAAAGGTAACTAATTTTATAATAATTCACCTAGCACTGAGGTATAAATTTTTTTTTCGACTAAAAGGAGGTTAATTAAATTAATAAAAAACTGTTTTGTAATTTAAGAATTGCATCTAATTTAACCTTTCCAATACCATTCCTATTAAATTAACTTATTTTTATCTTTATCCATATGAGTGTAAGATAATAATATGTGCAAAAGGAAAAAGTGTTATTTTTTCGGTAGTATGCGCATTAATATGCAGATGTTTTAGCCTAAATATGCACTTCCTTATGAAAAATATGCAGGTAAAAAATACGAGGAATTTTAGAAAATGGAATACTGTAGAAAAAATATTCTATTATGTTTACTACAAATTTATTTAGAACATTTTACATCATAATTAACTATGAAAACAATTTCTCAAAGTTTTCAACAGAAAAATTGTGACGCTTGTCTGAAAACATGTATTTATATATTGAAAAGGTTCGTCTACGTCGACGCTTTTTATAGGAGCATATTTCAAATTAGAAATATCATCAATTGTCAACTCAATAGTTTCTACTGAATCACCACACAAGATTTTAGCAATGTCCTTTAGCTTTTTAAAACCCTCATTTTTTCCTATTACACTTAAAAATTTTTCACACTCGGACTGGCCCACTCCTGTAACATCAAAACGTGACTTTCCAAATTTGTTTATTATTTCAACGCTCTCGGTTAGCGACATAAATTGTTTTTCCAACTGCAATAGAGAAGTGGAAATAAAAATGTAATTGGCTTTAATAAACGTCAACTGTTGAGGTATTTCTTTACTCGAATACAACTTTTAGGCGTCTATCACAGATTGTGCATCCCTATCAAGATCCATAATAATTGTCTTTATTCCTTCATAATGATTTGCATGAAAAATAGCAGCCTCCTACTGGTCGAGGAGGAAGCGGAACACCGGGTAGATGTTGTTTGTAAAACTGAACTCGTAATAGGGCCTTTAAAAATACTTTCTTAACTCTACTAATTAAAGTATTTACTAAGGGAAAATGGTTTCTGACTTCTTCTGCAACACGATTTAGTCCGTGCGCTAAGCAAGTTGTGTGAATTAAATTTGGGTAAAACATTTTCAAGTTGAAAGCTGCCTTCACCATGTATGGTGCAGCATCCGTCAAAAACAATAGAATTTTCTCTGTTGGAATCGATTCCGGTAAGAAGAAAGTTGCTAGTTCTTCCTGTATAAACCTTGTTATTGTCAAATTATTTATCTTTTCCAACTGTTTGGATGAAATTAAATAAGATTAAATGACCTATGTATCGGCCCACACTATCAGTAGTTTCATCTACGCATATATAAAGCTAATTGTTTGCAACAACCTTCTAATGCTATTCAATGTTTCTGCATAGATACAGCGAATATATTTTTTTCTTGACGTGCTCTAGCCGAATATTATATTTGCTGATGTACTTTTGCAAAAATAACTTGACATATTTCAACTCACAAATTTACACTTGGAAAAGCCAACGTAAAATAAGGTTTAAAATAAAATTACTTTCGAATATGGGAATAAATTTCTCCGAATAACAAAGAAACAGATAGACTTCTAATTTTCTGGTAAAATGTATTTTTGTATTTATTTAGAAGTTTTAAGGTATTAGCTTTTCCTGGAATTTTGTCTCGGCCTGGATGTATGGGAGGAGCATTAATAAATTCTTGAAGACGCTTATCGGAAAAGTAACGGGAAGAGGCTTAATGAAATGCTATTTAATTTAAAGAGGGCTGTTTAATTTTTGTTTGTTTGTTTGTTACATCCACGATATATTTTTAGTAATGTCTATAATAAACTTGATTTAGTAAATAAATAAAACTCGGATACGTAAAATATGCAAAAATGCTGAATTACTACAAAATATGCAAATAATATACAAAATGCATATATTATGCAAATATACAAATTTATGCAAACTGCATATAATCCGGCCTTTATTCATAAGTATTTCTTAATGTAATTCCAAAAATATATGCTCATCCTGCGTCTATAAAATATTCGTTTAATTGTGAAATACGAGGGTTGCTTGAAATATTTCTAGAAACGATGCAAAAAAACATATAAAAATTTGGAATTGGTGGAGGTAGTGGCTTGAAATCTGAAACAGACAGAAACAAAAAAACATGCTAACGACAATATAAATCAATAAACTCTAAATTCGTATTTCGGCAACTAAGTGACGATTTGCTGAAGAGCATCTTCAAAGATTGCACCTTAGCAAAAAATGTTATATTTAACATTATTTTTATTTTTCAGATTGTTCTACTGATGATGGCAACTAATATAGAGTTTATTGGTTCATATTATGGTTAGGGATTTTTTGTTTCTGTTTTTTTATATACAAAATTTAGTAACGATTTTATGGTTTTCAAACTATGTTTTCCAAAGTCTTTGGCATCAATACACTTCTACAAATTCTTGAACCAACTTGCAAAGTATTTTTCCACTCTGAAATTGGTACTTCCGACGCCCGTGTTCGGATTCTTCAAAAGTTGCTTTAGGCGGCGAAAAGTTATTTGAAAACAAACATAAATTACAAGGTGATAAATCATGTGAATACAGACAATGAGTCATATTAATTCAACATTTTTACTGGTTAAAAAAATTAACAATTTGATTTGCTGAGCGAGAGCTGGTGTAGTCATGATGAAGAATAATTCGCTGATTTTGATTATTTCTTCTTACTTTATGGATGACTTTCGGGCAGCAAATTGCAGTATAACAATTAAGAATGATTCGATTCTTTAAAGTTACAGTTGCTATATGTCCAGTAAAACCGAAGAAACACCAAACCATTTGCTTCACAGCACTGCATGTCTGAGCAATTTTTGTAGGTTTCAACACGCTCTGGAAACCACAAAGGAAGGATTGTTGTTTACTTTCAGAATCGTACAAATTAAGTTTCGTCACCAGTAACTATGTAGACTAAATTTGAACGATCTCGATTAAATTTTTTAATTTTTTTTCACCGTTTGACACGACCTTTTGAGATTCAGTTAAATTGTGTGAGATTCAATGATTGCAAAGCTTCTATACGTTCAAATGTTCATACCAAATCGTGTGTATTGCTTTCTTGTCAATTCCCAAGGCTGTGTCAATTTCACGATATATGGCATGCCGATTTCATTCAATTATTTCACGCACAATGTCAACATTTGTGACAGCAGCAGGTGTCGATCGGCGAGTTTCACAAAATTTTCCCCTAAGAGTGGCGTGTTCACGCTAAAATTCGGCAAACTAACTGTACACATTATTGGTGAACGGTTCTTCATTTTCAAAAACTAAATCAAAACGATCAATACATTGTTTCGGCGTTAAAACACATTTGAAATTATAAAAAATCGTGGCTTGTGTTTCACGCGAATGTAAATGTAGTGTAAACAAAACTAGTTCACTTAAGTACGATTATCTAACTGAATTATTAATTAGAAATTTTAAAGTTTGCGAATATTGCAGTTGAAAGATGCGGGCACCATTTTAAACCACAAGATTCCAGAAATTTCCCATCCATTCTCGTATTAACATAACAGATTTAAAAACAATCAATTTCACACAAGTAATGACTGGTAATATCTTGTTTCAGATTGCATTAATGACATTCCACCATGGTTATTGTGACGAGGGTAAGTACAAGTTCGTTTAACTAGAGATTTTTAACATTTTTGTTTGTGATACTCTTATAAATAATTTCTTGAAAATTTAAATTAATCAGAAAATATTGTATATTCCTAGCAATAATCTCTTAAATTACTATAGAACCGCATAGTTGTAGCTGTTATAGCATATACGGGAGAAAATTGCGGCTATGAAAGAGAAGAAAAAGTTTTTAATTTTATAACTTTCTTCTTTAGCATTTAATTTCGGAAATAATATTAAGTGGAACCAGGTCAAAATTATAAAATGAATATTTGTATCTCTCAAATTCATATTTATTTTTGGCGGCTCAAACAGTTTTCTGACCAATAACACAGTGATACAAAATCGAACTTTCCAAAAGGGAATCGGATGAGACCAATTGCAAATGAAAGTTGACATTATTCATAACAAAACCTGCAAGGGTTTTTTTTAGTTCAGTGCGAGATTTTTTTTTATACGCATTTGAAGTTGGTGATTTTGGAACGCTGTCTAACAAGGAAAGATCATTGAAAATTTGATAAAATAATGCTTATTTATTTTTATTATCCTGGAAAGTTGTGGTATCTTACTGTTTTTGGGGTCGAGGAATTCATTTTTGATATTAATTTTTACCTAAAACTGACGCTAGATGGCGCTGTCATACAAATAGTGCTATTTCTTGTAGATTTTCATAGAAAAAACGGTGTATTTACTGCTTCAGACATAATATTTGAACCCTTAAAGGATTTTTATTGCAAAAACAACTTTTTTATTTAAAAGTATTATATCTTATTTGGATCTCATTTTGGATCCGCTTAATCATAATCACTATCACTGTCAATTTGTATGTTTGAAGTAGCAGAAGCTCCAGAAGTAGTAGGTTGTGGATCTCTGTATGTTTCTGGTTCTTGCTCTTCTTCAGTATCCTCTTCATCGGTTGTTCTCTTTAACCACCAGCATAAATCGCCTAACATAGAATCTAGTTTCTTTCCTCTGTACCTAGTTTCCATGGTTAAAGCTACTTGGTGAAAACGTTCACCTTGCTCATCAGATTCGGTGGATAGTTGGTTTTCAAACCAATCCATATGGTGATGGAGAAAATTAATTTTTAATGACATATTCACACCAAGGTCCTCAAAGGCTTTCAAGAGACGTTTAACCCTTTGTGCACTATCTGCTTCTCGTTTTTTACCAAGAAGTTTTTCGATTACGTCTTTAATTGCAATCCATACAATTAATTGATTTTGATCCAAAGAATTTTCAAAATCATTATTTTTCATCAATCTTCTAATGTCTGGACCATTAAACATACCTGTAAAATTAGAAAAAAATATTGTAAATTCATTTTTTGAAATCATTTATTTTATTTGTATACAACACCTTCTTTAACTTTGCTAGCACTGAGTCGTGGAAATGTAGATCTCAAAGTAGTAAAAGCTAGTCCATCTACAGAAAACACTTTTACAAAATGTTTGAAAATACCCAATTTAATATGAAGTGGTGGTAGCAATACTTTATCTGCTGGTACAAGAGGTTCATGGATAACATTAGCTGTTCCAACACGAAAAAGTCTCTCTTTTCCCAGTCACATTTTTGATATTGATTTACTTTGTAACGTGTGTTCCACAAGCATATAAAGCACATGTGCTTCGTATAGCCACCTTGTAAACCACAAAGTAAGGCCACCATTTTCAAATCACAGCATATACGCCATTTATGGTTTTCATAATTCACTGATTCCAGTAGATATTTTACTGATTCGTAGGTTTCTTTGGTGTTCAAATTGTATGCTATTGGAATGCTTGATTTTTTGTTATTGTAGTACAATAAAACTGCTTTCATACTGGTTTTTGAAGAATCTATAAATAATCTCCATTTATGAGGAACATACTTCATACCCATTCCTGCCATAAGTTTTTCAATATCATTACAGTAAACGAATGTATTTTCTTCGTTGACAGAGAAATATTGTTGAAATACTGCTTGACGATTACGATAAGCAGTTATTCTTACACCAGGTTTTAGTAAATTGTTTTGTTTTAGTTTACGTGCAACATACTCTGAATCACGCTTCACATATTGACGTGTTTTAGTACTTCATCTAACCAGTTTTGTGATATTGGTATCATACGATTGTTGAACTCAGAAGGCTCGTAAGTAGGATCGTATCCAATTGTCCCTGTAGCATTTGTAGATACTACGGAGGCTACATCAGGACTTGGTGGTTTTGGTATTTGAATAAACTCTGTATGTTGTTTAGGTAATTCTGCATATTTTGTGCCAACATATACCATGCATCCTCTATTAGATCTGTTTCTTCCTTTAATACTATTTAAACACACATAACACTGCGATTTAACGTGTTCACCTGAGAAGATATGAAAATGCAAATTAAAATTAATATATTTGATGTACAGGGTGTTCACACTTAAATCCGCAGCATTTGTAGAAATTCTTTAAGTGTTCTAATATTATGTCCGAAGCAGTAAATAAACCGATTTTTCTATGAAAATCTACAAGAAATAGCACCATTTGTGTGACAGCGCCATCTAGCGTCAGTTTTAGTTAAAAATAAATATCAAAAATGAATTCCTCGACCCAAAAAACAGTAAGAACCGCAACTTTCCAGGATAATAAAAATAAATAAGCATTATTTTATCAAATTTTCAATGATCTTTCCTTGTTAGGCAGTAGGGCTGGGCGATACCGGCGTTTTCGGTATCGGGTACCGATACCAATCGAGGTATCGATACTTAGCGATGTATCGGGTCTGTGCACGGTATCGATTCTGAGTACTGGAATCGGTAAAGTATCGATACCTTGGAATCGATACCTTGGAATCGATACCTTGGAATCGATACCTTGGAATCGATACCTTGGAATCGATACCTTGGAATCGATACCTTGGAATCGATACCTTGGAATCGATACCTTGGAATCGATACTTTGGAATCGATACCTTAATTCGATACCTAGAAATCAATATTCATAACCCGTTTTCTAGGTGCCGATTGTTTGATATCGGTTTCAAGAGATATAAAATTAATTTATCGATTCTACCATAACTACGGTATGAAATTTGTAATATTGTGATATTTTGTTTTTTAATAATTATAGATATGTCATAATAAGGATATTTGATGCGCATAATAATAACATTCTTTTAAAGTATATAATGCATACATACTTAAAATGTTATTGCATCCTTTATGTACATTTAAAAAAATGCACAAAGGTAAGCTACCCGATACATGGCTACCCGATACATCGCTACCCGATACATCGATACTTAGCGAGTACTGGAATCGCTAAAGTATCGATAGGTATCGATGCTTTGGAATCGATACCTCGCTACCCGATACATCGCTACCCGATACATCGATACTTAGCGAGTACTGGAATCGGTAAAGTATCGATAGGTATCGATGCTTTGGAATCGATACCTTGGAATCGATACCTTGGAATCGATGCTTTGGAATCGATACCTTAGAATCGATACCTTCGTTATATCAGGTATCGGGTACCCGATACCAGTTATGGTATCGGGTATTGGACGATGTATCGATACTTCGCCCAGCCCTATTAGGCAGCGTTCCAAAATCACGAACTTCAAATGCGTATAAAAAAAATCTCGCACTGAACTAAAAAAAACCCTTGAAGGTTTTGTTATGGATAATGTCAACTTTCATTTGCAATTGGTCTCATCCATTCCCATTTTGGTTGTTGCACAGTGTAATTGGTAAGGAAAAGCCTTTTACTTCATCTCGGACTTTTCAAATTCTCCATTTCTTCTTTGTTGAAATCTGTCGTGTCGCATTTTCATTTCGCTTAATTAGCAGAATCTACTACTATTGATTTTTCACTAGCAATATTCACTACTCATATATATAAATGCTGGAACATATTTGTATATGTAAGTGTGTCTTACTGAATTTTGTGTCTATAGGCATGTTTTTATCCATAGCCACGAGCATAATTGATTAATTATTATTGTAATTATTATTATTATTATTGATGTGTGCGCTCCTTTCGAGAGAAAAGGAAAAAGTTGATACACGGCCGCGAGGCAAGCATATCAACATCTATCCTGCTTGATATGGATGGAAACATTGGTAGAATTATACATGTATATTGAATATAATTTTTTTTTCTTTTTTTCTCATAATCGACGCATTAGATCGTAGGAGTCGTTTAGTTCGTGTTTTCGGAGATATGGTGTTTCGGTTTGAGATGTATTCGTGGTTGTTTTATCATGTATTCTGTGTCTTCACTACTTGTCGGCGTGAATACAAAATTGATGAGGTTTTACCTACTCAAGTATGTTTCTAATTATGTTGTTATATACGTATTCGGTTCACGCCGACAAGTAGTGAAGACACGATAATACAGTTTTTTTTATAGATAAAGTAGTTACCGACTATAAAAAACACCTTACTAGTTCTGCGGTTATTATATAGACAGCGCTGAATATTCCTTCACGCTCTGTCTTAATAATTGCTGCGAGATGGCAAGGTAGTTATGTTTTGTTGAATGTGTCTCTTCTCCAACAGGGGCGTATTGACGAACATGTAGAAATGTGAAATACGTATCTACGTCTTTGGAGAAGATACATTCAAAAATACATATGAACTTGTATTGTGTTCTTCACACCCCATTTTTAATAATATTATATATTACATATTAAAAATACTTTTCTTGTTGTTGATTAAAGTTTCAAGTCATCCATATAGAACAGATGGGATATTTTCAGCCCACTACCCATAATTTTATAGCCTCTCCCGTCCGCATTGAGCATAGTTGAAAGAGGGTTTATTGCCATGCAGAACCAGAGAGCGCTTAGCGAATCGCCTTGAAATATTCCTCTTTGTATTTTTATTTTACCTACTTCTGCTGTTTTTCGGTTTATGTTGATTGTCAATGTTGTTTCCCAATCCTTCATAATATGTTTTAGCATTTGCCTTACTTGTGGATCTATTTTATATATCTCCAGTGTTTGTAATAGCCAAGTATGTGGAATGCTGTCAAATGCTTTTTGGTAGTCTATATAGGCTGTGTGGAGAGATTTTTTGCTCTTCTTTGCCTCTCCGGTAATAAGGGTGTCGATTATCAGCTGTTCTTTGCACCCCCTACTTTTCTTTCTACACCCTTTCTGTTCTTCCGCTAGGATTTGGTTTTTTTCAAGGTGTTCGTATATCTTATCTGTCAGTATAGATGTCAAAAGCTTATATATTGTTGGAAGACAGGTAATGGGTCGATATTTTGATGGGTCGAGACTAGCTGGTTTTGTTTTAGGGAGCAAGTATGTTATTCCCATTGTGAAAAAGTCAGGTATTTTTCGAGGATCCGCAACAGCTTCATTGAACAACCTAGCAATTTTCGCATGCGTATTAGGTAATTTCTTGTACCAGTAGTTTTGGACATGGTCTATACCTGCTGTTAAGTTCGTTTTCTGTTGGCTCTTTTGTTCTTTCTGAGTCCATTTCTGTTTGGTTCTATGCGCCACCGGGTTCTGCCATATGTTTTCCCAGTATTGTTTTGTTGTATTTATATCTGGGTATCTTGTGTTGGTTGAATCTCAGTTTTTTCTTCTAAGGATCGATAGAAGTTTCTTTGGTTCATGTTAAATAACCTATTTTGCTGTTTCCGTAGTTGACTCTCTTTGTATCTTTTGATCCGATTGGAATAGACTGCCAGTTTTTGTTTCAGCAGGTCTAGAATTTCTTCTGTCGTAGTATTCTCGTTGTTTTTGTGTGCTTTTATTATCTCGTCAACTTTTTTTTTGTGCTGGTTTTGGTAATTGTTTTGTGTGTTGCTTGCGTTAGTCTTGCAATTTGTGTTCGAAGTACGTTAATTTTTGTAGATATTCTTCTTTCCCAGTGTGGCATTCTATTTGGTTTTAGTGTGGTTGTTTGTTCCCTCTGTGGTTTTGTTCTACCATGAAGCTCTGTTGTTGTTATCGTGGCGATATATATTGTCTTTTGTAGCTGTTGGAGTGTGGCGCAGCTCTCGATAGGAGGTGCTATTGCCTTATTGATTTGGTCAAGCAGTGTTCTTGTTTTACGGCATGGTTGTAGTCTGGGTATTTTAGGTCTTCTTTTCGGGTCTGTATGAGAATATAACATGGTGTTTTTTTCCAACGTATCTATTATATCTCCGTCGATAGGTTCTTGTTCTTCTTCTGTTTGTTCATAGGTTTCTTGAATATTTTCGATTTTTCTCATTCCTAGTTCTACTTCTACCTCTCTTCTTATTCGTATTATTGATTCCGCCGCTAGACGGTTTTGTGTTAGCAGTTGCCTTTTTTGATCCATGATATTTTGTGTTGTTTTGTTTCCCAGCACAGGGAATTTCTTTGCCATCGTTGTATGTAGCTCATTTCCATATGGTTCGGAACTTATTTCCATTTTGGTTATTTGCAAGTAAGCTCGGTAGAGGTATTCATTCATTTCATTTGTCCATCTCAACCGCTTACTCTTACTGGTCCCTTCGGTGGGCTGACCGGTATGGCCAGTAACACTTTCAGGGATTGGAACTTCTGTTTGTGGTTGGTCTTGGTGTGTTCCGGGTCCATTTCCTTTGCTCTGTTCGGCATCTGGTGCAGGCAGTCTATGGTGGGTCCGATCTGGGGGGCCTGCTCCCCCATTCCACCTCGGCATCCACTCCTAGTCTTCATAGCGGTCATAAACACATAGAGGGGTGCTAACCCAATGCGGTAGCCAGAGCCCATAAAAATTCCGCCTCCTACGACAATGCGCTGGGTTGGTCTTAGGAAGCAGGATAGATGGTGTTAGTGATCGACCAGAGGTCGGAAAGGGGCGGACGGAAATAGTCCCCTTTTCAGCCTAATGGGCTGCCTCTGCCGTGGCTTTTGCAAGGATCTATGTCCTTGGGCGTCGGGAACGCCACCTTCCCTACGCCAGTTTTTAATTATTATTATTATAATTATTATTATTCACGATTGCTACAATATACGATGACATATTTTTCTAATTGTTTAGGTATAAAATTTTGTCTTTTCGCATATTTGTAAATTATGAAAATAATCTTTCTAAATCGCAACAGGTCATTGGAGCATAACTGTAGTTACTTAAAATAGAGTTAGCATTAATGTTATCATTTGTTAAAGTTGATATTTGTTTATTTATTATTACAACCAGGGTTCAGATTCAACACCTTGTCAATATAGCTTTTTTTTAACTTTTTAACTGAATTCAGCACATGAGTTATTTAATTTTTGAATAGCGTTATTATATATTTTTAATCATTGTCATAAAGGTAGATTTTGACTTTCAATATTCTTTATTACACGATGAATAAAATCAAAATATTTATGAGCAATTGATAATTGTTTAGGCAAAAAGAGTTTTTGTACTAGCGTTTTACTAATTCATACACTTATTACCGTATCTTCTAGACACATTACCACATTTTTAATTAGTTTAAAATTGTCACTATTAAAAACACGAGCTTGTATACAGGTACCCTATCTAGTAATAATAGGTTGTGGAAGCAAACTTGATCCAGGACAAAGCTCTTTGTAAACTTGTATTTTGCTGGGAGCTTTGGAGAAAATTGTTTTCGTATTACTAATAATTATATTTACATCTGCGAACTCTTCTCGCACAAATTCACACATGCGATGTAAAGAATGTGCAAAACAAGTAACATGAACCATACCTGGTAAAAAAGTTTGTAAATATATCCCAGCGTGGACCATATAAGCTACAACATCAATTACTAATAATTTCTTGTCCGGAATTATGGAATCTAGACTGCTTTTTACAAATTCTGTGAGAGATTGAAAATTTATGGTGATAAATTAACTCCTATATAAAAATGTCCATTTGCGGGTGACATTTTTGTCACTTTGACAGCGATAAAAACCTACATAGCTTTTTATCACCGATAAAAATGCTTCTTCCTCCGATAAAAATGCTTCTTCCTGTTACATATCTAGTAGCCCTGCATCACTTAATTTATTTTGGCAGCTGACAGGTAATAACTATTAAGTATCGTTGAACGTAAAATACGAGTCGGTTTGGGGAAATTTCAACAAATATCAAAAGATCAATACTGCAAAACACAAGAAATACAAAATCGTCAATATGGAGACAATTTAAAAAGTTTTATTCATGTCGTTAATTTATCTTGCCAAAAAACACTCGAGCTTTTCTTTCAATCGGATAAATTTCTTTTTAACTCAATATTTTTCCAATCAGTAATTTCGCTCGAAAAACTTACATTAGAAAAAATCGCTCGACTATCGTCTCGCGATTTTTTCATGTAAGTTTTTCTCGTCAAATTACTGATTGGCAAAATAATTTCGTTACAAAGAGAAATTTATCCGATAAAAAAAAAGCTCTTGTGTTTTTACTTATGACAAAACTTTACTAGCAACTAAATGAGATTTTGGAGGTTTAGTTAATTCTAGCGTACCTACAATAACACGGATGATTGAACGTTCTACTGTATCTGTAGTTTCATCCACTGACAAAAATATATTTTTGCCTTCTAAGTCTTTTTTTATTTGCTGTACCTGTGTCAGATAGATGGAATCTAGTTTTCTTCTTACAATGCTTTCGTCGGAAATTGATGTACGACAATACTTTTCCCAAAAAATTTTCAAGCCTGGATGATTGAGATGGTTGAACGGAATATTTGAGGATACAAATGCTCTATACAGTTCCTCATAATAATTTTTACTTTCGTTTGTATCTTACATAGTTGCACAATAAGTTGAACATTTAATACGAGGGATACTGGTAAAATTCGCGTACTGTTTGAATTGCCAGCATTCCACAATTATCATATTCGTAAAATTTGACATTTTTAACCTATAGTTCAGTTGACAGTTCGATTTAAAACGGAACAGTTTTGTCTCAACAGAATTTAACAAAGTAATAGTTGAGTTAAAAATGGAAATTTTGAATCGTGATTTTCGAGTGATGATTTTTTACGATTTTCGATACGGTTTGACACCAAAGCAATGTCTAGGAAAGCTTAGTTCGGTATTTGGGAATGAAGCACCATCCAAAACTATGGTTTACAAATGGTTCGCAGAATTCAAGTGTGGAAGACCAACGTTTGGTGACGATCTTCGTGAAGGGCATCCATGCACCTCTGTTGCGAAAAATATCGATGCTGGGCGTGAAATGATTTTATTAGATCGACATGCGACATACAGTGAGATAGACGCGTCCTTAGGCATTGCGGTGAAACAAATACATACGATTTTGCGCAATCATTTGCATGTCAGGAAGTTTTCCAGTTGATCCCTCAAAATTTACCAGCAAAAACAGGCACGTGCCAAGTGGTGCAAGGGAATGTTAAAAAAAATTGATTGTGGTCGTTCAAATTCTGTATATAACATTGTAACAGGTGAAGAATCCTGGATATATTCATATGAGTTTCAAGCTAAACAACAATTAACGCTAAGAAATAAGTAATTACTTATTTCTTAGCGTTATAATGAAGTTTCAACAAGTATCTCCTTCGTCAATTAACTATTTAAACAACAATTGACTGTATGGGTGTTTCAAAATGAACCTAAACCAACAAAAGTTGTACGGTCACGAAGCATTTCGAGAAAAAATGATTGCTTGTTTCTTCGGAAAAACGGGTCATGTTGCAAGTGTTGTATTAGAGGATCCACGAACAGTTAATGCTGACTAGTATACGTCAATTTGTTTGCCGGAAGTTATCGATGAAGTAATAAAAAACAACATAAACCGACGAATCATTGTTCATCATGACAATGCAAGCGCTCATACAATACGACAAACTGTCGAGTTTATGACCAACAGGAACATCGAATTAATGACTTATTGCCCATATTCGCCCGATTTAGTGCCAAATCTTCTTATTCCGAAACATCAAAAATAAAATGCGTGGAAAACGGGTTTCATCGCCTGAAGAACCTGTTGAAAAATTTAAATCACTGGTTTTGGAGATACCTCGCTCAGAATGGAACACAGAACACACGAACAGACACTACATGAACTAACCTTAAATATTTGTAGATATATACGCAATAAACGCAGTTTAAAAGGTGAAATAAATATTTAATACAAAAATTAAAAAAATTTAAAAAAATATCTTTACAAAGTATAAAGATGCTGTATTATACACAAATACTTGAGGTAAAAACATTCATTCAAAATTGACAGCTAAATGAATGGAAAACGTCCTCCAAATGACTCCGATCAAACTTATCTAAAATAATCAAGTTTAATATTAAATTCTTCAAAGAAAACCACGCTGTATATTCAGATACTGATAAGCGAACAAAATTAACCATGTGCCTTGACACACAAAAAAACTGAATCCAACCGAACAAACTTTCATATATATTTGTATTATCTATATTCCTAATAATTAAATCTCTTAACTACTTATTTTTTAATACAATGGAAATATCTCTTATTTTTCTTATGACGTCATAAAACTTTAATTCTACTTACAAAAACTATTTAATGGAGACTTACGCACAAAAGTGCTTAATTTAAACATCAAATATCAAAATCTAATACATCTATAAATCCCTTTCAATCAATCCCGAACTAATTTAAATATATATATCGAAGAAAGCAACCTTATCGTTTCACAGCTTATAGTCGTCTCCTAGATACTCCCCTTACAACCTCGGATAACAAGTTTTTCACTCTAGTTAACCTTCGAAAATTTAAAAACATTTTCATTATACAGTCTCTTCCCAAATAAATATACATTTTTAAATATTCAAATGTATCACGTAATTTTCAATATTTTTCTTATGAAAAATACATAGCAATATGTACAGACGCACATACATACATACTTCAAAATAAAAATAGCACATGGAATGAAAAAATGTTTTTAGATATGTAGACAAGCGTTTAGTGCTCCCTGAATTATTACTAGAATTTTTATAACATTACGTTATAGTTTTGAATGCGTTTTTGAAAACTAAAATAAAATATTTTTTTATGAGTAAACAAGGACAAAATACGTAGAAAGAGACAAGTGGACCTAAAATTCCGGGGTAACGAAATTACTATTCACCGAAAAATATTGAGTCCATTTATTAAAGTAATTGATTTGTCATATTATCCAATTATATTGTTCAGCAATTTAATATCTTAATAAGACAGTGGTACTGATTGTTAAATAATGAATATTTTTTGTGTGTTCTTTTTGTGGCAGTTGTATTTTTAAATAATACTCCTAACTTTTATGCTGCAGATTTGTTGTGATAACACTCTTATCTTTTACACGATATGCGCTACCAATTTTTATAAAAAAATGTACATAGTTAGTGGTGCATATCCTAGTATCGACATAGTGCACGCTATCATTTTGTCATGGACTATTAAGTTATTACAGTATCCTAAACTTCCTCTTTCTATTCTTCTATTTATGAATATAATAAGCGCCTCTTAGACTGTATGTATTACTTTAAATAATTTAGGAGTTATTCTTGTGAGTAATAAAACAGATTCAATTAACAAGCATTGGAAGTATGTCAAATAGGGAACTAGATAAATTTTTGTTAACTTAATTTGGTCGTTAACGGTAAACAGCACTCTTTACGTTACACGTGAATCTACATCGCATATTAATTAACCCTGGCTAAATAATCAACCTTAATAACTACTGCAATATTTTCACGACTTAAATAGAATATTGTCTAACATCGAAACGCAATATAATCTTTTGCAAAATAACGTTTATAAAATAACGATTTTATATTCCAATGCTAAAAGTATAAATTCAGAACAAGGGGACTGTAGCCTGGAAATTGTTTAAATGCTTTGTGTACACTGTGTTTCACTTTTTACGAGGACACCTAAATAACTGTTTTATTTTGACAGTAATCAAAATAAAATTTTTATTAGTTTTGCAGGCCACGACTATACATCTTTTTGTATGAATAGAGTTTTTTAATTTTACTTGAGTGAGCGCTTGTAAAGTTTACGTCATTCAGATTTATGCAAGTGAATGTTTTCCTTAATATAAATGTTGGGAAATTGCTATAGGAATGTAGATGAGAGAATGAATATGCTAGAATTGCAAAAAAATATATATTTCATATTCGCAAACAATTGTAAACACAAACGCAAACACAAGTAACAATCCTAAAAATAAAAAAAAAGATTTAATTCAATATAGTTCTTACCCTACATGGTAACAGGGCATATAGATTATATATATAAATATAATATTTTCGTGACCTTGGTATGATATGGTAAATTCAATCAGTCGGCGATTAAAGGTCTGGTTTACTTCAAAGTATATATACTTAAAACAACCCTACATGTTTCGGCAATGATGCCTTTATCAAGGATATAAAATATAAATGACAGAATACAAATGTCAAATCATTGAGTTGCTATGGTTTAAATTATTCAAAGATACATTCCAATTGCATAATAATAAATCATGCCTTAGTATTCCAAAAACAGATAGCAAGGTGTGAACATATGTGTTGTTCGCTGCTAGAAGCTTGTGTCTCTTTCTGGGTATGAACTTGTGTGTTGGTTGCTGCTGGCAGCTTGCGTCTCTCTCTGGGTGTGTGGTTTTGTGTTTGTGTGAGTGTGTAAGTGTAGGGTTTTGTATGTTAGCGCGCTCGTGCGTGTGTTTAGTGACCGGTCGCGTAAATTTAGAGAGATCGGATAACCAGCCGTTGCGCAGGGCCGTCAGCAGGAGAAAGGAACCAAGCTAAGCGGCGCAAATCACGCCGCCGCGCAATGCACACACCACTAGGACCGGTCCTGGGCGGCAACCTGGCTAGGCTGCCGTTAACAGCACACACACGTTCGACGTGTGTGCAGTGCCCCCGCTTTGGCGAAATACGTTAAGATGGCACAAAGTGTGACCGTATTCGACCGAAGTAGCCGCTAAGAGTGTTCCCTCGGTTGGCGATGAGCAACCCCGTGCAGGGTGCGCTTCGCTGGTCTGAGCCTTGCCTCGATGGGGCGGGGGTCGGGCCGTCGAAGTACTGCACGGAAAAGTAAAGAAGTTGCCGGGAAAGGGTTGGCGGCCCTGCGCAACGGCTGGTTATCCGATCTCTCTAAATTTACTCGACCGGTCACTAAACACACGCACGAGCGCGCCAACATACAAAACCCTACACTTACACACTCACACTAACACAAAACCACACACCCAGAGAGAGACACAAGCTGCTAGCAGCGAACAACACATATGTTCTCACCTTGCTATCTGTTTTTGGAATACTAAGGCATGATTTATTATTATGTAATTGGAATGTATATCTGTTGGGGAATTTGAGGAAGCAAATGGTCCTTCTGGCTGTTTTCCGTAGTATATTTCTAGATTTGACGTACTTTTGGCATCACATGAAGCAAAAAATTTTATCCCGTATTTTGCTGGTTTACTGGGAATATATTGAATAAACCCACAACGACCCCTAAATGGATGCAACATCTCGTCAATTGTAATATATTCACTCAAATTGAATGCCGTTCTACAATTATTGACGAAAGCTTGTAAAAATTCACGAATCTCCGCCAGTTTGTCAACTTTCCTCCTTTCGACTCTACTATTTTGGTCATCAATTTCAAACAATGGATGATGAAGAGAAACCTCTTGTAACTCATGACAGCTCTTGTAATCTGAATTTCACGTTTGCGTGGTAGGATTTACTTATACCGATCGTATATAATAGACCAACGTATCCCATAAACTCGTGTCTGTCGATGTTTCTATAATCCCGATCTCTAGAATATTGATGGTGAACTCTCAGCTAGTCAATATACATATTTGTGTATTTCAAAACATTGCCAATAATAGAGATATCGATAATTTGGAAGAACGTTCGTTTTCAATACGAGCTCCTTTAGTCGCGCCGGTGGTAGGTTTGACTACGTTTATTCCCTTGGTTTTTGATGAAATACGGTATTTAGCCTTACGCCATTTTGTTGATTCTTTTTTAATGAAAACTACCTCAGTGGCTAGCTTCTCTTCTTCAGATACCGCTGAAGAGTTCTCATGCTCAGCAGCACTGTCTTACGTTTATTGTTCAAATTCTTCTTCCGTAAAACTTGCTGTCATTCTTCCCCTGACTCATCAAATAAATTTTTGGCAATATCTTCAAACTGTTTTTACCTAAGCCATAATGCGAAATGTCTAAAATACAAAAATCATTCAGCTATGAAGGTAGCGATGTAAATGTGAAAGAAATCAGAAAATTTAATACACTTACCTATCGAGGCGCGTGTCGTAAAATTTATGCTCAATGGCAAATTCACAAAATATCTATTGATAACAAACACTCCTGTGCACCCCGTCCGACTGGAGTTTAGAGCAACACTGATCTTGAACAGTGCTGCCGTCACGAGCTCTAATTTTTGTACTGAATTTACAAAAAAACGTATTGAATCGACAAAAATTTATCGATGACCTTTTTTTAATCTCAACGGACATCAAACTAAAATAATAACTAAAGAATATACATACTTTAAATGTACGTAATATTAAAAAAATTTGTAATATATTTTATCAAGTAGTAGTAAGTACCAATAAAGGTAGAGAGTATGTATTTTGACTAATATATCATCTTAAGAATTAAACTGTACTTACTTAACCGTGTTAACAATCACATAATATTTCAGTATTAACTATTAACCAGCACAAACAATAATAACGAATAAATTGTTCAATAAGGGCCGATATTATAAACGATAAAATCTGCAGATTTTATTTCGTAAGCAAGTAAATTTAATTTTAACGCTAAGAAATAAGTAATTAAACTTCTAGTTTCAAAAATTCTTTTATTGTAAATACCACTACAATATTGTTTCGCCATACAATGGCTTCATCAGGTGGATGAAATATGGATGAAGCCATTGTATGGCGAAACAATATTGTAGTGGTATTTACAATAAAAGAATTTTTGAAACTAGAAGTTTAATTACTTATTTCTTAGCGTTATAATGAAGTTTCAACAAGTATCTCCTTCGTCAATTAACTATTTAAATTTAATTTACTCTATACATTGGGTATTACAAATAGCGAATAAGGAAACTAAGCAAGTAAATCTACCAATTAATTTACACCTTATAAAATAGTGGTTAAATGTTATTCATTGGTTAAATTTAAATGCGAACAGCTGTTTGCTCCATCGTGTTCAAATAAACATAACCTTATTTTTAAAAGTTTATATTTTGTGTGTATTTGATAACTTGAAGTTTGATAATGCTAGATTTATCGGTTTGTATTTTATAAATGTAAACAAAAAGAAATAGTAAAGAATAGGACTTTTTTGTATTTTTTCATCTTATTCAGTGGCCCCATTGCTTATCGAAACGCTAAACTGCAAAATACATAGAGCTATTCAGAGCTATTCTACAAATACTTATTTTACTTGCATACATTTTTTATAATACCAGGTTTCAATTTATTCCTTGAATAAATATATTAGTCAAGTTATTATTCCGAGATTTATTCGCTGTTTATAATACAGGTCCTAAAAGAAACACAAAAATGGGGATGTTTCATTCAAAATCTTGAAAACTAGAAATAACACATATGTGTTCAGCTTGCCTTTATTTATAACTTTGTAGTTATTTTAGGGAAATAACATGTTTTCAGTCAAAATCAATTACAAGAAGTCCCGTATTTCGCAATTAAAAAATCCCCAATGTCGTACTACTCGTGTGTAACCCATCAGCGCTCTCTTAGCTGAAACCACCCTTGAATTCATATATATATATATATATATATATATATATAAAACATTCCCAGAATGATTAACGTCACCTATTTATCAACAGTGGACAGAGCAAATAATGCGTATTAACGTTAGCTTTTCAAAATTATAGTAGCTTCTATATAGCAGATAATTTAAAACAACGAAATAAATTCTTTAGTTCTTGGATTTAATTTAGTACGGAAACTTTTAAATTTGTACTGAAATTAGCTCTTTTAAAAAATGGCGTACTGACGTACTGAATTTACTTGGAAATTAGTGTACTGAATTCGGTACAATTGTACTGAAATGGCAACGCTGATCTTGGAATAGGTCACCTATTCCAAGATCAGATCAGTCTTGTCTCCCACCTATTAGGTGGGAGCTCAGCGTTCTAGGTTGAGAGATACGCGAAGGGAGAGCGAGATTGCGCATTTGTCGTAAATTTTACGCCAGCGCGCCCGCTGGAAGGTTTAGTCAAAATCTAGCCAACTATGATTAAAATAAAAAGTGGAGTTTCAAGTATTAAAAAAAAGTATTAAGAAAAGTTGTTACAAATCACTCGAAAACCTCAAAAATCAAATTTTGCAGAAAAAATTTCATTTTTAAATTTTTTAACATTTTTATTGTAGTGCACTAATAAAAGTGCCATGAGGCAAAAAATAATTCGCATATTGATTGCTTCTGGATTTACGGGCTGGAACCGAGGAAGCGGTTTCAGCCCGCTACTACTGTTGCTGCACTTAAGTTGCACAACTCAATTTTAGTACTACTGTTACTGAACTGAAACCAAGTTTCAGCACAGCAACTCCATTTTACTTTTTGCTAGTGGATACAATCCGCAAATTATATAAAAATGTTTTTTCTAAACACATTCTAAAATACGCTTGTCCCATTCCTCCGGTAGTCATTTCAATCGAAAAGATTCTTTCAATAGACGACTTAGTCAATTTTGCACCGCATCCTTCACTTCCTCATTAGTGGCAAATCGCTTGCCTCTTAAGAACTTTTTGAGTGGAGTCAAATCCTGACGTTAATTTGATTAAATTTAAGTTGATCGTGGGCAATAGTATAAACATTGCCAAACATTAGTCTTTACAATCTTAGCAATTTCCTTCGCAGATATTCGCCTATTGCTCCGGATCAGCTGGTCAACCTTTTGAATGCTCCCAAGATTCACAGCAGACGCTGGAAGGGACGCATGCAGCAAGTTCGATACGCGTTCACAATCATTCTAGAAGGATTTACACCACTCAAAGACTGTTCTGAGTGTTAAAACATTCTTCTCCGAACTATTTATGAAGTCTCTGAAGCATATCAGTCGGTTTTATACCTTCACTGCAAAGAAATTCAATAATTTACTTTGTGCAGCAGCGTTTGACACATTTTTGCACGACATTGTTAATATAGCTGACAGTATTGGCATAATCAGTTGTTTATGGTGTTATATAACATATACCAACTTCCATTAATATAAAACCACTTGGCAGTATCACTTCAATTATGTTCAGCAAAAAATTAAATTCAGATCAAATTTGAATTGCCTTCGTACCTTCGAAAGAAAAAAAAAATAATGATTTTCGAATTTAGCGAGCCAAAGTATATCAGGAAGGTAGAGTATCTCTTTACACCAATTGACACCAGCTGCTTTCTGTGCTTCGGTCAAATTATGTGGAATCTATCTGGAACATATTTTGTTTACAAATAAATGTTCATGTAAAATCGAATCAATTGCAGTCTGCGATATGCCAACAGATGCCTCTACCTCACTATGAGTCTCATGTCGATCGTGTTCTATCATTTTCCGCACAGCATCTATGTTTTCTGGAATCACAATAGTTTTTTGGTCGACCTTTACGTGATTGATCACTCACTGAGGCACGACCATGACAAAATTCTGCAAACCAATTGTAAACTGTTTTCTCTGATGATGCTTCATTACCAAAAGTTGACCGAAGTGATATAATGCATTCTTGTGGAGTTAAGCCTTTTTTATAATCGTAAAAAATCATCTAACGAAAACCTTCACCAGTAATCTCCATTATTTTACAAACTCGCTGTCTTAAACCTGTCACTGTCAACAAACTACTGACTCAATTTCTAAGCTATCGCGGATTTCTCATTGACAAATGTCAAACTTTAAGAATATAGTGATTACATATGTCAAAAGCACCATCTAGTGGTCGATTGTAAAAATATAAAAGGTGCCCTTCGTATCTGTGGGCGAAACAACAGATTGTAAAAAAAATTGGTAATTTCAGAGTTAGTGTTAAATACATTGGAAAAGTTTTAACTTTCAACAAACTAAGTGTTAATGTTTGTGTTAACTTATTACTCTAAACGAGCGAAGTGTGCTCGAAGTTGTCCGGCTGCGACTGACAAAATATATATACTAGTGAGCGCCGCCGCTGCGATGTTATTGGAATAAACCTCTCTAATCATAAAACATCTTACCACATTTATTTGCTTCACAAGAACAGGTTTATATACAAATCAAAAATTTGCAATAGTCTTGAAATTATTTCTGTTTAATTACAAAATAAACAAGAATGCGGACTGTAATATAATTATTTTTGTATACTATGCTACATTTTTTCTCTTTCGTTGAGACTGTTATTATGTCTAAAGACATACTTCTCTAGCGGATGTAATTTCGATTAGAAAATACAGTAAACGATCACGGCAGCATCTGCAACTTTCATTTACATGCCGTATTTTAACTGTCTTTAAACAATTATTCGGCCAACATTTAGGTGATAAACTTTTATTTTTAAAAATGATTTAAAAATCTAAACCGCATATTACATATGGTTGAATAAGGTAAATGTGTGATTTTAGTTAAAACCGGTTTTTACATGAATTTACTATGATTGGATAGAGCGAACTATAGAAATTGAACATTTATACTTGACAATTATTTCGAAGGATGTTTCTAAGATATAATTAGACGATTTTATTTAATAATGTAACCTTCACATTTACTTGATTAGAAAAGGCTCGCATATAATATTATTAATTTCGAATCAGAGAAAGGCAAAAATGTTAGCAAAACGAATAATAAACCTAATATCTTATGTAAATCCATTAACTTTTCCGTCTTCATAAACTTTCAAGATAAACTATTCTTGTAATGATCATCATAAATTAAACATCAAATAATTGCACATTAACTTTTGCTTAACTTTTCGAAACAATACACTTACGAAGATGTTTCGGAAACTACCTGGTTTAACAAAGAAAACGCAAGTTTTTTTGACAAGAAACATTTTATTTTTCATTATTGTCTCCTGCTCGTTCAACACACTTATTCTAACGATATTCCAAATTAGTAATGCCTTCATTGTAGGTGGATGAATCCAATTCCTCAAAATAGCTATTTACAGCAGCGATTACCCCGGAATTAGACGAAAATCTCTTACCGTCCAGCCATTTTTTCAGATTTGGAGAGAGATGATAATTGCTGGAAGCCAAACCTGGGGCATAGAGCGAATGAGGCACCAATTCAAATCCCAATTCATGAATTTTTGCCATTTCAATCGTATACTTGCATATGCGTTATTCTGATGGAAAAACAATTTCTTCTTTGCCGTTTTTGCCTTATTTGATGGCCGAGAACCTTTTTTTTTTGTTCATTTTTTGGATTGTTCTTTGGTTTTCGAAGTGTAATGATGGACTGCGGCTAAAATGTGCCAAAAGGTCGCGAGAAATGCTCAAACGATTCAGTTTTTGCTCCGGTGTGAGCAACCGCGGTACCCAACACACCGAATATTTTTTCATTTCCAATTCTTCAATTAAAATTCTGTGCACACTGTCATTTGAGATACTTACAATGTCTGCTATCTCGTGTACCTTTACGCGTCGGTCATCCAAGACGATAGGGTGGACTTTTTCAATCATATCCGGAACAGTAACAGTTTTTGGACGTCCACTATGGGGTTCATCATTTGTGCTCAAACGAACACGCTTAAATTTGGCAACCCGGTTTTTAATAATTGAAAACAAAGGTGCCGGTTCTAATAGTGTTGAGTCCAACTCTGCTTTGATTTCGGTTATTGTTAAGCCTTTCAAATGAAAGTACTTTATCACTGCTCTCAACTCAGTTTTTCCATTATTATAAAATTACATGACACCTTCACTTTGGCGTACTAACAAAAACAAGACTAATTGACAGATTGCTCTGTACTGTCATATTTAACCTATTAAAGAATGATTTTACAGAATGGTAAAGAAGATTTCTGCGAATTCGCGCCATCTCTGTGTTAGGCCACGTGGTTTCCGAACAATCCTCGTGTTCCAACTTTTTTCCAATCTCTATGGCAGTTATGAAATAGGATTTGCAGTATAGCTTTCAGAGCGCGTTTTATCTCCTCTTCTATCGATTTAAAACAATGTTCACGCAGCAGTTTTTTGAGCTATATAGATAGAAAAAGTCACCCATGGCGCAAAAGACCACGAGTTATCTTTCCATAATCATAATTCAGAGCATCGCACAAACGACGTATAAACACTCAAATAATATCCTTTGTTAACAGTTTGGCAGCTTGAAAGAAATTTATATTGCACTGCGCTACGATAATCAAAGAAAACTTAACAAGATTGCGATTTTCGAACGCCTTTGACGTACTTTTTTTTCAGTCTTGCTTCACCTGTGGCACGATATTCACTGATTTAATCGGTTGTTTCAGGATCATAGGTATAAATCCTTGTCTCGCCGCCTGAAATGATGTGCTTTATGAAACATTCGTTATCAGAAATCATCTGTACAAATGTTAACACGTTCTTCTAAATTCAGCGATTTTTTAAATTTTCATTTCCCTGGCATGGTTTTCATCAATTAATATTGACGGTTGTTCAGATCACTCTTCGACTTTTTTGAACATTTCGTGCCAGTCAAACATTCTTGTTCTTGACATGCAGTCGTATTCTAACATTTTCAACGTATCCATTGCAAAAGTTTAATTCCACAAACAAAGTTTTATACAATTTTTTTTGCTCAACAAAATCAGACATTATAATGAAAACACTTTTTTGTGACAGGAAATTATCGTTTGTTTACTCACTAACAAGATAATGTGTGAAATTTTGTACAGCTGCCTACATACTGCTGTGGAATTTGCTTTTAATTGCTAATTAGATTTAACTTCACACTACAACTTAATCTGCCGGCTGCCTTCAGTTGTGTTACCTTCCTTGAGCTCACTTCTCCAGGGTCGATCATCTCGGATTCGGATAATATCATAAAATAATACAAGGTGTCAGACAAATTATACAAACATTTTCCCCCTTACAATTTTATTTCAAAAAAAAAAAAAAATCAACTTTACTAAGTGTAACGTTAAACTGTTAAATGCACAGCTACAAGGATAAAACTCAACACTCAAACGTCAAAATAAAGATTTGTTTATCTTGCGCGCGAAATCAAATTCTGACCGTCATGCATGCATTGACATGACATCACACAAACTTCTCCCCACTTTCCTGCGTATTGAAATATTTATGTGAATAAAAACCAAACTTTATAAAAACAGTCTAACAAATTTTCTAGATATTTTTCTGAATATATATAAAAAATTTTACAAAAGTTTACAAATTATTTATAGCGCTTTCTTCAATATATTAATAATAATTATAAAAGGTACCTACATTAATTAATGTAATACAGCACGAGAGATTCCTTTTCTTTAGATAGGTGTTTCAAATAAATTAAATTACAAGTATAAAAGACTTGTAAAACCACGACAAATTATTTTTAAACACAAACGACGCACCAAAAAACTATAACGAATTATCCAAGATATTATTTATATTAGACAAAATTAAGTCGTGTCTAATATTCACTTATAACGACCTATCTTCAAGGACATTAATCAATCTCTAAAATGAAAGTCCTGGAAACGCTAGGGCATCCCTACCTAAATAACAACTCAAAAATAATACTAAAATGTATATCTCTCAATACACGCTCTAACATCCAGGATGGCGCCAACTTTGAATATCAATCTAGCCCTGGAACTACAGTAATGGATAAAAATCAAACATTACAAAATTCATCTTAAAAAATTTAAATTTATATCGTTCCCCGTCTGAAATAAATATATAGACACCAAAATAAAATACATAAATTTATAAATGCTCTTCAAATAATGTTCAATATAGTTCTGCTATTTTTTTCTTTCTTCTGAAGAGAAAAATCCATGGCACTTCCCCAAATTTATCCGAGGACAAAGTCAGAACATTCCTAATCTTTGTTCAAAGATAAATTTCCGCACTATCACTTGAGACAGTGTCGCACTCTGTCTTTCTTTCCCCGCACTAACATGTTGCATTGCTGTGCAGCAGGATCATCGTCATCGTACTGATGCTGTAGTGTGACGAACGGTTGTATCATCTCATATACATTCTGTATAAAATTTTTAAATAGCAATGTCTTTATATAACTTTAGACATTTTATTTTTCTATGTCATTTTGCTTGACATAACTTAATTAATGTCATTTTGACTGGACATAATTGATTAATGTCATTTTGCTTGACATTATCGAATAGGCTTCGTTACATGCATCGTAGACGAAGGAACACGCCGAAGTAACAGTCATCATCGTAGAATAATCGAGCTCTCTCTCGATCTCCTGGACATGGACATCTCCAATGAATTTTCATAGATAAAAGAAAAACATAGTATTACCATCTCATATACCAAATCATTATAACAATCAAATTTATAAAACCATTAATCCTCAATCAACAACAATAATAATAATAATAATAATAATAATCCCATATCCTAAGCTTAATTTCTTCTTCTATATTATTTTAGTTTTTTCCTTAAAACTCAATTCCCATAATTAATAACTTTTTTATATTCGTAGATAATTATAATTAATAAATTTTTATATTCGCAGATAAATCTAATTTCTTTCTAATTTCTTCAACAATAATTTTATTATAACTCATCCTGTATATACCAACTTGCTTAATCATTATCATTACCTTGTCATTCCAAACCAAAATTCATTACACCATCATAATCAAATATATTAATCATTTTCCTTCTAACATGCCAACAATTCTTTTTTATAAATTCATAATCACCATAATTTTACTTCAATTATATATATATATATATATATATATATATATATATATATATATATTTATCATAATAACTTTTTCTAAGCATAGCTACTGCTACCTACTTTTTCATATACCGATGAACTTTTTTTTATATATATAACGACGAAATTTTTATAAATAAACATTCATTTTCATTCAAATATTTATTTCATATATCCTCGACGAATTTCTTATAAACCTTTTCCCATTAAAATACATAATATAACTTTTTATCTCGACGAAATTTTGTAAACACCTTTTTATTTTTATATAATTCCTCTTATAAGAATCTAATTTTAATTATCTCTACGTTTAAATTTATCTCAATATCATAAATCAAATCCTATAACATTTCCAAATTTTTTATATATATATCCTTTATTACATCACATTCCAATTAATTATATCGAAGGCAAAAATCATTATTTCTCGCAGATTTATCTTAATAGTATACAACAAAATTTTTCTTATTAAGTTGGGCCTATCTAAAATATCCGACTGTAAATAATTTCTAATTTCATTTTTACTTTTATTCTAATATAAAATGTGGGTCTATTTAGCTTAAATTTAGTACCCTTATATTTCATAATTTTCAGAGTATTGTATTTTATAAAATTATTGTTGACATGACTTTGATTTTCATAATTTGAAAAGCAATTGTTTTTTAAAATATAATTACAGGAATCATTGCATTTATTTTCTATATAATTATTCAAATTATAATTATAATTTCCATTTGGAGAAGCCAATTTCCTTTTAATTTCTATTTGTTTATCCTTAATTGTATTAATAACAACTGCCTGTTTATTTAACTCATTACCCATTTTCTCATGGTTACTTTTATCCATCTGACATTCTAAATTTGCATTTGTTTTAATTATATTAAATTCTCTTATTTCCTTAGTTTTAAAATTAATTTTATTCAGTATACTTTCTTTTCTTACCCTTATTTGATTGTTTCTTCTTCCAACTTCTCTATCCAAATCATTTCCATTGTCCTGTGGCTTAGATTCTTCCCCAGGCACATTTTCCCAATTATTCTTTGTAATTGTTGATTCCTTTTCTTTTGTTATGTTATTTACTCCCTCTTTTTCTTCTTGTTCCATTATTATTGATTCCTTTTCTTCTATTTGTCTTTCCTCGACGTGTACTATTTTACTTTCACTTATTATATTTTCTTTATTTATTTGATTGTTACTTTTTCTTGGTGCCATTTGATCCATTATCTCTTCGATTTTACTATCCATTCTTCTCTCCCAATCCTCTTTATCCTCTTGTCGTTGTTCCATAACCATTTGTTGTTATTTTATATCCATTATCATTTGCATCATAGCATGCATCATGTCCATTACCCTTTGACTGCTTCCTCCGTCGCCTCCTCCTTCATGCATGTAACTAGCGTTACCCATTCTTTGTTTTACATTTTCCATTTTAAAATTATATTATGTACTTATAATTTTATTAATAATTCTTTTCTTTACTCGCCAACACATTGGGTTCGCCAAAATTATAATATCGGCCCTACGTTGGATTGCGCCACAATTAGTGCTGTGGAATTTGCTTTTAATTGCTAATTAGATTTAACTTCAGTTGTGTTACCTTCCTTGAGCTCACTTCTCCAGGGTCGATCCTTTCGGATTCGGATAATATCATAAAATAATACAAGGTGTCAGACAAATTATACAAACATTTTCCCCCTTACAATTTTATTTAAAAAAAAAATCAACTTTACTAAGTGTAACGTTGAACTGTTAAATGCACAGCTACAAGGATAAAAAAGGCTTGGATATCATATGAAGATACAAACCATTAAAAAACCTTGAATTGAATAATCACGAGCAAAGATAACAAAATTAATAATATACAAGAAAATTTATCAGATGTCAACAATAATTTTAACCCAACACTCAAACGTCAAAATAAAGATTTGTTTATCTTGCGCGCGAAATCAAATTCTGACCGTCATGCATGCATTGACATGACATCACACAAACTTCTCCCCACTTTCCTGCGTATTGAAATATTTATGTGAATAAAAACCAAACTCCATAAAAACAGTCTAACAAATTTTCTAGATATTTTTCTGAATATATATAAAAAATTTTACAAAAGTTTACAAATTATTTATAGCGCTTTCTTCAATATATTAATAATAATTATAAAAGGTACCTACATTAATTAATGTAATACAGCACGAGAGATTCCTTTTCTTTAGATAGGTGTTTCAAATAAATTAAATTACAAGTATAAAAGACTTGTAAAACCACGACAAATTATTTTTAAACACAAACGACGCACCAGAAAACTATAACGAATTATCCAAGATATTATTTATATTAGACAAAATTAAGTCGTGTCTAATATTCACTTATAACGACCTATCTTCAAGGACATTAATCAATCTCTAAAATGAAAGTCCTGGAAACGCTAGCGCATCCCTACCTAAATAACAACTCAAAAATAATACTAAAATGTATATCTCTCAATACACGCTCTAACATCCAGGATGGCGCCAACTTTGAATATCAATCTAGCCCTGGAACTACAGTCATGGATAAAAATCAAACATTACAAAATTCATCTTAAAAAATTTAAATTTATATCGTTCCCCGTCTGAAATAAATATATAGACACCAAAATAAAATACATAAATTTATAAATGTTCTTCAAATAATGTTCAATATAGTTCTGCTATTTTTTTCTTTTTTCTGAAGAGAAAAATCCATGGCAATACGTATATAAACCAATCCCGATACCTGTGAGTAATATCAAGTGCCTGCAGTTGGCAATATAATATTTAGATGATTGCCATAATATTGAAAGAAAGAGACCGCGTTCAAGTCGAAGAGCAATCTGCTGTGAGTTAACATATGAGGTGCTAGCCAAAAATTCCCGGAATGTGAAAAAAACAATAAATCGTTCTTACAACTTATTCACTACCACCCCCTTCAAAGTACTTTCCTTCCGCATAAATACACTGATCCCATTGACGTGTTGGTGACTGGAAGCAGTGCTGGAAGTCTTTGCGCGTTAACGTGTTCGACATGGCCTGCGATTCAGTCTGAATCTCTTCAATCGTCTCAGAACGGGCCCCTTTGAGCTTCATTTTCAACTTCGGAAACAGGAAGAAATAAGGGGCAAGATCTGTGGAGAAGAGAGGGTGGGGTAGTACTGCCATCTTCGCTGAGGCTAGAAACTGACGCATAACAAGTGACGTGTGGGTTGGTGCATTCTCGTGGCGTAAGATCCACGAATTATTCCGCCACTTGGTAGGCCGCTTGCGTCGAATGTTTCTTCCTAGTCGATGAAGAACAATAAAATCAAATCAACAACTTGACGTTGCTTCGAACTTGCCGTGCTTTCTTCAGTTGTGGTGACGATGACATCTTCCACTGTGATGAGTGCTGCTTAATTTCAGGATCATACCCGTACACCCATGACTACGCGCCAGTAAACTTGCCAGCAATTCATTGGGAGCGAATAGGGAGACTTTGCGAACGGCACACATTGCAATGGCTTACTCTCTGATCTGTGCTGCTGTCTGATATCGAAGCTCTCACACCCAAACTAATAGATATTAGATCTACAAGATCTACTCCTAGTCTCTGGTTACCGATTCTTTCTAACATTGCCCCGCCGAATATCAAACGTCTCCCTGCAACCTAGAATTAATGGACTAAGATTATCAACAACATTGATCTTCCCATACACGATTATTTAGAGAGCGTCCCCAAGACCAGAAAAGGAGACCGATTTGGCTGGATACGAAAATTCAGCACTCCATCTATGTGAATGATTAGTGATAGCCATCCTCGAACAACATCCTGAATTGAGGAACAGATTTAATTTCTAATCTTTCAGAACCTCTGCCGCACGTTGGCAGTAGCCTCAATTAAATAGGTTCCGTACAGGCAACGAAAGGTGCAACTCAATTTTGTACAAATGGAAACTAGCAGATACTAACATCTGCGACTGCAGAAATGCGAAACAAATTATGGCCCACATTGCCCCACATAGTAAACAACTGCCCAGAAGAAGTTTCCCTGGTGGCACCCACAAGCTGAGCAAGGCAGCTCCTACAACACTGGATTGGTTGCAGAATTTAGATATTAGTTTACGAATTAGTTTTATGACTCCCTTTTGTTATAAAAGTGATTTATACACTTATCTAATTTTCGAGTTCGCTTCTCATACGAAATAAGTAAATCACGCAAGCTAATTTATCAACGTTGCCAAATTAAATATTTTCTTCAATCATTTATAGTTGCTGTGTATATCTTAAAAAATATCTTAATGATTGGAAAACTATGTAAAATTATTATATTAAGTAATTTTCGTATTTCATGCGAATAAAGAAAACTAATTTATATAAACTTACACAAATTACTGATTAAAAATAATTCTATTCAATAGATATATTTGTCAACAGATAATCACGAAAACCTACTTAGTTTAAAATAATTTAATAAATAATAAATTTCAAAATGTTAGTAATTATTTTGACGTTGAAATTGTTTTAAAGAGTTTTCTGGATATCAGTCACAGGAAACAACAAATCACGGTTTACTGACTCCCTGGGTATAATAACACCATAAAATATCACATCTAGTTTCATTGTCTGTTCATCTCTTGTTTTTGACCGGACATCCGCATAGAGGAAAATGCAACAGTAAATGTTGTATGTACTATACATACTTTAATGACCACATCTACCATAATTAATTAGAAATTTGCTTCATCGATTTTAAATAAAAGGGCTGTTTGGATATACATTGTTTGTCATAGCAAATGAACAGTGTCAGAATACAATGTACTAATTCAGATGTATATAAAAAAGCAGAATATGGCATGAATATTATATTAGGTTTATCGGAAAGTTCTGTTATTGAAATAAAACAAAAAATTAATTGTTGGTTAAAACTCAAAAAGGTAATAACGGTACCATAGCTTACAAAACTAATAATACGTTTGAACGATTTTTAAAAAACAATAAGGACAAAACGGACAAAAAAATCGAACTCGGGTGTCTATAGGTTGGCCTGCGAGTGTAATATGCAGAAAGCGGACTGAAGTGATTGAATGACCAATTGCCCCGATAAAACGTTGTGGCGGTATCATGTATAAGTATGCATGTTATAGCAGCCCCACTATTTACTTGCTCGATTGTATTCGTCGAGCAGATATTGTTATTTCCGTCGTTATAGTGTCTATTCATTCATAAAATTCTATTTTCTCTTTTTTCTCTATAGTTTCGTTTCCTTCAATGTGTTATTTGGTTACAACTTTTAGTATTTTAAAAAATCCGTTTTATATTGATATATTGTATATTTATCCTACAATTTTTTATAAATATTAAGTTTAATTTACTACCTTATTTTTGGAGTAGTTTTCGTTTCTTCTTTTTAGTCCATTTCTTTCTGTTCTTAGTGTTTCTCTTTATTTTCATTAACAATGGAGAATTCTCGTAGGTCAACCATGGTAGGATGGATTAGACGCCATACAGATTGGTTGCATATTCGTAATGATACCGAGATATATTGCAATGCGTGTTCATTGAGGCGTCCACAAAAGTGTATTGTGCAGAGGCATGTTTCTTCTAAAACTCATCTAGATAACATATTGCAGTGGAATGTGCTTTTGATTGCTTATTAATTAATCTTTTATTCACACTACAACTTATGATGCCGGCTGTACAGTCTAGTAGATTCCACGAACTCCCATCTCACGGATCGTTCTTCTCAGAATAGGTCCAGGTTATGTTAGAAGTAAAACAATAAATGTCAATAAAAGTCACGATTAGCTAATTTACAAATTTTTAATAAAAAAAAATAAAAAAAATCCCTTTACCGAATGTATAGGGTGCTAAAGCAACATTAACAGTAGCATTTGGAGGAAACACTCTTTGTGAATATGACTCGCACACAGAGAAAAACCCCCTGTGACTCTCGAACAAATATAAAACTAATAAATACTGGAGAAATTTGTCAAGTTTGACCTCTACTTTAACCCCTACAATATCAAATGTCAAAAACAACAAAGTTTTCAAAACCCGCGTAAATTGGCTTACAGTCATGCGCAAAATAAAACACGACGCAAATCAACCCACAACTTAAAAAAAATCCAACCTGAATATAAAACGTTGTAAAATATTATCCTTAAGAAAAAACTCCACTAACAAAAAACATGACAATTTTCTCTAATACTCATATACAATTTTAAATATCAAAATTATTACAAATAATACATAAAATATAATAATGAAAATAAACGTAGTATCAATTATATAAATTAAATATTTTTATCAAACTTACATAGATCTATGCACTGATAACACAAAAAAAAAAACTACGTGAGAGCTATCATACTTAGATCATACTAAAATCACAAACTCTCGCAAAAATCGAAGTAACATTACATGCACCTGAATAAAATGCATAAACAAAAATAAAACCCGAATTTACTAAAACAGAGAATAAAAATGAATTTCTTATTCTCTAACAACCCGGTCACTTTAGAAGTTAAGATATCTCTGCCAAAATGAAGTTCCAACATCCGCACGGATATCCCCACCAACTATAAAATCAAAAATATATAGAAAAATATACATCTTATAACAATACGATATCCGGAGTAGCGGCTGCTTCAAACATCTGACCAACCTAAATATACGAGGATGGATCAAAATTTCAAACATAATAAAATTCATCACTTAAAATTAAATATATTTATAACGATCCCCGTCTGAAATAAAATAAACATCAAAAATCGAAATAGACAAGTTTAATCAATGTACTACAGAAAAAAGTTTAATATATAGTTCAATTATTTTCCTTTCTTGTCCATGGAAAAATCCATGACAATATGGCCATCTGCACCTGACACTTTTAGCGAAGACTTTGTGAAGCTTTCATGGCAGCCAATATCCTATTCAAAAAATCTTAACAATCCAGTCCTCATAAGGTTTCTTACAAAATATACTGATCGCCATATACCGATGAATCTACTTTTACTATACTTTTACTTTACTTTACTTTACTTTTACGTAAATACCACTTACCAAAATGTTATTTGAGAACCATTGAAAAAATACGAATTAACCTATCTGATCTTTATCTTTGGGTAAGTGCAGACGAAATAACTGATGTAATGGGACGATATGTGTTAAATGTAGTTGTTGGTGTTCTTCATCCGACAACTTCATACCAACCATACTTAATTGCAACTAAAATATTGCCAGTCGTAAATGGCGAACCAGTTGCAGAAGTAATTGATCAATGTATTCATATCGGATAACAATTATAAAGACAAGATCCTATTATTTTTGACTGATACGGCAACTCATATGTTAAAAACAGGGAAGTTATTAAAGCAATCTTATCCCAATATGCTACACTTTACCTGTGCAGCACATGCACTACACAGAGCATATAAATACATCAGGGGTCATTTTCCAAATGTTGATAAGCTGAGACAAAAAGTTGATGCCATATTTATCAGAAATCCAGATTTGAATATATTATATCAATTCTGCACAGAGTCTATTGCAAAATCTATACATTCGAAGTATGGTGCACTTTTGCAACATTTTAATCACGCACCCGTCACCAGTTGTGTGGAACGGACATTTTCTATTTTTAAAGACGTTTTAACATCTAAAAGAACTTATTTAACACAGAAACACCTTGAACCAATTTTAGTTGTTCATAGTAATGTTTTACACTTTCAATGTTTCACAGAAAATACATAGTTTTAAGTTTTTTCTTTGTAAATTATTTTTATTCAAAATTCGATATGCAATTCGCTTGTCAGCATTACTTTTGTTTCAGCAGTAGTTGCTACCGGTTACCAAACCGATTATTACATTCGCTCTGTTGTGCATTGACAGATTCATATTAACTGCATATGATCGCTTACAGAAATAAACCTATTGAGAATACAAGGCAGACGCCTATGGGCTATGAATCATCAATCGCTCGAGTCCGCTCTCTGCTAGTATGTCTTATATTGGCCAAACTGGAAGAATCTTTGCCCGGCGTGCGTCCAAGGATCAAAGAAATTACAAGGATAAAAAATCAGATTCAACCTTTGCTAATCATTGTATAGAACATAACCACAATTTCAATAATAACTTTAAAATATTTCATAGTAAAAAACTTGATCTGTTAGAATTGTTAAAAATTTCTAGATATACAAAATTAGGGTTAGCTTTAAGCGATCAAATTGAACTATGTAACTATAAACTGTGATAAAACTTGTAATCTATTAGGTTAAGTATACAGGGTTAGGAAAATGTATGGATCCATTCGAATATCTTTGATGTGGCTGCTTAGATTTTAATAAGATTTTGCACAATTAATTAAATGCAAATCGGGGATTTGATGAATATATTTGTATCCGAGTCAGACCTCCGGTTTAGCCGGAAACGATGTTAACTTTTTTATTTTAAATGAAACACATATTTTGCGAATTTAAATAGAGCTCAGCTCTGGGTGTTCAGCAATAATAAGGTTTGATACCCTTTTGTTCAGCAACGACAAAGATATTTAATTAAAACTGATATTTTAAAATCATGTTTATGTTTAGTAAGCCATGAAATTAAAATTCAGTATTTAACTTAAACAGTCAGAATTAAATTTGTAGACGTCCAAATATTAATAATGGTTCAATTAGCTGAAAAAAAATTAATTTGAAATACTGATGATGATTGGTTTTGGTGACCGCGTCAGAACTCATGAAGAAATATGCGATTTATTTAACAATTTGCATCAAGATCGGCATCCAATATCACGAACTTTTGTTGATAAAACTTCAAGAAGTTATAACTTGACCGGAAATGTTAGAAATTTACCGAAAGGCGGACCATCAAAAGTCGTAACTAATTAAGTTATTGTTCAAGATATTGCTATAGCATTAGAAGAATTACTAGAAACTTCTACTACATCCCTGGTACTAAACTATGAAATAAGTTGCCGATCAGTTGCCAGAATATTAAAGCACGAAAAATATCATCCGTATAAACCACATTTAGTGCAAGAATTATTGGAGGGGTTTATGATCGTAGAATTTAATTTCGTGAAAGACTGCTGCCATGCGCAAGGTCTCTCCATTCGCTCCCCATGAATTGGTAGCAAGTTTATATAGTAAATTATTGTGAGTCTTCAGCTTTTAACTAGTTTTATAGAGGTACTGCTTAAATGTCAGAGACCTAACGTTACGCCCATATATTTAGGGTGGGGGTTGTGGTTGATCCGACTACCACCAAATTCAACATTTAACTCTGTTGGCTTCTTTGTTACACAAACGAAAGGCACGTAATTCGGATTTTGAAGGGCTTGGCTGTAAGCGCCATTTCTTATAATATTCATCTAAAGCTTGCAGATCTTCAGCAAGTTGTAATTCTTCAACCTCTAAATTCTTGGTTTGGGAGCATAAATCCAAGTCATCTGCATATAGAAATTGTCGTGATTTTGTGGGTGGGAGATCATTGGTGTAAATGTTGAACATTAGAGGAGCCAGCGCCGATCCTTGAGGAAGGCCATTTTTCAAGGTTTTGCCATTACTACAATTCGGCGATTGCTCGACATATTCTGGATAAGTTGGCTGTCTAATTTAGCACATGGGATGAAATTTTGAAATTTAAAAACCATTCCATTCTTCCAGATTGTGCCATAGGCACTGAACAGATCGACAAAAGCAGCGGATGATTTCAAACCCTTCTGAAGGTGCGTTGTTAACGCCAAGACTTTGTTGCAGCAGTTCCTTCCCGTTCTGAAATCGGCTTGCTCTTTATTAATAATCTCGTCGACGGCTTCTAAAAGATGACTGAAGTCGGCAATATATTCATCATGGCGAAAGTACTGCCACTTTTAAAAAATCACTCTCCCGTCAAATAATCCTCGTACATATATCGTGGTAGTAAGAACATATTTTGTTTACAACTAAACAGTATACTGAGTATAGAAAATGTTGGAATCTTAATTGGTTTGGATATTTATTAGTTTACAATCGCGATAATCATTTCTATTGAATATTATTTTTTATACATTGCATGTGAAAAGATGCAATGAAAGATCTCGTCCTCTCACAGAAATTCCTAATATATCGAAATATATTATTTATTATCTCATTAGCTTCGAGTATACTTGTTGAACATAAAACTTTTTATTACAAAAGTCATTTATCTAAGTGAATGAGAATGCTATATTTATCTTAAAGATTTTTTAAACTTTATTTTCTAAAATTACACTTCACCTACGTGTGATTATAATTTGGTTAGCGCTTACTAACGCAGTGTACTTCGCTAGAGTTGTAAACGTATACTGTAACCGTATGCAAAACAAAAATAATAGATTTCGCATTTGGCTATTAGGTCGAGCTAAGTAGAACGTAATATTATTGCTCACATATATATGTACCTACATATGTGTACATTCAAACTATCTGTTCAAATAATAAAAGAAATTATATTTAAAACTTTATGTCAATAGTTGCAAAAATAAATAGAAAGTGGACAATTGTATGATTCATTTAAATAAGGATGTAAGATCTGATCTTAATTTTAACATTACCGTATACCTAAAAGTTTCCATATTCTTGTTTGTCATCGAAAGTGTTTCAGAAGTTCAAACTTTACTGCACATGGTATTGTTTTAATATCTAGCAAGATATTTCACTAATGTTGGCCAAAATACTTTACATTTTCAAATTCAATTACAATATGGACTTAGTGAATTAGAAATTTAATTAAATTCGTCCTTTTTGTGCACATAATAAATTATAATTTGGGTAGTAAGTAAATTTATTTTTATCATGTAGGAGCTTATGAATATCAATATTGCTCACGTTAATACTTGATATACGAGGGCAATTTGTAAAGCATATTCCGTTTCCGCTTAGTGAGCAGAGGCGTTGGGATATCGGCGCAATCGCAACGCTGCGGTGTAGTCTGGTTCTATGTGAGTCTGGCAGTGCTAGTGAGAGAATCATTCGGACATCCTTACGTGCTATTTTGGTCGATTAAAATAACCGCTGCAATTAAAAATCCCGCCGACTGTGAATTGCGTGCTATTATCCGATTTCTGTGTGCAAAGGAAGATACTGACCATTTAGGTTACCACAAATTTTGTTCGCGATGGGTGCTAAAACTTCTTCCATAAAACAAAAAGAATGAGATCGGCACTAACTTTTCTGACACGTTATGATGTTGAAGGTGAAAATTTTCTAAACCATATCGTAACAGGCGATTAGACTTGGGTCGCCTATGTCAACGTTGAGACGAAAAGACAGTCAATACTCTAATTCGCCTCCGAGAAAACCTTTAAAGTACCGTGAAACTTGTGAAAGATAGTGACTCATAGTCACTGTGTCTTTTGGAACAAGAAAGGCATGGGAGCCAAAGATTTGAAAGCAATGAAGAGCTACAGGAGAGTTTTACAGCATGGTTTAATTCACAGGTGGCAGACTTCAATGAAGAGGGCATTAAAAAACTGGTTTATCGCTATGGCAAATGTCTCAATCTTAATGGCAGCTATGTAGAAAAATAGTTGAAAGTAGTAGCTTTAAGTTGTATATAATAAAAACCTCTTCATTTATTGGTGTTTTTTTAAATAACCAAACGGAACTTACTTTGCGAATCGCCCGTATATTTAGAAATTCTGAATGAATTCAGTTTTAATGGATCATGTAATGACCTTTATCAAGGTCGTCAAAATGCTATGTTTTTCGTCCGAACGAAAATCTATCTATTCATCTACCGAACAATACATTGGCTAAATTGGGTTGGAAAGTACTGCCTCACCCCTCGGGTATAGTCCGGACTTGACCCCGAATGACTATCATCTCTTTGAGCCACTCGAACAGTTCTTGGGAGACAAACGATTTGCCGCTAATGAAGAAGTGCAAGATGCAGTGCAAAATTGGTTACGTCGACAACCAAAGGAATTTTTTTCGACTGGAATACAGAAGCTGCCAAAGCAATGGATCAAGTGTATTTTTAAGGTTGGTTGTTAATTATAAAAAATAATGATGTATAGCTATATAATATTCATTGGTAGTTTGTGTCGACCAGAAAAAAATATAATGCAGTCAAATTTGAATCAGCCTCGTATTTATGGATAAACCACACTTTAGGTTACTGGCGTGGTAAAATATAGCCAATACATCAAGCTAATTAACGATAATACCGGGTGTCCCAACAAGGGTAACGAGGTACGGTATTAGGGAAACGGATGTACCTAGAAATTTGAAACAAAAAAATTGTTGAGTAAATCGGCTAAGAGAAAATGCTGGAAATTATTTTCGAGTTTCTGAAATGGCCTCCAGGGGGCGTAATTGCCATCCTGAATTTTAAACCCCGTTTTCTGCAAAATTTTCTTATATTAATGATAGTCATAGTGAATACTATTTTAAAGCTGATACAAATTCAAATATTTTTTGTTAAATGCTTTTTGCTCTATCTCTGAAAAGAAAGTGGTGGGGGGCGCTAGAATATTTTCGGAAAAAAATGTCGATAACTCTAAAAAGGCTTAACGTATCTTAATAAACTTGGAGTCGTTAAAAAGGGGGTTTCCTAGACTATCAATTGAATTGTGAGTGAGGTGATTGTGTTAGCTTACCTTGCCGCCAGATGGCGTTTTCTGACATAATCGCAAAAAAATTAACTTACTGCAAAAAAATTAAATGCAATGATATCACTTTTTTTACGTCATTACATAGTCAATCAAGAGCCTAACAAGCCAGTGAGAACCGCATCTCAATATCTTTATCCTAACCTAAGATATGAATAAAAGAAATTTATACTAAAAAAAAATTATATTTTTGGGAAGCATTTCCACTTTAAGGTTTGTTATTAATGTCTAATTATTCCTAATTTACCAAATAAAATGATAATTTATTATTTGGGATGCCAAACGATATTTTAAATCGAAATAAAATTTTGTTATTTATCTTTATTACTTTTTTTTACAATGCCTTTAAGGACACCATAGTGTTTAATATCTGATATTAGTACTACGTTGTGACCCGTTTTCAAATATTTAGTGTTATCACATATTTTTTTATTAAAAGTTAGGTTTTTTGTCAATAATCGATTGTTGAGTACCAATTTTATTAATTATTGACGTAATGTAAGTAATAAAATCCTCTGACAGAAATCATTCTTTTGTAATTATCAAGATTGCAATGAAAACAAATGTCGTTTATATCTGACATAACTCTACGCGTTTTTCATGTCGTTGCTTGATGATTGTCAAAGTGTGAAAGTCTCTTGATATCCTGTTTTAAATAGTCGGTTTAAATTTTAATATTTAAATAATTGTCTTACTGTGATTGTGTTTATTGCATTAAAAATGTCTTATTCAACTGCGGAAGCATACGTCATGTTGGACGTGTTTTTCCAGTGTCATCAAAACGCCTGTGTGGCTGAGCGTGTGTACGCAGCAAATTATCCCAATAGAAGACATTTTAGTAGAATGGTATTTAGACGCTTAAGTAGATGTTTGCGCGAAACAGGACGAGTTCATCCTAATCCAGTGCCTAGAAGAAATCGACATGCTAGGAACGAACAAAACGTCATTAATGTTCTTGCCTATGTTAATATTAACCCCCATTTAAGTTTAAGAAGAATAAGTTTGGACTTAGGAATTAGTAAATCATCGGTACAAAGAATCCTAAGAGATCACTATCTACACCCTTATCATATTGAACTACATCAGGCTCTTTTAGAAACTGATTTTGATAGGAGATTAGACCACTGTCATTGGTTGAATTCTATGATAGATAAGGATCCAGATTTTTTATCTCGAATATTATGGACCGATGAAGCTACTTTTTCAAGCAATGGAGGAGTCAATTTGCATAATATGCATTATTGGTCGCCAGTAAATCCACATTGGATGCGTGAGGTAAACTATCAAAATCGTTGGAGTGTGAACGTCTGGTGTGGTATCTTAGGCGATCGAATTATAGGACCATTTTTTTTTTATAATAATGTTAATGGCGAAACTTATTTGGACTTTTTAAGAAATCACTTGCCAATTTTATTAGAAAACGTGCCTTTACAAACGAGAAGAGATATGTGGCTGCAACACGACGGATGTCCTGCACACTTTTCTCAACAAGTCAGGAATTTTTTAGACCAAGCTTATCCAAACCGTTGGATAGGAAGGGGCAGTTTGTTTCCATGGCCTGCCAGATCTCCAGACCTTACTGTCCTTGACTTTTACCTTTGGGGTAGGATAAAAGATATTGTTTATCAGACTCGCCCTACTACCCCAGAAAACATGATTGATCGTATCCGAAATGCTGTAGCCAATATTTCAAGAGCTGAAATCAGCACGGCCGTATTAAATACACGACGCAGGATAAATTCCTGCATAGAAAATGACGGAAGGCACTTTGAACATTTATAAACACTTTTTGATTTTCCTTTCAATCAACCTTGTGTTTTATCGTTCTCAAGTTATTAGTTTCATAGATTCCATAATTTATTGTTATTATTTTATAAGCATTGCGGCTCGTTGGACTTTAAGTTAGTTTCCTTACTGTTCCCACACTTATTATTTTATAATTGTTTTGGCCTGTTGGCTTTCGAAGGTATTCTAAAAAAAAGTAATAAAGATAAATAACAAAATTTTATTTCGATTTAAAATATCGTTTGGCATCCCAAATAATAAATTATCATTTTATTTGGTAGATTAGGAATAATTAGACATTAATAACAAACCTTAAAGTGGAAATGCTTCCCAAAATGTAATTTTTTTTTAGTATAAATTTCTTTTATTCATATCTTAGGTTAGGATAAAGATATTGAGATGCGGTTCTCACTGGCTTGTTAGGCTCTTGATTGACTATGTAATGACGTAAAAAAAGTGATATCATTGCATTTAATTTTTTTGCAGTAAGTTAATTTTTTTGCGATTATGTCAGAAAACGCCATCTGGCGGCAAGGTAAGCTAACATAATCACCTCACTCACAGTTCAATTGATAGTCTAGGAAACCCCCTTTTTAACGACTCCAAGTTTATTAAGATACGTTAAGCCTTTTTAGAGTTATCGACATTTATTTCCGAAAATATTCTAGCGCCCCCCACCACTTTCTTTTCAGATATAGAGCAAAAAGCATTTAACAAAAAATATTTGAATTTGTCTCAGCTTTAAAATAGTATTCACTATGACTATCATTAATATAAGAAAATTTTGCAGAAAACGGGGTTTAAAATTCAGGATGGCAATTACGCCCCCTGGAGGCCATTTCAGAAACTCGAAAATAATTTCCAGCATTTTCTCTTAGCCGATTTACTCAACAATTTTTTTGTTTCAAATTTCTAGGTACATCCGTTTCCCTAATACCGTACCTCTTTACCCTTGTTGGGACACCCGGTACAATATATTACGCGGTAAGCGCCCATATATTCCCGGTGTGACAGAAAAAAAAATTTTTTGAAAACTGGTAATTTTCAAATTTAAATATAACTTCCACAACCTCAATCTATTTATTACAATGAATAATTTTATACGTGTTTGCATTACTGTTGTTTGCAACTCAATATCGTTATGAAAATGACGAACCCTAAGACATTTTTTTTTAATAGGAAAGCAAATAGTCATTAGGAAATATATCGGGACTATACGGTGGTTATTCAATTTCTTGAAATCTATATTCGCAAACAGCAGCAATCTGAACGGACGCATTTTCATGCAGTAATCGAATATCTTTCGACTATTTACCTGGATCTTATTACGAATTTGTGTCTCAATTTATACAAAAAACAAGTATTACATATGCTATTAACGCTTGTAATGAGATATTTAACGTAAATCAGTAAGATGCCCATATAATTCCAAAATGTGACAAAATCTTTCTCGTTAATTAAACGACTTTTGCCTTTATGCAACGAGGTATGATTCTATAGACTCCCTTTGGATAGGGGATTACAATACAGAAACATGTTTCATCTGCTGTGACAATGAACATATTTCGTTTGTTTAAATATTTTTCATAATGAAATCGGGCCTCATCAGAAAAGAATTACTTACAAAGGACGTCGTTCTTATTCAAGTTATAACATATAACATTAATTTTACTGGCAAGCTATATAAACATAACCAAAAGTACATATAAAATAAAAGTTACTCATGATATTGAAACTCGATCGTACCTATATAAGATAAGTAGATATGTCATTAAAAACCTACTCGATTGGTATTTATTCTTGCTAATCGTTTCTCTTACATATTTTTTTTGTATAAATTGAAGGTTATTAATTGCGAAATATTTAAGAATAAGAGAATGAATGCATGTTATTTAGATTGTGAACATTTTACGCAATATAAAATAAAAACTTGTTTTAAGATAATTAATTTATATATGCCTGTAGACAATTGGGTATTATATATAGATTGATTGATTTTGATTTTGTACAGTCTGTACAAAATTTGATTAATTTGAAAATTTTAGAAAAATTAATTCATAAAACCAAAAACTCCATTCTAGGAAAATGTATATATGAAACACTAAGGGCTGGTTTATTCACCTTCCACTAAAGTATCGAGTAACGCTACTTGTAAGATAAAGCCTTACTTGCCAGATTAAGTGTTTATTCACCGTCAAGTAAAATTTAACCGCCCAGTAAAATTACTTACTTGGCAGAAAATTTACTTGCTGCTCATCTACCCTATAAAGTGTCAAGTAAGACTAATATCATGCTGTTTGTGAACTGTCATGTAGAAAATTAAGTTATTGACAAGTAAAATGGATCTATTTGAAGACATTGACGATATTTTAGACAACGATTTTGTGAATATTAATAATTTAGTGAATCGAGAGAGAAAACCCTATCAAACACGCAATCGATATCGAATAGAAGACAATTTTAATAAATTTGATTTGTTCGTTTGTAATGTTTATTACATACTGTGTGTGTGGTAAATAAAGTATTAATGTTCTAAACAAAAATTTCATCTTTATTTCACATGTAGTCATAGTAAATTATAATATGATGCTAGACATAAAAGATATATTAAAAAAAAAACTCTGTACAAAGTAAATATAATAATAAAACAACCAATATTAATACAGAATATATATACATATATTTATTTACTTGTATTGAAAATACAAAAAGGGGTTGAATAACAATTTTTTTGATACTTCTGACCACGCATCCTCCTTTTGTTTCCATGTTGTACTGTTAGTCTTTTTGCATTTGATGACATTCTTGTACTTTAAAACTAGGTCAACTAAAATTCTTGATTCCTCGATAGAGAAATTAGCCGATCCCCGTTTCTTACTTTCCATTTTCTATGAAATTAAACAAGTTTTGACAATAAAATGCGAACTGTAGCCTGGGATTAGGTCATAATTTAGGTAATAATATAACATACCTTTTTTATATTAAAATATGTATTTTATATTAATAATGTTTATGAAAAAAGTAAAAATTGACAACACGTGATAACACACAACAAACGCTTGAGATTTAAGGTTATATTAGATGCACTCAGTTGTCATGCCGGCAACTAGAATTTCAAATTACCGAAAGCTGTACATCCTTCTCTATACCATGTGTTAGTGGTATGTTACATCTTTCTCTATTTTCCCCTAACCATACTACTGTTGTAAAAACATCTAGTTCTTTCCAGTAACTAACCGACCTTTAAAATTATATGAATAAACCCAAAAATAGTAAATGTGCCAAGTAAATTTAATTGTCAAGTAACTAAGAGGTACTTTACTGGAAGGTGAATAAACCGGGCCTAAATAATTAATAAAGTGTTCAATTTCCCTAATTGTCAACTACTGCTTTACACGAAATGCTATCAAATTTTCAGGGTAACTAGTCGTTAAGGATCGCTATATCATTCTTCTATTGCGGGAAAACTGTTTGGTGATATAGCTATGGTTTTCATGGAGTTTTTGCTTTATAATGATACACACGTTTACAATTAGATTTTCGGAACGGCATTCAATCGTTTGAATAGCATTTACTATTTTTTATTCAACACACAGTCTACTGCGATGTTTCGGATCAAGAAGCCTTTCGCGATGGTTTTTGACAGCAACGATTTTGTAACATACCGCGAAAAATATCGTTACTCTCACGTAATCTATTCCGTAAAGGCATCAATCTCATATTCATTAACAATTCTGCTTGTCTTTCTCGCAGTGTTAATCCATTCTTTTTAAAAATAAATCAACAATAAACCCTATCTTGTCTTGTTGTGGTTACACGTGATCTGCCTCAATCTGGGATATCAGCTTACTGTCTTTGATGATTTATATCGATTAGTTCATAATCTTATGAACCCCTATGACTTTCTTAAATTCTGCGGTTGCATTTCCACTCATTTTTAACTCTTCTGGATGTACGCACAAGGAAACCGCGTCAAAATATTTTGCGTATACAGATCTCATTTTAACATAAAAGTGTAAAAGAATATCTACCTTCGACACAATTTACCACACGTATATTTATTCCACACAAGTTACAACACGCATTAGTGGGAAATCCCTCTGCCTGATAATATCCCCAATTATCCCCTCCGCGCTTTTTGTGGCAGGTAATCAGTGACTACTTATTATTATACAAACTGCATGTATTACACTGGTTATATCAAGAAAAAATAAAGATAAATAAAAACCAAATTGTATTCGCTCAGCTTCAAACACATGTATTTTTAAATAACATATTTTTACATATTTTTTTAAATTATACAGAGAGCCTATAAAGTTTCAAAAACTGGATTTATTTGTTACCCCATATACTCGTATATTCAACGATTGATTTTACTGTGGATAAAAAATATCACAGAAGAAAGTATAGTAAGATTCAAAGGACGGACACCAATAGAGCACTTTACTACACCAAGGTAAAAATGTATACCATTGCCGGACACACCAATTGAGCACCAAGGAACAAACGGAGACCGACCAATTGACCACTTTAGATTAGTCAATTGTGCACTTTATTACTAGTTTGTTAGTGAACAAACTAACAAGTTAAGTGGTGCTGAATAGTGCAAACACTTACCTTTCTCGGTCTAATAAAAATAAAAAATTCATAGCAGGCATTTTTTAGTAGGAGGGCAAACAAATTTCTAGGGTTTCCAATAATAAACGGATTACAAATTGGTTTTTAATGATATCCTTATGCCCGTTTACACCGTTACATTCTAAAGCGCAGCTTAACTGGAGGGCACCGAGTTCGTTCCCAAATCCGCAGGTAACAAAATGATATAGACCGAATTCGTTCCGGGGTCTTAGCCGAATTCGTTCCCAAAGTTGTAGGTGTATACATTAGAGGATTAAATGATAAATACTCAAACCATAGCAAACATGTATGTATTCAAATACAATATACAAAAATATTTACAAATATACATATTATAACAAATATATACACACGTGCAATCTCGTGGTTATTGTCGGTTACACATATTTTAAGTGCATGGCACTTTTTAAAATAGTCAAACATTCAAATACATGTACATTATATGTACATATTATACAGCAAATATATACAACGTGCAAAATTATGTCAAAATATTTATTACCTTTATTCACTTTTCGTTAATATTATGCACATTTGCATGTATTTTAAATCTGTGTGAAATAGACTGCACAAATTGAAACCTATTAATTTTTCCATTTATAAAATCTTTAATTTTCGTATCTACAAACTCCGTTCTTTTTATTAGTGAATGATCATACACTGGTTTCACAACGGCGCTACTTTTTTGTTTTATATACGAATCAATTTGAACATTTTTTAATACACTAAGAAATTGGTGAATGTTAGGATGTGGTGTGTAGAAGTGTGATAACCCAATTAAGCAATGCAGTGTACCTTTTATCTAAGTCAAGGCGCGGCTCGTGTTTAATGCATGTTATATCCAAACATGACCTCGCCCGACATAACTTACATACACAAGCATTCGCAAGATACGTTACACACTTTCAACACTCTTGTTTATTTAGAGTAAGGACATATAGTCGAAAAGGAGATCACTCTAACATATATAAGACATCCCATCCGGAGTCTTATCAGAGTCAGTAGAGACACAGTAGAGAGTCGACACAGACACAGTCGAGACTCAGTTAGAGTCTCTTTTCGACTATCGTCTACATTGTTAATTATGTAATTACCATCTTGTTAAATAGTTATAAGTGTTGGTTTATAAAACTATGTTAAACCTATCATACTTGTGCATTATTTAACGCTACGACGATATCTGCGTGAAGACTCACCGATGTGGCCCCCAGGGCCAGGGCTCACATCACATGGCGGTCCTTGCCAGCCCCTAAAGGCATAGGACGTGGCGATCCTCCAGCCACATAGGACCTTTACAGAAGCATGAGTTGTATTTAGCGTGAAAAGATTCGCACGCATTTGTGTTTTTTTGTGTCGACGACGACATTTCTGCCCAAATTTGTGATGGAAAAGTAGCATCCTCAGAAATATATGTATCAACTAAATAGTCTAAAAATGATATTACACTTGCGTTGTCTGGTCGCAACGACATGAAATTTTCAATAAAACATTCTTCAACGTCCTTAGGGTTTAAAAGGGAAGACCAAATACGTAGGTTAAAAAATGTGATGTTTCCGAGTCTTTATTCCGAAATTCAGTGGAGATACCAAATTCTTGAATTTTGCGCCACCTGTCAATAATTGGAAAACATAAATATTAAAATTAATTATTTTAAGAAACCACAATAATTACTTACCAAGACTGACCTAAATGAAAACGGCATCCTTTAATGACAGTTGTTGGAAAAACAGCAGAAATAGCTTTATGAATCGCAATTTCAAAATCTACCGTAAATAGTTTGGGAAAAAAATTATAACCAAGTTTTTGGCATCTTGCACCAAATAACGAAACGCCGATTGATAAGTTTCAAATCTCTTATTTGGGAGTAAAAAATACGCGAGAGGTATATAGTGGTTATTCTTGATTCCATAGATCGTGAATAGTTGTAGAAAAAATCAAGGACAATATTCAAATGTTCCATCTGCATATACTGTTGTTATATTTTCGCACATAAATTCTAAATTTGTTTTACATGAAAACATTATGATGTGATTTTCTTCATCGTTCACATATAAAAATCTTTCCTGTTTATTTGTTTCTATTGGCAGTTGCTTTAACTGTTGATGTATGTCGTAAACATTTTTTGGTAATTTTGGTAAAACTGATTTTCTCGCTTGGTATATATTCTTCCTAATACAGTTCACGTCATTAACAGTAAGTGTCTCAATGTGCCTATTTTGCAGTTCTTTATGTACAAGTTTCATAGGACGTTCGCACAAATCATCAACTGCTTTACGTTTCAGACCGTTACTTAATATATTTCTATTAATTATTTCAGTTGTAATTTGATCGTGACTATGTATTGCCGACATTTGCACTACATTGTTGTCGGCACCTTCGGTTTTTACAAATTTGTTTTACAACGCGATGTACAAGTCCATCTTTTAATACCATTGGCCAACTCTTTATGAAATGTAAATTTATAACCATCCAACACCAGCATTGTTTTTCCTTTTTCACTTTGTTCAAACTGTACAACACTCATGGCTTATTAGTTATTATTACTTCAACTTACAACGTCAAAAGTAAAACTGATTGTTATTGCAAAATATCTTACCAGGTAAACTTTGACAAATTTAGGAGTAATTGGAGGAAGGGATAATAGCACGCAATGTTTGCATATTAGTTTCTGATCGGGTAATGAAGTTCTCATTATATATACATAGCATTTACTCTATCTTATAGTTTTATTATAAATGTGTTACACTTAAAATACCTCATTATCTCTTAATCCTCTTAATGTATACACCGGCAACTTTGGGAACGAATTCGGCTAAGACTTCGGAACGAATTCGGTCGATATCATTTTATTACCTGCGGATTTGGGAACGAACTCGGCTCCGCCGGCTTAACTAAGGGTATTCAAATAGATGCTAATAATCATTTTAAACTAAAATAAAGAAATTAACATTAGGGGTCGTCCAACATTAAAAAAATGCTGAATTCACTTGTCTCAAAGAGTCGCTGTGGAAAAGTACCTGATTTGGTTGGTGTCCGTTCGCCTGTCTATATTTATTACATCGTGAGCTTGGTGTCCAATTGGCACGCGCCGGATTCAAAATATTTTAAAATCACTGCAATTAACATTAAGCTGATTATAAGGAGTACCTGCTGTGAGTTTACCTGTGGGGTATGAAGCATTTAGAAATAGTATTTGTCTATCAGGAGTGTATTCCGAAAAATTGTAAAGCGGCAACAGGTGCTGTTTTAAATAATCAATATTGAAAATATTAATCATCGAAGTCTATGATATATATGAACATTTTAGTGGGAGAATTATGATACAACTATATCTTCTGTAAAAGATTCAAAATCCACTTCACTCACTTGCTTCACAAGCCCATGACCGCCACATTATCATTGGCAGAATTTCTAAGTACATATAAACAGGTAATTAAAATCTCATCCACAAATAGCTACAAAAGTTTTTCAATTAACTATTTAGAAAATTGAACGCCAAATTCATAATGAAAATTAACAATACATTTGGAACAACATATTTAACAAATAATGACTTTTATAATAAAAATCAATTAATCGGATCATTACTTGATACACATTTCTATACATCCCCGTCCCTTTTAATCTGCCCAGAAACTAATAAACTAATTAGTTTATTAAATCCAAAGGACAATATTGTAAAATCGGGCTTGAGAATATTCCACCTTAATGCGATCCTGCTATATTTACTACTGCTGTTTACAGATTCCATTCGATTAATCTTTAAAATCTCATTACCTTTATACAAGTCATTTAAATTATCTTGACGAGAACTATACCTACGGGCGATAGTAAACTCGGACACTTAACAGAACATGTACTAATCCCGCAGGTAAACTGGGCCTGCCAGAAATTTTCTTTCATAATCTTCATAGGTAAACTCGGGCGGTAGATACTTGGGCCGCCCAAATACTTACCTGGTATTTTGATCCTAATTAGAGATTAACATTATTTCATCGTTTCATATTTTTCAATAAAAGGGATTAAGAAAACAAATATCAAAAGTTGGTAAGTGCACCTATCTATACGTTCTATTGCTTAGCTAAACAAAGTCATTACTTAAATCTGTCATACATATTTTCAAAATGAAATATATGTAAGGTTGCAAAGTATTCACCAGCCATATGTACCTAATTCGGACACTCGGAAAAGGCAAAAATACCTTCAAAACAAAATTAATGATTTCAATAAAATGGGAAAGTGTCAACGTTAGAATTTCTTAAGTTAACTTCGCAATATTATAGTTACACTATGTAACTATCTAATATTAAAATATATTTTGAATTTGTATATATAAATAAATTTTTATGATGTCATATGCATTTGTGATTTTATTTAACAAAATTAGTATATAGAGTTATTGAGGTAACCTCAGCCGCTTTAGATAAGTGTACTATTCGGCTCAAATAATTACTTATACAGCTTAAAACTTATTTTGACCGCGGAGGATTAAAATATTTAAAGCGGCCGAGTTTACCTCTGCCCATACCTACACACATTTTTATGTTGAATTAAAATTTTGTGAATGATAATGATCCAACTGTATTTAAAATTTCCGATAATAAAAAAAATACCAGGGAATATATTTTTTTTTAATATTAAATTCACGTTACCGTTCAAGTGTACTGAAGGGTTTTAGACGTAACCATTGTAATGTTTACGACTAAAGCTTTCAAGGCCTATTACAGGTATTTATTATTGTTATTTAATCCACGGTACGTGTTTATAATATTTTTTTTTAATATAGGTACATAGTCACTTTTTATAATCGCTTTTTGAAGATCATTAGAAGTACGCATACAAATTGTTTTTATAGAAGTAAGAGTGCCAATTTCCTGTTCAAATTTCACTAAATTCTCCAGCATAATCTGATTTGGAGATTACATAGAAATTTATTCGTTAATTCTTGTAAGATACTATTGTAAAATTTGTAAAATTATCCTTGTATCATCTGATACATGCGATATATTGTACCTACTATAAAGTAATAAAAATGTGATTCCTTAATAGATACTAACTCGCAACTTGTACTACACTTCCAGTTCAAACTTGTACAAAAGATATCCTCTTAATGTTGAACCAACCAAGTAAGATTTATTGCTTCAAATGCATTGTATAGTATTTTCATTTTTTCTTTGATTGAAAAGTATTTTTACATATACAAAAGTGATATATCGAAAAAATGTTGTAACATTTTGAAGCTATAATTATTTTAATTGAAAATCTCCAGGAAAAATTATCAAATTTTATAACGAGCATTTTCAAACGATAATTTCGTACTTCAAGCGCAGCTTAAGCCGATAAAAATCTTCTATCGACTTCGATGTTTTACAGTGCGATATAATTTCGTTTTGGCCATGAATCTTTAAAATATTAACTTCGTACAAGGAGTCAAAGAATAGCTGTTAGAGCTGTTACTAACATAGCTTTGCGATTGTACACAACATAATAGAGGAAAATCGCCCATCTTACTATTCACTTGAATCGAGCGACTCTAGGCATTTGTATGAAAGTGATTAATATTTTGCACGATAATTTGTGTGTATGGAAATTATATACTGTTTGGATATTTCACAACCAAGTACAACCTCAATAAACAGATTGTATCAATTCATGTAAAGTCATTTTGCACGCTTTGCCAACACGCTTTTGGCGCTTTCAAAACGAGGCTGTTTCAATAAAAATTATTCACGATAAAAGCCGTAACAAGAAAATGGTCGTTAATTTCTTCGATATCATTGGACACTTTCCGGCTATAGCCCTTTGTTACTATATTGCCATTGCAAGAGTCATATTGCTTTATGATAACGCTCGCTCAAATACCCTTGCACGAACATTGGAATGTTTTAAACAAGCAAATCATTGAATTGAATATCCGTCATACTTTTACAACCTAGAACCTAATGATTTCTTTTTATTCACACAGGTTAGAGTCAAATTGTGGAAGACGCGTTGAACTGCAATCATGCTGTCGATGTTTTCAAAATAAAGATAAAACAGTAAATACATACATATAAAATATTTTGAAAACCAGTTTCTTGGAATGTAAAAGTGTTTCATTGTAATATGGAATATTTCTAAAAAACGAACCGAAAGTCTCAAAATAAAATATAATTTTCCAATATTAGGCCCAACAATACTAGGGCCTAATAACAATAATTTATTCTACTTGCCCAAAATAGTCCAAATCCAATTACAGAATATGACATAGACAAAATTAATACAACAAAAAATGCGAAACCTAAAAATACTGATAAATAACAATATATAGAGTTGAGGTACTCAAAAAACGCTACGACAACGCTACGCCCCAACGTCTATACCAAGCATTTAAAAAGAACCTGGTTGAAGGTGTCGAACCCTACAGCCCAAATCTCGTTCCATGGGACTTTGCATCGTTCCCCTACCTGAAGAGCAAACTTAAAGGAAAACAATGAGAATCTTCTTAGAACCTTGGAAAGCGACTACTTTCAGAAGTAGGGAACATGATAACAAACAAACAAAATATTATTGATTTAAAACATTATTTATAAATCTTTTTTGCTGCTTTTGTCTATTATGTAAGGTGCAGCGTCACTAAGTAAAAACAATTTTTTTTCGTCAGGTACTTTATTGGGATACAGTATGCCTAAAACAAAAGAAATATGCAAACAGTTGTACAATAAAGATAACTACACTTACGCATGCTATCGTTAAAATATTTTGCAATTGTTTGGTGGCTTGTTTTTTCCAATTGCTTGGGAGGCCAACAAATACAGCATTCCAGTTTCATCGGTTACTAATTTTTCTACAATTATATTCGCTATATAGCGACCCTAGCGGTCTGTTATTCCATCAACGCAGTCCATGTAAAATTGTCCCCGATTTCAGCACGTATAGCTTCAATGCTCTGAAGAAAAAATGCTATTTGTATGATTTAATAATTAAAACTATATATTCATACTGATTGGTAACACAAATGCAAGAGTTCCAATGAGAAGCCAGATTTAGTGGGTCCGTTTTTTGGATTAATGGTTTCCAACGAATTTGATATTAATTGTTGTTTTGCAGTTTAACCTTTGCATTAGATACATGCACCGTTGTCTGCAAATGTTGCTTTACATGAAACCTTTCTGTCGCATTAATCTGAAATAAAAAAGGACAATTAAAATCTCCCCTGTATCAAATATTAATGAATGGTGATATAAAGAATAGCTGTTTTCATTATCGGACACTGCGTTTGCGGTAAAAGGTAGCATGACTGTGAATGAATAAAAATAAAATAATTAATAAAAACATAATAATTGGCACACTTACATTTTTCTCACCAACTTGACGTAGGTTTCCATCTCCGTTGTTAAATTAGAATCTAACTTTGCGCACTGGCTATAGTTGGCACTTCTTGATTGTGTGTCTGCTGGCATTTTTTAAATTCAAAATCACTTGAAACGCAGTCGATGCTCTTCACAAATCACAATAGGTTTGTTGCAACTACCGGTTTCGTTACGGTACGCCTATCGTTTGGTGATCGACGTAATAATCAGCTTTGTTCTATCCTATGATATTGTGTGATATTGTTATTGCCAACTGTAGTTCTCACAGAATGAAGTATGTAATGCGCATGTCAGTACAAACGGTACATGCTTCAGTCTATGAACTATTTTGACCGTCCTGTGACTGGTTTGTGTACCATCAAAATTTAGTTGGAACACTTTTGGTATCGCTCAATGTACGGTCTGAAATGAACGCTTTTTCCGAATAGCTTTTCCTTTCTGCAATTTATTTCATAAATTTAAAATGTGCATTTTTCTTGGAAATATCTTAAAATTTTTAATTTAAAATACCATAAAAGGCAAAAAAAGCAAGAAAAATAGGAAATTTCTCAAAAAAGGCAGAATCCTAAAAAAATGCAAAAAAGGCAAAGAGGCAAAATAAGGCAATTTGCCTAACAATCCTAGCTCTAATAATAATAATAGCTACGCATAATAGGTCATGAAGGATGATGTGTTGTGTAAGATAGCAGGTCCGTAATATGGGTATATTATTACTAGAGAACGGACACGCTTACCACATGACGCAAAGCCCAGTGCAGTACTGGCGAAAGGCTGTATTTCTAAAATATTTAATTTTATTTATATAATTGGAAAACGAACGGGTGGTGATCTATAAAATTACGAAATACATATTTATTTGTTGAAAAGTTGTATTTATAAAGTTTTTAATTTTATTTATATAATTGGAAAACATACGGGTGGTGATCTATCTATCTAAAATTACGAAATACATATTTATTAATTAATTTTATTTATATAATTGGAAAACAAACGGGTGGTGATCTATAAAATTACGAAATACATATGTATTTGTTGAAAAGTTGTATTTATAAAGTTTTTAATTTTATTTATATAATTGGAAAACATACGGGTCGTGTTTTCATTTCTTTTTCAGCTTGATTTTTTAGTCTATAATGTGAAACAATTTGACTTAAGCTGTCTAGTCAATGAACGGGCTTGATATATCAGCTTCAATATAAAGTAAAGTAACAATATATTCATATCTTTCTTAAATTAGAAAAAGAAAAATTAATACAAAAACAATTTGAAAGATACTTGAGTAGATAAAACCTCACCTTTTGTATAAAACGAAAACATTTTTAATAATATAAAAAAATATTTAAATAAATCGGCTGTGGGGAACACAATACAAGTACATATTTTTATGAAAATTGGTATTCAGATACACAGACACGTGCTTCGGCCTATATAGACTCGTCAGTGCGTTATGCTGGGATTCGCCATAACGTTGTAATGGAACACTGCATTTCCGTGTCGCCTTTAATAAGCCTCTCCCATAAACTCGACAAGGTAGGAACAAGATTTTGTCTATACATATTATAAATTTTTTGACGAATAATATCAACTTGCTAAATTGGAATCGTCTTAGAAGATCCTTTATCGCTTCTCTTTTTCCTTGTTTTAACACCATATTTGACAATTTGTAAATTGTTTCACAAGGTACTTCTGTTAACTTCGAAGTCATTTTTATAATATATGACTTAGCAGTAGATTCATTTTTCCATTTTAAATTATTATAAACATTTAAAACTATTTGCTTGGCCTAAATTCCTAAACTCTTACTTTTTTGTCGTCGTGAAAATTATTATCTTCTGTCGATAAATCAACATCATTACTCTGTTTTTCATATTCTTCTTCATCATACCAAGTGATCACATCTTGATCAGTTTTTAAAACAGAATAGAACACCTTCGCAAACGAAAGAATACTTTTTAACTGGAGAATTATACAACTTTTATATATAAACCATGAAGGAATAAATTGTTTTTGTATTATACAGTAATTGACTACGGTAACTACCTAATTAACATAATAGAAGAGATTTTAATTTCCCTAACAAAATCCTACCTGTTAATGGGAACGGTCACAGGGAAAGATATTAAACAGGGCTAATCAAGTAGGTATTTATATTATTCACATTAATGTATACGTATTTATGAAGTTTCAAACAAACAAATTACATTTCTGAGTTATACAAAGAATTCAAATAAATTTTACCTCAAAGTAGCCCTTGGAAATTATGATTATGTCTTAGCGTGTTACTAATTTTAATAGGAATTTTGTTGGTTATGAGAGGAGATATTTGATTGAAATGACAAATGTCAAAATAATAAATGAACATTTTTAAGTGAATGAAATATGTTTATTTCCAACAAACAAGCAAAATTTTATAAAAATTGTTCAAAGTGTCCACCACCTTGTTCGAAACATTTCTCACATCTTCTTCTAATGGAGGAAAAAGTGTTTTGTAGTATCGCATTGTCAATTTCATTAATTCTTTCAGCAATTCTGATTTGAAGGCCTGCAAGATCAGGTATCTGTACTTGATAAATTGAGTCCTTTAAGAATGGCCATAAAAAGAAATCACATGGGGTAATGTCACAAGATCTTGGTGGAAATTCATGTTCAGTGTTTAAACTTATCAACCGATTTTGAAAGAATTGCTGCAGAATATTAATTGTTTCACCTGCTGTGTGTGCTCTAGCTCCGTCTTGTTGAAAGTAACCCTGTGTTATTTCTTCGTCGTCAAGCTGTTCGATAAATGGCATAATAATTTCTTGTCGATACTCCCTGTTTCTCTGAAAACCATAACGGAATGTGTCACTGTGTGCCGAAAACTGTCATAATCAAAGATGACGTTAGGGAACTCATTTCTAAATTCTTCTAAACAATCTTGAAGAGAATACTGCCATTGTCCGTCAATCTTACGTCCGTTTCGAAAATAAGATTCTAGCAGAATGATTTGTGTTGTATAGTAAAAACCATGTTAAATCAATTTTAAATTACAAAGCAATTTTTGTCAACTATGCATCTGTCTAATTGACAACTAATGCAAATTTAAATTATTAATAATAACAATCATACGTTTTTAAAGGAATGGCTTACTAGAGGCAAAGCTTATTTGAACGCTTTTTATATACTTATTGTTAGTAATAGTCCCTAATACTTTCTATAACGGTCCTTGTATTTAAAGTCGGGCAGACCACCTGCTTTGTAATCGCTGTGTAAACATATCGTACTTAACCCTGCAATACAATAATTATCCAAACCCTTAAGCGTTTATTATTAGGTGAAAAATATTATACACAAATATTAATCCTATTTAAATCGCTTTATAATGCTATACAAAGGTTAATGGCGGTATATATTGAGATCGTCTGCAAATATGTAGTAATTTGTTCAAGAAAACAACTGATGGTAAGTCATTACTCATTAATAATGATAATATCATTATGATATTGAATGAACAAATAACTTTCTAAAGTATGTTCGCCGTATAATAACAATTCTTAAAACATTAAATAATTACATTTTATTTAATATTCAAACTATATAATAAATTGAATTTTCTACTACATATTTTGTTTTAAATTGGCCAATCTACTGCACGGCACATAACCGCGTGTCTAAGTTAATTGTTTTTTACAAACAATGTCTTTAGTTTTATTACCAGGCGCTTACTAGGCCTACTTCCCAATAGATATTTATTTTTCTCAAGTCATTCGCAGTATTAATTTTTAAATAACAGCAGTTGAAGTAAAAGTAAATGTATTCATCCGTTTATTTAATTGTCTAATGCATTGTCCCTCTTATATGTTAAAGTTGAAGAGCATAAAATAGTATTCCCGATATATAATTGTAGCAATTAAAAATCAATCAAATACTGACGACACCGGGTTTCTACGTATAGATTATAGTTTGCCATTGAATTTATTACATTCGATTTCTTTTATTAAAATAAAAAAATGATTTTAATTCTAAACCAAATTTCATTTTTAAATTATATAATGTTAAGAACTTCATCTCTTATGAGTCCTACGAACTTCATCTCAATAATTTCGAGGAACACTGAAATTATTAAGATATGGGACTAAGTCGCTGCATATGAAGTGTTGGTTTTTTATTTTCGTGTAGTAATAGTGAACAATATTGTACAATATTTCTGATAAAAAAGAAATACGTAATGTAAGTTAGTGGCTTTTGTAATATGTGAGACTGACCTATTTAGTTGGAGTATTTACTCATATTTTTTAATTATACATGATACAGATAAGTACCCGTGAAATATGCATTGTAATTATATATCAATTTAACCTTGAAAATAGTGCGACAGTCGAAACTTGTAACATAAACAGTTTAAGATGAAACCACTAAAACCATTACTATACAACGTTGGCTTGAGATATTTCGTGATGGGCATGTGTCGACAGTGAAGTTTTAAATACTTTAATGGAATAAGATGCAAGTGACATCTAGAGACAACTTGCAGACAAATTCTTTGCGTCTTCAAGCAAAAAAAAAAAAATGGAGAAGTGAGTAACCTCTAACTTAGAAAAATAGTATAAATCGATTAAATGCGTGTTTCTGGCATTTGATAAGGCAGTATGCGGAAACGACAATCAAAGGAGAACATTTTAATAGTTAAATAAATTAACTATTAAACATGCGCCAAAATTTTCTGACAAAAAGAATATACAAAAAAGGGTATAAATATCACAAAGATGTTGTTATAAGAGAAATTGCAGGAATTTCAGGTAATGCAAGCGACATCTGTCGCTTGGGCTTCCAGAAGCCTGGAAGTACTTGGAGGATCGTTGTACAAGAGAGCGGAAGAAGAGCTTTGAAATCCCAGGTGGTAGTGATGTCATTCTCTGTCACGCATTTTCAATTCTAAAATAACTCTGTTAAACTCTCCTCCTTTTCTCACAACTCGAATCCACTAGCGCCTACTTTTACGTTTTCTAGTGTTATTACAACTTATTACGTTGTAATTGACTTTTCAGTCACACAAGTAACAATAATTTACTATTTAATTTTTCTATCCATTGTGTAACAAAAAAATTACAAATATAAGATACTCCAGGAATTTTCTTTTAAATTTTAACAGATTGCCTTCCAGAACGCATGCGCTTCTATGTTTACGTCTATGCTTATGTCATGTTTTTTAATGCTATCAATGATTCAATGAACATCATGGATATGAAAATGTGACATTTACGTTGTCCTTATGCTTATTCGTATTGAAGAAGTAACACTCGAACCACTGATTACCTGTTACCTGTTCCTCGTAGAAAGACAATTTTTCAGAAAGGGCCTTTTTCTGGTTGTAAATTTTAATTAAATTACACTGTTCAACAGATTTTCATTTTTTCTTTTCTTTACAAACTATGTACTATTTTCGTTTCTTTTGTAGTTCTAGCAATAGTAATAACAACAGATTTATTTTGACACGTCAGATTTTGGAAAAAAAAATACTGAAAAGTAAATGAAATAATATTAATTGGATGGTATTGGTGACCTAATGCCAACATTAAATCGTCGACATTATTGCAGTATGAAAAACCCTCGCCGGTTGAAAAATACTGTGATAGTCCTTTCTGACGATTACGATACACTGAAATATGTCTGTCTGGAGCTAACAGTTTCCATCCTTGAAGTCTATATCCTAGTATTTCTGCTTTAGTTTTTGACAAATTCAGGTCTCGAATAAGATCATTTAATTCTAACTGATTTATTATGTGTGGTCCGTCCTCTTCAGATGGCAAATATTCATCATTTCTGGTCCATCACTTGACATTTGCTTCTTCTGGTTCTGGTAAGATCATATTCTCCACTCTTATGGATCTTAGTACTGGCAAGGTTTCCGAATGAGGTACTGGACAAGTGTCAGAGGGCAGACTATCATAACTAATGTTATTCTTATTTTTGTTGGAAAACCGGAAAGTTGTGTAGCCAAAAAAAAAGCAATCAGTCGTATGGTCTGTTTGTTCACGTCAAATCATAGGCCTTGCAAATGGCATAGCGCTTTTCTTACCGTTTGACCAGCACCTCAGAGTAATAGCATAGCGTGCGCAGCAAATGCTGGGAGCCCATCGCTTGTCTTGATGTTCAATGGTTAAGCCAAAATAGTAAAAATATAACTTTTCTAGTAAAGGTAAAGGAATTCCTCACATACATAACAGAAACTGTTTGGATTATTTATACACGAACGCGACATTATGATATAAAAAGACGTTTAGCTATCACAAACCGACTTACGTTGCATAGAAAGAGCCATGTGTAGCTCTTTATATACCCACATAGTCAAATATCTACCAATTCTTACTTTTATTGGTTCCAGAGAAAAATGGGCGTCGTTTAAGTGCTCTGTCGTAGGAAACATGCAAGCACATCTTCATACGTGTCCACTTAATATTTGACAGAATAATATTTTTAGTAGTATTGTCACTAAAACGGTGGTTCGGTTGTGGCGGCGTGCTAAAAATTCAGGAAATTATTTAAAATAACTAATTGGTGGTGATAAAGTTGCATCAAAGGTCCAGGACGTGTGTAATATACTTAAATACATATATTACAACTTATTAACTAAATAAAGCACCACAAAGTTGTCCTTAAAGTTTTTATTTAATATCTACAAGAAAGATATTGAGCATTGATATATTTTAAAGTAATTAAATAAAAGTAATATATATCGGGTGTTTTTTTAGCTGCATGAGAACTATCGATATCGATAACTATGGTTTGACAGCTGAGAATGTCAAACTGTGTTGACATTTCTGTTCAGTAAGGTTTGGCAAGTCATCATGAATCGTTTAACGCCAGAACAACGCTTCAAAATTGTGGAAATTTACTTTGAAAAAAATAAATCTGTTCGCGAAGTTCATAGAGCACTTCGTCCATTTTACGGTCAACATAATCGGCCTAGTGAGCAAGCAATTCGTGCAGTTATTGATCGTTTTCGCACTAATTTTACTCTTCTCAACCATCAACAAGACAAAGAAATATGCGTACCGAAGAGAATATTGATGCTGTAGCGCGAAGTATTGAAAAAGACGTCGAAATGTCGATTCGTCGTCGTTCTCAACTTGTTGGCCTTTGTCCTTCGACTACGTGGAAATTTTACGTCAGGATCTAGGCTTACGTGCCTATAAAATACAGCTCGTGCAAGAATTGAAGCCAAACGACCATTGTTTGCGTCGCATTTTTGCTGATTGGGCTCATTTGAAACTGGCCGAAGATGAGCATTTTTATCAAACAATTGTGTTTAGTGATGACGCTCATTTCTGGTTAAATGGTAAGTACGTCAATAAGCAAAATTGTCGTATTTGGAGCGAAGACAATTCTCAAGCCGTTAACGAATCACCATTACATCCATTAAAATTGACTGTTTGGTGCGGTTTACACGCTGGCAGCATCATCGGTCCTTATTCTTTCGAATGAGCAAGGAGCTGCCGTTACGGTGAATGGCGAGCGCTATCGAGCCATGCTGACTGAATTTTTGTTTTCAAAAATTAATCAGCTAAACATCAACGACATTTGGTTCCAACAAGACGGCGCAACTTGCCATACAGCGCGCTTAACAATCGATTTATTGCAAAGTCAATTTGGTGACAACTTTCTTTCCAGAAGTGGTCCTGTTCACTGGCCCCCTCGTTCGTGCGATTTAACGCCTCTGGATTACTTTTTATGGGTCTATGTTAAGTCATTGGTTTATGCCGACAAACCAGCAACTCTTGAAGCATTGGAAGCCATTATTCAAGCCACCATTGACGCCATACGGCCAGATTTATTGGAAAAAGTAGTCAAAAATTGGACTGATCGAATGGATCATGTAACTCATAGCCGCGGCGGACATATGCCGGAAATCATATTTAAAAAATAAATGCCATGAAATTATCTACCAGATTATAATAAAAAAAATTTCATTCCAACAATATTTCTATCTTGTATTATCATTTTAAGTTCTCAAGCTCTTAAAAAAACACACATTACAAGGAACGTTGAATAAGTAATTAAAAAGAAAGTTAAATTATGCCGTAAATTAAATATGAAATAAGTAAAAGAATAATATATATTTGAACAATACAGATTATCTTTGTGTTGCGAGCATGTCGCGATTGGACATGTGGAAAGCAAGGCCGAACGGCGCTTGGGTGCTAGAACAGCACGTGTCAAGTTTGAGCGATGTGTATCTTACAAGAGTTGGAAACAGAACAAATTAATGTGAATGCAACTAAAATAAAATAATCTCTGCATTGAACAATACAGAATCATTGGCGGGTAGGTACTTGCACAGTACGACAAAGACGATGTTTACAGCATGGCAGCTGGACTAAGAAGAAAGGTGAGTTTTGGGTAAGAGAACATTCGTTGTCGGAAAAGGTTTGTTTTAAGGCTCAAGGTGGAGAGGGATCGAAGTTGGAGACGTCTTGAATTAAAAACTAATTAAAAGCTCGAGCTAAAAAAGTTGTAAAATCGATAACACAAATATCATTAAAATATTCCTTATGATGAAAGCTTTAAAATGATATGCGACATAATTACAAAGAAGAGTACGTAATTAATTAAATTACGTTTTAAAACCGAAATGTAAAATATTTGTAAACGAACGTTAGATATGAGTTGACCGTTCACGTCCAGGTAGATATCAAAGGGTCGTAGTACCGTAAGAAAGTAAGAAAGACTTTCTATTTGCAAATACTAAATATACACAGGAAATGTCTAAGTTTGAATCATATTTTTAAATTCGAAATATATTTGAAGAAATATAATTTAAAATTAAATTAAAACATTCTTATTTATACCAAGTGTAACAGTATCTTTCTTATATAAAAATAACTTTGAAATTTTGTAAAATTTAATGCGTTTTTTTAAAAAAGCCATTTAAGAAAATATCTCAAAATCGTGACGTGATAAATCAGATTCAGAATCAGCATGACAAAAGACATAAAGTACAACCAAACTGTGTTGACCAGAGTTACCGGTCCATGTTGAAAATCTTGCATATCTTTTTCTTAAAAAAACACTTAAAAATATTTCTTAGATATTAATTGCGAAGACATTGATGATTTCTTGGCGTATTGGTGATATAATTATTAATAAGATTTTCTTACATTGCTTATTTTTGACATGTTTTGTGATTATAGTTTTTCTTTTCTTTTGTTATTGTATATTATATTGAAATAAAGTTATTATTATAGTATTAGCAAAGAGTGATTGAGACCTTCTTTCACAAACAAAACATCTTATACCTAATCGCAAAAAAAATATTGAAAACTATCTTCTTTTTGAGTGAAAATCTAATTATCTAAGTTAAACTTAATTATATTATTTTCTTACAGGGTGATTACATTTGGATAGAACCCATATCCGGAAATGAATTCGACGTGGCCATCGGTGCACAGGTGATATCGGCAGAAGGTCGGAGAATAGCCGTCAGAGACGATGATGGACAGGAACACTGGCTGCAGCCTGATCGACGTATCAAGGCTATGCACACCACCTCTATCCATGGCGTGGAAGACATGATCAGCTTAGGAGATCTACATGAAGCAGGAATATTAAGGAATCTATTAATAAGATACAATGAGAATCTCATCTATGTAAGTGTATATCTTTATCAAAATTTATTAGCGCACAAGTTAAACATTGACGAAAATGTTGTGTAACGTCTTGTTAATGCGTAAAATTGTAATGTATTATGTGTGTTTTGTTTACACACCAGGATAACATACTTTTACAATTTTAATTTAGTTAATATTATATAATTAGTACATTTCGTATAGAATTATCGAAAACAATACAATATTTTATTAGGAGTAATTTTAGAGTCAAGTAAGCACATAAAGCCCGTTTTAGACGATGTCAATTTTGCCAGAAAATTAGACAGAAAATTTCCTATGACATCTTGCAAATTTATGTTTTACACTTATATTATTATTATTATTTGTCCAAGTCACAGAGAAATCCACGCGACAGTAATAGTTTTCTATGCGCAGAGCATGATGCGCCATCTATTGTATTTATTTTTATACACATAAACATAAACTCAAATATAACTTTACGTGTCGCAATAATATTATACGATTTACGGCAAAATAGGATAATTATTAGACTTGGAAATTTGATATAACCTACGTTAGCTATAACATCTACTAATATTGTATTAGCTGTTGCAACAACATTAGCAACGACAATAATATCGCAAGCTATTAAAAAAAACGCACCAAGCGGAGGCGGGATGCATGGCTGAAGCCTTGAATCAACAGAAGATTACAGAATGAAGGAATTTTAAACATGCTAAACACCGAATTTTTAGTAGTACTATACAATTTTTTTACGTGTGACAAATGAACAGTTCGAAGAATTCCTAATTATTAATAATAAACGAATTACGCTTGCAAACATTGTTGTCGAAAATGCCTATTCTTGTAAGGGCTAGTTCACACGGCAATACACTGCACGTTTTTTCACAGCATAAATATTACCGAATAAGTAGTGGCACATATATTGAGAATAAACCGTTCACACGTTGTTTGTACTGCAAATAAACGTACATGGTTGAGGAGCAGGATAAATACTATCGAATACTCACCAGATTGTCAAGCCCAATCGAATGAATTGAAATGTATTCGGTTTGCAGTAGCGCATAGTATAATACCATCTCTTTCACGCGGCGTGATGCGACACGTTTTTTATCGAATAGCAACAAAGAGTAAAAAGGATTAAACAACTTTTGTTCATCGTTTATCAACTTTTCGTAAAATGTTTCAAATGTTTTAGTATGCATTGCTTCTTGATTTATAGGATGAACCCGAAATCTTCTACTATTATGCCTACGGCGATGCCGCTAGCGTTTTCGATACTAATATAAAAGTACAACGACGGCATGGATCCATAATACATGCATCTACTCAAATTGCAGCTATTCATTTTTTACGAGAGAAAATGGAATCGTGTGAATTGCTCGCTGTTTATTCGGTTAAAACAGAATACTGTCAAAACCGTGCAGTGTATTGGCGTGTGAACTTACCCTGAGCCTTGCTTCTGACGTCGTACAAACAAGGTTATTTTTGTTATTCGTCAATCAGCGTTGACACTTGCTCTTGACTCCACGACATTTTTAGAAATTCAAAATCAATAATTTTTAACAAAATAAACACCAACTGACCATCAACTGACACCAGGGCTATACCTTCTTGCGCAGCGTCTCGTGTGCTGTTTAGACATGGATTTAATAGAACTTTTTCTATTAAATTTCAGTCGGCAAATTTGTCGGTAAATTAGACATAAAATTTCTGTTTTACACGGTGTCTATTTTTGAAACGCATGTTATCTGGTAAATTTTCTGGCAAAATAGACATCGTCTAAACCGGGATTAATATATAGACTTACCTTAATAATTCATAATTTGAGTCAAACACCAAAATCTCTTTAGAATGTGTTTCTGCATTCCATTCTACTGATTTAACAGATTTGATGCAGTCTAATCGTTTCTACTATTATCATGTTCGGATTTTATTTAGAATCCAAACTCTAACAATTATTACAATTCATTTTTGAATAATGTCCTCGATAAAAATATAAAAATATAGCTTGCTACTGGTAAATAGCAAAAACGAACATAATGAAACTGGCTTTGGTAATTTTTCGATCTCCGGTTCCAAGGACTTATCTTTGTGCGAGGGTTGATAATAAAAATACAACTCAGCTAGTCAGTACCCAGGCTAAGGTCTCAGTGCAGACGACGGGGTTCTTTTTGAAACGTTGTTGTAGGACCGATTGCAAAAAATAGAGAGAAGGGCGCCACCACGAATTACTGTGAATTGTAATTAGAGGTCATACGTCACACGGATGACGTAGAGGCTGTAATGTACCTACGAGGCGTCGTATCAAAAAAAAAACAAGGAAGCTACAATTACAAATCAATACTTGCACAAATAAGTAATATTATAACAATATTTATTGGAAATGTTTTCCCCTCAAAAGTTATTAACAAAGATCTAATACATATAATATGAACGGTGCTCATTAACTTATTAACAAATAATCAATACATAAAAACTTAAAAAAGGTATATAACCCCTTACCACAATTATTAATCGTATCCTAAATACGTATTTCGACAACTAAGTTGTCATCATCAGAAGTTAAATCCACAACTGATCACGCAACAACTTTACACGGCGTTCACGTATACATAAAAATATTAAGGGACCTGTATATATACTCCAATAATAACGAGCCATCGAAAAAATTCATAATTGGAGTAGACTGTGAAATTGGGTTGGTACTTTAGACACTTCCACATAATGACACATTACTTGATGCTTGACAGTTTCATTTGGTTTCATTGTAAAAAAAAGGTTATGGCATTGAAATGATACTACAACAAAAAAGAAAACAAATAATTTATTTAATATCGAAATCAAAATTTACATATAGCTACAGAAGTTGTTGAAAATGTTGTCCATTTACATCTAAACACAAACCAACCAACTTAATAAGAGTTTTGAAAAATTTGACACAAACTTATAGTTTCAATGTCAAATAATAAATGTCATTATGTGGAAGTGACTAAAGTACCAACCCAATTTCACAGTCTACTCCAATTATGAATTTTTTCGATGGCTCGTTATTAACAACAATGCAACACGTAAAAAATATGAAAAAATATATGAAAAGACCTGTATATATTCAAAAGGTATTATATTATGACTTTACATGCCACATGAAAAAAGAGAGAAAGTCGGAGATCTCCGCGATCGTACAAACAAAAATAGATAATAATTGCAAAACATGATCTAAATAAAATTTATAAAAAACTTATATACCAGATAGAATACAAGCTTGATTATTAACTATTATTTACTTATTACTGAATTCGAAATTACTTATTACGGAATATTAAATTAAAAGTACGAATTAACTATAATATGCAAATTCGAAATATAAATCGGGAACCATAGTTAACCTCATGTATCTCAATGGCTTAAAATATTATTTATTCATAACAGCAATTAATTGTAACTCACAGAAATTATGTATAACACTTATCTGCTTATCTTTCGAGGGTGTAGATCTAACTCCAAACTATATCGTTCGCCTAATTATCTGGTGAAGAGCCGACCACGTGGGCGATTACCGGCTTCGTAATTCGGTCGAACTTGAATCTATCGGTATTAAACCAGCTCAAGTTTAATTCTCGCTCCAAAATGAACTTAACAGAAGCTTAGTCCCCTAAATATACAATATAACACGTGTATTAGGAGATTAAAGATAAACAAAGCGTAACGAGAAGGTCTCTTATCGTCTTAGATGTTAGCAGGCTTATATTGAAGACTGTGTGCGTTAAAACAAACAAAAGTCGTCGCCAAAGTAGCAGAAGATTTAGGCCAAATATCCACCTCAATAGCTGTTCTACTCGCAAGTTTTAGTAATGAATAATAGTCGACACCCCTAACACGACACTGGCCGTCAGCTTTAAACGAGATATATTTCAGAAATCGTGGAACCTTTTCAATTCTTAATTGATGACAGATGTAATATGGTGACCAGACAATGAAACGGTATCCCAAACAGCTCATAATAAACGCGAACTACGTATTATAAAGCTTAATCGTTTAGAAGCTATTGTAGAAACATATTGCTACCAATAATAGTAACAATAAATGCTTAACACGAAACTGGGTCTTAAATTTTACAAAACTTAGTAGCGCTTCTGGGGCTACCCTTTGATGAGCGAGATGTTGAAAATGACTAAACCAACAAGCCAGTACCAAGCTAATCTCTGTGGAGACGGTTATTCGGTTCCTGACGAAACGTTGTCATAAATTAACCAACTCTAAAGAACTTGTAGAGGATATTAAAATTCACCAGGTGATATTAAAGCAAAGTTGGTTTGAGAAGAAAGCTACTAAATTTATTATTGTTGCTTACATAAACAAAAACAACAGAAAACAAGTAAATAAGCATTTTCAAACGATTTCCGTAAGACAGAGCCCAAATAATAATAAAAAAGTAAATATCTTGGCACAGCAACTACTTTAAATAAAAAGAAACTGCAGAGATCTCTTCATTTCCCCCTTACATTAATTAAAACTACGATACCTTCCTGTATTGAAGAAATTTAGCTAATTGATGCTAACTAAAATAACATACGGTATAGCAACATTCAATGAGTCAACGAAATTAACATATAGTAAAACAACAGTTAATTAGTTTAAACAAAATTAAATGACCATAGGATATAGTAGAATTTATAAATTATTAACAAGCTAATTTATCACACACACTAACCAAAATTTAAATATTATAAGCGAAAATAAATGCTACAAATAAAATTACATGAAACAAATTTTAAAAAATCAATCAGAACTTTAGCGTGAAATTCTATAACCAAGTAATTATTTAATCATTAAATGGGAAATTAATAATATAAAATAGTGCCAATTACACAAGCGATAAAAGAAAGCAAAATTAATAAATCTATTTTAACGTTAAACAAAGTAAAATCTGCCCATACGGCTGTTACAACAAAGGAAAACGTTAGATTACACAAAATAGCCGTCCTAAGGTTTCTTCGAGAGGCTTGAAATGATAATAATTGATTTCGGATTAATAGATTTCAGTTTTCTTCGGAAGACAAATTACACAGAATTATTCACTTATCTTTCATCGAAGAATTGCAGTCCACGGAACATGTGGCGTCTCCCTCTAATGAATGGTTGCGAACAAGTGGCCAAGATGCTATCCTCGGCGTGGTCTCTAAAAATTTTGTACCCTATTTTGTTAGGTATGTTCCTGGTACCCAAGCGGAAATCTTGGGATACTGTTGCAGCTGCCGTTTAATTAATCAACCAAAAACGGCACCTTAGTTAGGTAATTAGCACGAAGTCACATCTACCTTTGAGGTGTTTTTTTTCCAAAAAACGATAACGATAAAATCATGTGTAGCTTGCAATATTGCTGTCGCCAAAGTGCAGAAGGTCACGCGCAATCTTTTACCCCACCTTTTCACTGTCAACGTAGCTATAGGATATTAACAAAACGCTAAAGAGTATACGGGGACTATTCAACCAAATATTGTAACAATATTCTATGTGATTCCTTAAGCTCAAACGTCGATCAGAAACTACACGATCTTTAAACACATCAGCCTTAGATAAAAAGTTATTAAGTTTGAACTTAGTTATTTTGAAACTATAATAGTATATTAAAATACAAGTTTCATAAGGCACCATTTTGCCGCACGAGATCAGTTTAGAAAACGAGCCACGATAGCGGCGAGTTTTCTAAAGAGCGAGTGCGGCAAAAGGCCTTATGAAACGAGTTTTTTAATACTATTTTTTCTATTTTGCGTTTTTTACATTAATAAATTGCTTAAATTGGAATTATTTAATTTGAAAGTTCAGAGTTTAATTTTTATATAAAGCATGCAGTTGGTCACATTGATACTTGACATTTTCAAATTTAAATCTTGCTATCCGCGAAGTATATTATATTACATATTATTTATTAATTTTCGTTAACATTACTTGATATTTCATTTAAAAATATAAACTTGAGTAACATAGAAACATATACAGTGAAAGCTCTCTTAACGGACATCTCTCATGAGCGGACATTTCTCTTAAACTGACATTTCTGTGGTGACTAACCTGATACATACGATTTTCTTGAGACGCCAAGCTCTCTTAAGCGGTCGCCCTGTAGAACGGACGCGGACACCGTGAGACACTCCGTAATCGGCAAAAAGCTCTCTTACGCGGACATGACGCTCTCTTACGCGGACATGACGCTCTCTTGAAGTTGAACTGCATATTTTTTCTAAACACTGAGTAAATCCCCGAAACGCTGGGTAAATTCCCGTTTAAAAATATCGTTTTTATCCCCCATTCTGCACTTTTTTCACGTCGCGTCGTTAGTGTGAAGTGTGCCGCGTATGTATGCAAAATGAGCGCTAACAAGAGAAACTTTTTAACTTTAAAAGAGAAAATGGAAATTATTAATACATATGATAAAGAAAGAGTTAGTGTACGTGCATTAGCCAACCGATTTAAAATTGGAAAAACTCAAGTTGGTAAAATAATAATGCAAAAAGAAGAGTATAAGGCAAAATGGCAATCAGGAAGTAACATTAACGAGAAAAGAAGATTCTTCAAAACTGAAGGTCTCAATGTGGATAAATTATGTTACGATTGGTTTGCAAAAGCCAGAAGCAAAGGCATTCCAATATCTGGACCTATAATACAAAGCAAAGCTAAAGAAATTGCAGAAGGGCTTGGTTATCACAATTTTCATGCGTCTGATGGGTGGTTACATAGATTTCGTACACGTCATAATATCAGCTTCAAGTGCATATCTAGGGAAGCAGCCAGTGTTAATGCAGATGATGTTACTCAATTTTTTGAAAAGATTCCATCTTTGTTACTAGGTAAGAAAAGTTAGTTCAAATTTAAAACAAAAAATAAAACATCAAAAATTAAAAAAGATAAAAATCTTACTTTTGTGAATTTTGATTGGGCTTGTAGGTTATCAGCCAGAAGACGTGTACAATTGTGATGAAACAGGACTTTTTTTCCGAGCTTTATCAGACAAGACATTAGCTTTGAAGACAGAAAAGTGTTCTGGTGGAAAGTTATCAAAAGAGCGACTTACTGTCTTGCATTGTGTGAGCATGTCAGGCGAAAAAGAACCGTTGCTGGTCATTGGAAAAGCAGCACGACCACGAACATTCAAAAAACTTGATTTAAAATTGTTACCTGTGGTGTGGAAATCTAATAAAAGAGCGTGGATGACTACAGATATCATGATGGACTGGTTGTCAGAGTTTGATAGGAAAATGGGCAGACAAAAGAGAAAGATTTTATAATTTATGGATAATGCAGGTTCACATCCTACAGGTATGAAATTGAAAAACATTAAAATATTATTTTTGCCTCACAACACTACAGCTTGTTGCCAACCTTTAGACCAAGGAATCATTCGCAATTTTAAAGTATTTTATAGACAACTTATTTTAAGACAAATTTTATCTGTAATGGATAACATTAATTCTGCACGTGAACTTTCAAAATCGATAGATTTATTAGAAGCTATCTATTTTATACATAATGCTTGGCAGAAGGTAACACCAGAAACAATACGAAATTGTTTTTCAAAGGCAGGATTTAAAAAAAATAATATGCAACAATATGAGCAGTGGGATGCAGAAGATGATCTGCCTTTGTCCATACTATCGGAAATGCATAGGATTGCTTTAGAAACTGGAATAACAGAAATCAATTTAGAAGATTTCATAGCAATTGATGCAAATTTGGCAATCGAAGATGACTTATTGGAAGTCACTGATATGACTGAAGAATATGAGGCTAGTAGATCAGAGGAAATCTCAGATGATGAAGTGGACCCAGAAAAAGAAAATGAAGGTCAAGAAGTAACTACGTTTGAGGAAGTTTTGAAGATAATAGAAGAGATAAAATTGTTTGCCAAGAACCAAGATGATTTTATCGGTTTTCAGATGATTAAAAATGTAGAAACACATTTTCAAAAAAAATATTTAGAACGTAAACAAACTAAAGTAAGACAAACAAGCTTGCTTGAATTTTTTAAAAAATAATGTACATATATGTATATGTATTTATGTATCTACTTTTAGTACTTGTGTACCTCTCATACAAATAAATAAAAAGTTAGAGTTGCCATAATTTTTACTTCTCTTTAAAATGAGAGACCTGTAAAAATGAGCTGCTTCTCTTGAGAGGACACCTCTCTTGTGGGGACAAAATTTAGGGAACCGTCGATGTCCGCTCAAGAGATCTTTCACTGTATATGTTGTTGTCAATTGTATACAACATACGTTGTTTGTGTAAAATACGGACATATATCATATCTGTCAAATGTACATAAATTCTTAAAATCAAATGACAGCAATGATATTTATTTCTGTATTCGAACAACGCCAACATTGAAAAATGAAAAAAAGCGTATCGAAATGAAGCTCATTTCGATACTGTTTCATAATGAGTTATTTCGAACGCAAAATAGAAAAAATATATTTGAGATTTCAATTATTATATAACATGAATTTATCGCATTAATAAATTGTATTCATTTATTATTTCATTTCATTTTAATTAATAAGTTTCCGCTTAATCAATATCTAAAATACGAGTGTAAAACAATTGTCTTATAGCTCTTGTTTATATGCATTGAATGTGTTTCCTTTTATTTGCAGACATATACTGGTTCCATATTAGTTGCAGTCAATCCATACCAAATACTTCCTATATACACTGCTGAACAGATAAAAATGTACAAAGAACGAAAAATCGGAGAATTACCGCCGCATATCTTCGCTATAGGAGACAATTGTTACGGAAATATGAGACGATACGGTCAAGATCAGTGTATAGTGATCTCCGGTGAATCGGGAGCTGGGAAAACAGAAAGTACGAAACTGATATTGCAATATTTGGCAGCTATTAGCGGGAAACATTCGTGGATAGAACAGCAAATTTTAGAAGCGAATCCGATCTTGGAAGCGTTTGGAAATGCGAAAACTGTAAGAAACGATAACAGTTCTAGGTTCGGTAAATACATCGATATTCATTTCAATAGTGGCGGTGTGATAGAAGGAGCGAAAATTGAACAGTATTTATTGGAAAAAAGTAGAATAGTTTCGCAAAATCCTGATGAAAGAAATTACCATGTATTTTATTGTTTATTGGCCGGTTTAAATAAAGAAGACAAAAGAAAATTGGATCTTGGGGATGCCAGCGAATACAAATATCTTACAGGGGTTTGTATTTCTTAACCTTTTTTTATTACTTTTTATACAGCAATTACTCGTATGCTGCGAGTACAAAAATTTGTATAATTGTTATGTCTCTCTTAATTGGTTATTTACGTAACACTAAAATACACTGTAATTGCCATTTTGCCACTTAATATGAAATTTAAACACTTAATGGGTTTATAAATGTACGAATTAATGTGTTGCTTAAATGTTTTAATTATTACAAAACATATTTATCCGTCACGAATGAGTTCATGTTTTTACAGCAATATATTAGATTAAAAGCATTTTAAAGACTTTTATTCCGGAGGTAAATATGGACAGTATAGACAAGTACAGTATTTTAATACTCCCTGTGGGTTTTACTTAAATGTGAAGAGTTTGGGTTAGTTTTCTTTTTATAATGTTTCGCTTTTATAAATTTAACAGTCAAAGGAAGATTCTCCTCTAATTTTCCAAACACCTTAACATATATATAGCTATACTATTTTTATTTTGCCAATTTTCATCAATAGTACAATGTAGTTTTCCAACATAATCAACTTTTAATTGAATACATTTATCCCAACGATAAATTAATTTTTTTAATCGACCTCAAAGAACTTTTTTGGTGTCACCTATTTACGACACGTTTTTCGTCAGTTAAACTCTCAAAACGAACACGCTGTAAAGGTTTAGGAAGTCTAGGAACAGATGAAAATCACTCGGTGCAAGATACGGTGAATAAGGTGGATGCGGAAGCGATTTCCATCATAAATCGTTCAAAACATACTTCGTTTTTCTTGCGTGTGCGGTCTTGCATTATACTGTTGACGCTTGTGCAACTTCCCAGGCCATTTTCTGATAAGTACCTGCCGCAGTGATCCGGATAATATTCTACGTTAATTGTAGTACCTTTCGCCAGATAATCCATAAAAATAATCCCTTTGCAATCCAAGAATACAGTAAACATTACCTTTCCAACAGACGGAACTGCCCGCGCCTTATGTGGAGGCCCTTCTTCGGGTTTACGCTATTCTTTGGATTGACTTTTGGTCTCAGGATTGAAATTATTAATCCACGTTTCGTCAGTGATTATTATCCGTTGCCAAAATTCATCACCGTAACGGGCTAACAGCTCTTGAAATTGACGATCTATTAAGTTTCTGTTCCGGTCCCAACAGCCTTGGCACCCAGCGGGGTGAAAGCTTGCTTGCGCCCAAACAATCATGTAAGATCTCATGAACTTGTTGTGTACCTATTCCTAGCCGTACACTAATTTGTCAAATAGCCATCCGTCTGTCCTTTTTCAGTAGGTTCTTCACGGCCGTAATGGATCTTTCATTTACCGACCTGCTCGGGCGACCACTGCGTGGATCATCTTCTAATGATGTTCTACCACTTTTAAAATGAACGATCCACCGATATAGAGTACTTTTAAATTCTGCAGATTCACCAAATGCTCCTTGCAGACGTTTAATTATTTCTGTACTCACACCCTCTTTCCACAAAAAGAAGACTATTGCAGTGCTACGATAATGCGTCTGTGTTGGTCGAACACATGAATCAGATTGAAAGATACTGCACTGGATAGCTTCATAAACAAGTCAAGACTTGTCTATCACCAATAGCATTGTCTATAAGTTCTGCGTAATTTAATTGGAGCACAATTCCCAGAACTTTGGAAACATCCCTCGTAGTTCAGCTTCTCACAGAAACCTTACAGAAAATTTTTCTGTCTATTTTTCTGCCGATCAACAAACACTAAAAACTTGTTTTCTTTAATACGTTCGAAATTGAAATATGTATTCATTATTTGGCACCCACACTATTTTTATCAACAGGCTAACTTTAAAGGAAATGCGGAAGTTTTTTTTTAAGCTTAAGTTTTAAAATTGACGATATTTACCACATCGAGGAGTTAATTATAATTCGTTACTTCTACGTCATGACTTCTTATATGAATAACAATTTGAAACATACTTGAGTGGGTAAAATCTCAGCATTTTTTTATATAAAACAAAGACATTTTTAATAATATAAAAATATTATTCAAAATCGGGTGTGGAGAACACTATACAAGTACATATTTGCGTGAAAATTTCTTTCCAGAAATGCAGACACGTGTTTCCTCTTGCTATAGCCTCCTTTCCAACACATAAATAAACTTAGATTAGATTTTTATATTCGTATTTAACAATACTGTCGAACTATAAAAAATTAACCTCTAGTTTTTTCTACTTTTTCCATAAACTTTTACTTGGGTTTAACTGTATCTTTCATGTACATTGCAATTAAATATTTACCTACCTGTGGTTATGTATGTATTTTAAAAATTCTGTAAAAAAGAGATAAAAGAGATATAAAACACGAACATAGGAACTATATACAGTAGATCCCCGTTATTCACGCCCCCTGTATTTGCGGATTCGCTTATTGACGATTCTGTTTTTACTGACATTTCTCGTTATCCGCGCTCCATATTCGCGATTCAGTATGGGTAATTACCCTAAAGTTTCGGTTGTTTATTTATTTCTTTAAAAGTTCACAAATCGTATTTGGCCCTTAAACGCAATATGTATGGTGTATATCTATTTGTGTCGATTACATATATAGCTTATACGTACATACACATACCTATTATTTTTATACCCCAATATTCGCGAATTCAATGTTCGCGGTGTTTTTGTGGAACGCAACATTCGCGAATAGCGGAGGTCCACTGTACTTACAAAATATTTAAAATTTATTAAATAAATAATTTTGGTTTTATCAGTCTAAGCGAGTTTTACCACAGTTGTATCGAAAAACGTGTTATTTCGTTTAACAATTTATCTAAAGAAAATTTAGACGTGGCGTCAAAATTCCTACAAAGAGATCTACAAATCTTTTGCTTTGTACAATTCTTCCACTGGAGTGGCACTGAAATAACCTCATATTATCTTCTATTCGGCTTCGGGTTTAACTGTAGTCATTAAAGCTAATGTACCAATACAATTCAACTGTCTGCTGAACTAAAAATATATAACGGGTGTTCAGAAACATTCGAAGTCAAGTGGGCTCTGAACAAAAAATCGTATATCTTTACTTAAGTATTAATATACTAATTTGATAACCTATAAAATTGTATTAAGTAAATGTATCAATCTATCTCAGACATGACTACAATAAATGTTCAAATTCAACAAAATATCTTAGTGAATTATGTAAAACTTGCGGTTTGATACTGTTGATTTCTTCAGTTATTCGTCCCTCCAATTCTTCTACATTATTTGGTCTATTTTTATACACTTGACATTTCAAGTGACTCCACAAGAAGAAATCAAGTAGCGATAAGTCTGGGGAACGGACTAGCCATTCGATTGCTCCTATGCGTCCATTTCAGCGTGCAGGAAATAAGTCACAAACATCCTGTTAGAAGCAGATAGATTCGTTTGGTAGATTTAAGTCTATTTGAATTTGGAAATAGCACTGTAATTGCTGATCGATATCGTTCCGCAATAAAATGAAATTGAAATTCCCAGTATACCAGCCCACACATTCACTTTTTGTGGGTGCTGCGTATGGACTTCTTCTATCCAGGAGGAGAAGGATTTTCGGTTAACCAGTAACGACAGTTGTGCTTGTTGACCGGAAGAGACTATTAGATTTACAAAATTTGGCTAAACTGTGATTAATGGTGTCATTATTTCGCAAAAATGTAGCCTGCGATCTAGATCATCTTCCAACAATTCATGAACGGTTTGCATTTTATACGGTTTCAGTTTCGCAGACTGGCGGATTTTTTGGGCAGATTTTTGAGAAATCTTATGAATTTGTCCAAATTCCGTTGTCGACACATGACTATTGTCTTGTATTGAAAGTAAAACATTCAAACAGGTGTCTATCAGTTGCTGTTCTTGGATGTCCAGTTCTTGGCAAATCTTTTATTTGGCGAAATGCTTCGCACTTCTGAATTGTTCGGCACATTGTACTTTTACTGATTTGGCGATCGAGATCAACAGTATTGAGTAAAACACCAACTTCATCATATGAACATTGACGATCACCAATCCACGCATTATCAAAATTTCAATTCGCTAAGACTCTGTTAATGCCCTTTTAAATATTTATAATTAGTCAATATAACTGACACACTAATAAATTTTCACAACAATCTGACAGATTAGAGTAGAATGCTTGCTTTCAAACATAACTTGATTTTGCATTAACTTTTTTTTAATTTTTCTGTTAGTTTCTTTAGGATAAATAATTTTTTTTATGTACTGCTGTATTAGAAAAAATCATTAATTTTCAAAAAATTATTACCTACTTTTCAGAATTTAAAGCAGTCGAACATAAAACTATATATGCAACTCGTAACAAGTGTTCATTTGAAAAGTCAATCTAGTAGCATGTGATTTACTGAGAACATTTTGAAGTATGTCCTAAATTAAAATTTACTACTTAACCTACGAAGTCGTATATTTTGACAGGTTCATACATACAAATAAATAACAAATAATAGGTATTTATTGAAAACTATAACAAATGTTGAAAATGTTGTCCTTCAAGATCAATGCACTTTAAAATCCTCCGTTCAAAATTTCTCATGATATTCTGCAACATTACTGGTTTGTTATTAATTTCCATGCATTTCTGTTCGATTCTCTGTAGCATATCATTCAAATTCAATATAGGTGTTCGAAATATGTTATTTTTTAGATAAGGCCACAAAAAGAAGTCGCAAGGTGTTAAATCGCATGAACGTGTAGGCCAGGCAATTTCAGTATTTCGACTAATTATACGCTCATCAAAAAATTCTTAAATAATCCAAAGGTTCTGCAGTACAGTGACAAGATGCTCCGTCTTCTTGGAAATATGCATTTTGTAGTTCATCATCATGCAACTGATTGACAAATGGTTGTAAAATTTCCGTACGGTACCTTTGAGCAGTTAACGTTCCCTGAAAAAATATTGGCCCAATGATTCGCCTTTGGCTTATCGCTGCCCAAACACCAATTTTCTCTGGATGTAGCGATTCTTCATTAATTACATGTGGATTTTCACTACTCCAAATTCTTGTATTTTGTGAATTTAGGTACCCCGTTTTATAAAACCATGCTTCATCAGTAAAGATGACTCTTTGCGAAAGTTCTCCATTATTGTTCATATTTACAAACCAATTACAAAACTGTAGTCTACGTGGGTAATCAATTTCTAACAATTCTTGAACTGCTGTGACACGGTATGGATAAAGTTGCATATTTTTTTTAATAACTTGTGAGTTGTACCAACAGAAAGGTTTATTTGTTGACTCAAATGTCGAACAGATGTTTGTGGTTCATTTTGCATTATTTCTTCAACACGATTGACAACTTGAGGTGTACGTTTCTTAACTGCTCCGCTACCTGATTTTCTTAAGAGACTACCAGTTTCAGAAAAAAGTTTTAAAGTTTTATCCAAAGTATTCTTAAATTGTATATAATCTATTACAAAATGTGGAAACGCAACTTGAAATTCTACCATGCAATCTTGAAAAATTGATGGGTTATGGGTTTATTCAGACCCATAAACCATCAATTTTATTACCACTTCGAAAATAAGCCTGGACTAAAAAAATTTTATGTTCTAAAGTGAAAGCCATTTTAAAACTGAGAAGCAATTTATTTAAACCGGAATCGACGCACGATTATTTTATGCACTAACTGATATTTGTGATTGACATTATCAAATGTCATTTGGATTTACGTTTACGGAACAACAAACACATATTAATATATTTGCGTCTTATTCTATCAAAATTTCAAAGTAACCTAGATTGACTTTTCAAATGAACACTTGTTACATAATGGACTTTATTGAATTGCAACAATATATATATAGGTGTTACATATAGGTGTTACGTATAGGTGTTATATATAGGTGTTACATTAAAAAATATATAGTAGGAAGCATTTCCGGTCAAACCAGGAATAGAAAATAAATATGAATGTCATGAGTAAATAAGTAATTTTTAACTATATACTGTCCGCGCCAAAAGAAAAAAACGGGCTTAACGATTTTGACCTTAATTTAGTTTTGTAAGTAAGTCTCTTGTCAATATTAGTAGCCATGAATATAAGGTTATGCATTTGTCATTATTAAGTTACTATGATGCAACAAAGTACTGTCACAATAGGCAAAAAAATTGTCCCGTTTGTTATGTCGCGAACCGTATCAATAATAAATTTCAAAAAATAAAAAAAAATACTTTCGGAAAAACAAAGTTATGCAACTGTTCCGGGACTTTATACTAACTCTGTATACGCATACATAAATACAGGCTGTCATTGAAATAAAGAGACAACGTATGAAAACTAGAAAGATGTAATTATATAGAATATATATCCAAAATATTGTGAGTCAATTACGACGCGAACCCCAAAATTAAAAACTCCCTCACATACGCTATAGCGTACATTTACATACGTAACAGCTGTCAATGTTATAAAAACTAACACTGTTGTATGCTAAGGTCAACAGCCTCAATATATTTACGTACAAAATCAGCTGCTTATACATTCATGTGAATTATTGAAAATTTAAAAAAATGTGTATTATGTGTGTAAATGTGTGAAAGTTTTTCTCTTGTTACGAGAAGTAACAGATATAGAATATTAATATCAGAATGTCTATAAAAAATACCGCTATCAAATGCAGTGTTTATATTTATATTTTATAAAAACTGTAGAAGATAACATTGTTTAGACAGCTTTGTATGCTAAGGGTTCGATAACCTGATACGAAAAGTTAAAAAAGTTAAAAATTGATCCTTACATGTTCATTTTTAAACAAAGATGTAAGATGGGGCATTTCACAACTGACATAATCGTAGACAGAGCTTAAAACAGACACGCAATACCAAAACTACTGTTTTTGTTATTGTCGCTCACCTAGGTTTTATGATATAGCGGTCGCACAGTGACAAATATTTTTTTAAATATCTTGGTAATTTTTTTTCACACGCATGAGAGGGAATTTTAGGAAAATATTTCGGATTTGTATTCTATATAATTACATCTTTCTATTTTTCATACGTTGTCTTTTTATTTCAAGGACACTCGGTATATCCGATACATTTGATATTCTGTCATAGTTTTTGCAACATATGGAAATAGGAGACTTGACTAATACATTAATTCTATTGGTCTCACAGTAGAACATCTGTAACTGTTGAAAATTATATGTCCTCCACACGCTAAAGTTAACTTTAGATAGTAGCCGTGCGCAGTCAATTTCATTACCCGGAACAGCATTTAAAAATTGACACTAAGGATGACACGCCTAATGCTCTACGAAACGATATTAAGCATAAGAAAATAATCAGAACCGCTTGCCGGTTATATACCACGGCTCACAAAATCAAAAAATTGAAAAATCTACGTTAGACGGTTTCTATGTTAATGTAATATGCATTTGATAAATTAGATACCATATTAGCAATACATATTTTAATTTAGATCTACTGAAAGCATAATATGAAACAGTTAATCATCTAGTATCATTAAAATCTCGACAATTTCTAAAAATAAATCCATACACTTTGTAAGCACTAGCCGCCACGTGGCTAATATGTCACACAAAGGATAGTTTAGTATCAAATATTATACCTAGGTCCTTTGCAGACGAGCAGCGTTGATATATATTCAGTATATAATCAAATGAAATAGTGTTATTTTTTCTTGAAAAACTTGTCCTAAATTTACTTGAGTTGAAACATAGATGGTTCTGCTGGCACGAAACACTAATCGCATCGAGATCCTCCTGCAATTTTTAACAGTTCTATTAGTTGTGCCAGAAATCTTAAGGTCATCAGCAAAGAAAAGCTTTCTGCAATTAGTTATATAAATAAGAATTTTAAATAGTTATTATAGTTACAATTTTTGTTTTAGGGTGGCTGTATTACTTGTGAGGGAAGACAAGATGCGGCTGAATTTGCCGACATTAGAAGTGCAATGAAAGTTTTACTATTTTCCGATCAAGAAATATGGGATATTCTAAAAATTTTGGCAGCATTATTACACACCGGTAATATAAAATATAAAGCGACGGTTGTAGATAATCTAGATGCCACTGAGATACCGGATCATACCAACGTACATCGAGTCGCTAATTTACTAGGAGTACCCGCTCAAATGCTCGTGGATGCTTTAACGAGAAAGACTTTATTTGCTCATGGTGAAACAGTAGTTTCTACGCTTTCTAGAGACCAAAGTGTGGATGTTAGAGACGCCTTCGTCAAAGGCATCTACGGTAGAATGTTCGTTTTTATCGTTAGGAAGATTAATATTGCTATTCATAAAGCCAAAGAAAGGCATAGGCGATCCATAGGTGTTTTGGACATATTCGGTTTCGAAAATTTCAATCAAAATAGTTTCGAACAATTCTGTATCAATTACGCCAACGAAAATCTCCAGCAATTCTTTGTCCAACACATCTTCAAGTTAGAACAAGAAGAATATAATTTAGAAGGTATTAATTGGCAGCACATAGAGTTTGTGGACAATCAAGATGCTTTAGACTTAATTGCCGTAAAACAATTAAATATCATGGCATTAATTGATGAAGAAAGTAAATTTCCTAAAGGTACCGATCAAACTATGTTGGCGAAACTGCATAAAACTCATGGACATCACAGAAACTATTTAAAACCAAAATCGGATTTAAACACAAGTTTTGGATTAAATCACTTTGCTGGAATTGTATTTTATGATACTAGAGCGTTTTTAGAAAAAAATAGGGATACTTTTAGTGCCGATCTCTTGCAGCTGATTACCATTTCAAAAAATAACTTTTTACAACATTTATTTTCTGATGATATTGGGATGGGTTCGGAAACAAGAAAACGAACACCCACTTTATCAACACAGTTTAAAAAGAGTCTAGATTCATTAATGAAGACGTTATCCAACTGTCAGCCGTTTTTTATACGCTGCATCAAACCAAATGAACTTAAAAAGCCGATGGTGTTTGATAGAGGATTATGTTGTAGGCAATTAAGATATTCTGGTATGATGGAAACGATTAGAATTAGAAGAGCCGGCTACCCAATACGACATATTTTCAAGGATTTCGTAGAGAGATACAGATTTTTGATATCTGGTATTCCTCCTTGTCATAGAACCGATTGTCGTGCAGCTACCTCTAAAATTTGTGCAGCTGTGTTAGGTAGAACAGATTACCAATTAGGCCATACTAAAGTTTTCTTAAAAGATGCACATGACCTTTTCTTAGAGCAAGAAAGAGATCGTGTTCTGACAAAGAAAATTCTCATATTACAGAAAAGCATTAGAGGTTGGGTTTACCGAAGGCGTTTCTTACGCCTGAAAGCCGCCGTTGTGATAATACAGAAATACTACAAAGGGTACATACAGCGCAAACGGTACAAGATGATGCGCGTCGGGTATATGAGACTACAAGCACTAATAAGAAGTAGAGTACTGTCGCATCGCTTCAGACATTTGAGAGGACATATCGTTGGTTTACAAGCTCATGCTAGAGGCTACTTAGTGAGGCGCGAGTACGGACATAAGATGTGGGCGATTATAAAGATTCAATCACACGTTAGACGAATGATTGCTCAAAGAAGGTATAAGAAGAGTAAGGTTGAACATAAGAAGCATATAGAAGCACTGCGGTTAAAAAAGAAGGAAGAAAGAGAGTTAAAGGATGCAGGAAATAAGAGAGCTAAAGAAATAGCTGAACAAAATTACAGGTAAAGATTATGATTTACAAAAATTATTCTTTTTAATTGAAGGTATATAAGCAAGATTTAAGAGTATCTCTAATTCCCTAAAAAATACGAGGACGGTTTAACGGTAGAGTGACTTTTCAACGAAATACTTATTTTAGGGTAAAAAATATATTTTATTTTTCGACATAATCCCCTTGCAAGTCCACACACACTTAGCCCAGCGAGTTTCCATTTTTTTTTCAAATATTCAAAAAGTAATTTTTCGGTAGCTCTGCAAAATATGCATTTATTTGTCTCGATTATCATTAGAGATGGCAAATTCGACACATATGCCAACGGCGTACCCATGCAATTTTGCATTTAATATAAATTATAAGAAAAAAATTATAAAATGTGCACAAACACTTACCGCATTATGAATCATCAGTGAGTTCATTATATGGATAAGATTTATCAAATATTCCAATCATCAGATATGTCTCCACAGTTGTTGCGCTTAAATTAGTGCGACGTGCGGAATAAACGTGTTTTAATGCCATATACGTTTCGCGTCTAAAATGCTCGTACGACCACGTTTGTACTCTACCACCCAATGTTTTATCGTTGTAAATGAAGGGAAGGCTTCGCCGTATACAAAGTCTAGCTCATCTTTTATTTCCTGAGTCTTTTTTCCTTTCAAATGAAAGAATTTGTTTACTGCGCGATAGTGAAGTTTCGCCATTGTTGAACGACAATGTGAACTGACAAATTGAGAAGGGTGCCATAGACAAACTAATGATCAGTATGACTTGCAATTTTAACAGTTTACATATGTCGAGGCCATGTATCCATTATGTCGGTAAGGCCGAAAACATTTCAAATATCCCTGGTATTTAAGTATCTATTCCTCGGGTTCTTTAATTGTTTTTTTTTTTTCACATAAAGAATAATGTTTAATGAACCACTCGGAACACTTCTTCAGTTTTCTTTAAATTAGTATAAAACAGTCTATATGTCAGATTTGTTTGAAATTTTGACAGTAGACATCAGAAACATGGCTAAAGTCAGAAATATAATCACCGTAGCGAAAGCGTTGCCAACCTTTAAAAACTCCCTCTTCCGTCAAACCGCCCTCAAGTTACACGAGAGTTCAGCTACACGAATTTCAAGTTATACGCCAAAAAATTGCGGCATGTAATTTCGAATATTTTTATTTGAAAAGAAAAAAACATGATACGAAATAAAATTATTTTGCAATGTTTTTAAATAACAAAAGATATAGGTATTTCCCTAGTTGATAAATACTGTTTACTAATCTTTCCAATAATCTTAATATTTCTATTTCTACTCATTTCGCTAGTTTACAATTGTCATGCAACGGTTTACATTAACATTTCCATAATTTATATTGGTATCAAAGAAGATGTATTTGTCCTTCGCCACATACCATAGTTGTATTCATAGTTGTTATCATTTGCATAGTAGGACTACTAACTCCGCAAAAAGCATTTTTTCTTAATTATTTGAAGCAATTAATAGTGAACATCAATTAATATATTACTTATATTACAAAGAGAAAATAAGCGAAGAGCATGTATTTTCTAAATAAACCTAAAAATATAGTTTCGTTTTTTGTTAAATTTCTTTCGTGTAGAATGCCAACCAGTACAACCTAATTCCTTCATCTATAAAACATATATTTTTTTAGGGAAAGAATGTTCGAATTAGAACGCAAAGAAATGGAACTAGAAATGGAAGAAAGAAGACGCGTAGAATTGAAGAAAAATCTCATTAACGATGCCGCTCGAAAGGCAGATGAACCTGTCGACGACTCTAAACTTGTCGAAGCTATGTTTGACTTCCTTCCAGACAGCTCAAGTGAAGCTCCTACTCCAGGTAAATGGTCACCTCTTTATCATCTCCAATCGTAATTGATCTTTCAATTAATGCAGGTCGAGAGACATCCGTTTTCAATGACCTTCCATCACAACCTTTAGAAAATGAAATTTTGACACCGCTTCTGGCACACTCTGAAGACGAAGAGGATCTTTCAGAGTTTAAATTTCAAAAATTTGCCGCGACATATTTTCAAGGAAATATTGGCCATCAATACGCCCGGAAACCATTAAAGCATTCTTTACTACCATTACATACACAGGGAGATCAGTTGGTAAGAACAAAAAGTCTATTAAATCTTCAATTTATTTTTTACTATTGTAATTAAATTTTGATTATACTCAGAAAGAGATGCAATGTACAGTAAGAAAACATAATTAAATCAAAGATTGTGGATAAATGTAAAGTTCATTACAACATCAAGTTTAATTTCAACTTCCTATTTATAGAAGATGTTTCTTTGTATGATTTCTAATACCGTTAGATTGTTTCACGCACTCTTTTTTCACATAACATTGAGTCCGTTTTTGCTCATTAGACGAAGAAGTAAAGTTGGTTCTAATGCCGTTCATATCTGAATTTTATCTAATAATTTTACGACAAGCAGTTTTTGAAATACTTATATCTTCATTTACTTTGCCAGCTGTTAAACGATGAAAGTTTATCGCCAGTCTGAAAGAGTCTTTCGTCTCATAGTTAGTTTAGTTACCTTTAAAACATTTCCGCCAGTCAAGCTTCCTGAAGCCACATTTCTAAATGCTCCGTAAGAAAAACGATTTAGTATAGAATTTCACAAAATCTTTGCCTGTGAAGATGAAAATCACAAGAAGCTTCCCCATGTTCATGCTTTAAAAAGTTCAACAATTTATTGAATGAACTATGTTATACCTTCAAAAGTATATACCTGGTTATTTTTTTATCATTACACATACCTATGTGTAGGGCTAAAAACTAAATTGGTGGCATAGTAGGCAACCAGTTATACATCAGCGACGTATTTTTCCAAATTATCAAATATTTCTGATTTTTCATTCATACTTAAATCTTAAATTAAATACAATTTATTGAAAAATAGATAATTTAAAACAGTTAATTATCCCAACGGGCGTATAGTTTGTGCGAAGGCAACTATAAATATTTTTAGCAAATTCATGAAACATATCTAATATAGTAAAATTAGTGTATCAAAAAGGTTGAAAATATGAAAGCGTTGATAACAAAAAAGTACAAATATCTCATAAAATGGTAAAATCTATTTGTACTTTTTTTATTATCAACGCTTTCATATTTCCCACCTTTTTTGATACATTAATTTTGCTATCTTAGACATATTTCATCTTTAAAGAAATACTATCCATCTTCCTTGAATTTGTTAAAAATATTTAAAATTTTCTTCGCACAAGGTTGTTAAGATAATTAACTGTTTTAAATAAATGATCTATTTTTCAGTAAAATGTATTTAATTTAAGATTTAAGTATGTATGAAAAATCAGAAATATTTGACAATTGAAAAAAAAAGTCAATGGTGTATAACTGGTTGCCTACTATGCCACCAATGCATTGACTTTTATTTCTTTAGCTCTACACATAAGACGATGTATGTGTAATGCTAAAAAAAGAACCCGGTATATATAAATAATCAAACATACGAGGAACAATCGATAAATTTCCAGAATCTGAAAACGCTGTTTAGTTGCATATACATTGGTATACTGGAATGTGTCAAAAATATGACGTTTTTGTCCAATTGTCAAAATATCAGTTAGTTTGTGCAGTTTCTAAATTTTCCAATCATATTTAAAATGGTGTTAACTCGTGAAAATGTTCGCCCTATCTATTATGATTTTTTTAAACTAAATACCAGTGCATAGAACGTTTAATTTTTGCATTTTATGATGAAGCACCATCAAAGAGAACGGTATATCGCTTGTTTCAAGTATTCAAATGTGGCCGTACTTCGGTACAGAATCAAGCAAGGGAAGGGCGTTCCGCAACATCTGCTGTTGCGGAAGGGCGCTCCGCAACATCTGCTGTTGCGGAAAATATCGATGTTAGACGTCGAATGATTGAAGAAGATCGCCATGAACCATGTGATGAGATTCAGGCATCCTTGCAAACTTCTAGGACCTCGATACATTCAATTTTGGTTATTGATTTAGCCGTAAGGAAACTTTGGTCTCGTTCCATACGGCATTATCTTTTCACGGCTCAAAAAGACGATCGCGTAAAATGGTGCAAAGCAATACTGAAAAATTTGAATCAAGGATCTTCTAAACATGTCTATGACGTCATTATAGGTGATGAATAGTGGAAATATTATTATGAACCGGAAACAAAACAACAATCCACAGTTTGAGTGTTTCAAAATGAACTTCTGCCAACAAAAAAAAGCACTTCTAAACAAATGATTGCGTGTTTTGTAGCAAAATCTGATCATGTTGGTACAACTATTCTGGAGAATCGTCGAACTGCAAATGCGGATGGTATACAACAATTTACTTGCCCAAAGTGATTAATGAAAAAGCGAAAAGGCAACCCTAAACTTGCAATCATCTTTCATCATGATAATGCTACTTCCCATACCACTAGCGCAACAGTCGATTATTTGCGAAGTAAAGACATCGAATTAATGACTCATCCAGCTGATAGCCCTGACTTGGCCCCAAGTGAAGTCACTCTTACTTTTCCAATAATTTAAAAAACTGTTTTTTTCCTGTCCAGAAGAGGCCATCGCTGCATTCAAATAATATATTTTGAGTAGCCCAACATCAGAATGGCGTAAATCTTTGAACGCATGAAAAAGTCAATATAATTTAATGCTGACTATTTCGAAAATCAATGAAGCTGTTTATCTGCGTATTAAATATTTTGTTCTTAGCTTTTTCATGATGTTCCTCGTATTCAATGATAGAACTAAAACAGTTTCCATATTTTGATTTTCTTCACCATCAGTTCAACTTTTTATTGTCATTTTTGTTTGCATTATATGTGGTTTTTAGTAGTATTACAAAATATAAATTTGTTTTCTAAAATATCCATATCTTAGACTAAATGTGTATATTTTTAACATATGCATCTGTTAATAATAATAATTCAGTACCATTTGAATACAATTTAAATTAAATATGAAGAAGGAATAGTTAATGAATTTAACGATAAAAATATTTTATTTTAGGCAGCTCAAGCATTATGGATTACTATATTGCGATTTACTGGTGATCTTCCCGAACCACGCTACAATACTATGGAAAGAGATAACACATCTGTGATGTCGAAAGTAACCGCTACTTTGGGACGTAACTTTATTCGAAGTAAAGAATTCCAGGAAGCCCAATTGATGGGCCTTGATCCGGATTCATTCCTGAAACAGAAACCGAGATCCATTAGAAATAAATTAGTATCTCTTACCCTCAAACGAAAGAATAAACTTGGTGAAGACGTGCGACGAAAACTACAAGACGAAGAATATACCGCTGATAGTTACCAATCTTGGTTAGAATCTCGACCGACTTCGAATTTAGAAAAATTACATTTCATCATTGGTCACGGAATTTTAAGAGCGGAATTGCGTGACGAAATCTATTGCCAAATTTGCAAACAGCTCACAAACAATCCTTCCAAGTCTTCCCATGCAAGAGGGTGGATATTGCTTTCGTTGTGTGTAGGTTGTTTTGCGCCCTCGGAAAAATTCGTGAGCTATTTACGAGCGTTTATAAGGGAAGGACCACCGGGTTATGCACCATATTGCGAAGACAGACTGAAGAGAACCTTTAATAACGGAACCAGAAATCAACCACCTAGTTGGTTAGAATTACAAGCCACCAAATCGAAAAAACCCATTATGTTACCTATCACTTTTATGGATGGAAACACTAAGACACTACTAGCTGATTCTGCAACAACTGCGCGCGAATTGTGCAATCAATTATCCGATAAAATTGGACTGAAGGATCAGTTTGGCTTCTCCCTATACATAGCGCTTTTTGATAAAGTGTCTTCGTTGGGTAGCGGCGGTGATCACGTTATGGATGCAATATCTCAATGCGAACAGTACGCAAAAGAGCAAGGTGCACAAGAACGAAATGCACCTTGGAGACTATTTTTCCGGAAAGAAATATTTGCACCATGGCATGATCCAACTGAAGATCAGGTTGCTACTAATTTAATATATCAACAAGTAGTTAGAGGCGTTAAATTTGGAGAATACCGATGCGACAAAGAGGAAGATTTGGCTATGATAGCTGCTCAACAATACTATATCGAATACAACACCGACATGAACGTGGAAAGACTCCTTACATTATTACCAAATTATATTCCAGACTATTGTTTAACCGGAGTAGAAAAAGCAATTGATAGATGGGGAGCTTTAGTGGTCCAGGCCTATAAAAAAAGTTATTATTTAAAAGATAAAGTACAAATACTTCGTGTTAAAGAGGATGTCGTTAGTTACGCAAAATTCAAATGGCCTTTACTTTTCTCTAGATTTTACGAGGCATACAGAAATTCCGGTCCAAACTTACCTAAAAACGACGTAATTATCGCTGTCAATTGGACAGGAGTCTACGTTGTGGATGACCAAGAACAGGTACTACTCGAACTGTCATTTCCGGAAATAACAACAGTATCTAGCCAGAAAACCAATAAAGTATTTACGCAGACATTCAGTCTCAACACCGTTCGAGGTGAAGAGTTTACGTTCCAAAGCCCGAATGCCGAAGATATACGCGATTTAGTGGTTTATTTTTTAGAGGGTTTGAAGAAGAGGTCAAAGTTTGTGATAGCCTTGCAGGATTACAAATCTCCCGGAGAAGGGTCAAGTTTTTTGACGTTCTTGAAGGGGGATCTAATAACTCTAGAGGAGGACAGTACCGGAGAGACTGTTTTAAACTCTGGTTGGTGTGTTGGGCGATGTGAGAGAACTCAAGAAAAAGGTGATTTCCCAGCAGAAACGGTCTACGTTTTGCCATGCATGTCTAAACCACCAGCGGATATATTACTGTTGTTCAATACCGAAGGTAGGTTTCTCTTTTTATTATTTTATTGTTTTTTCTCAATTAGCATACAATATGACAACATAATTTGAAACATACTTGAGTGGGTAAAACCTCACTAAATTTGTATAATACAAAAGTATTTTTAATAATATAAAAAATATTATTAAAAATGGGGTGTGAAGAACACAATACAAGTTCATTTATGTATTTTTGAATGTATCTTCTCCAAAGACGTAGATACGTATTTCACATTTCTACATGTTCGTCGGTACGCCCCTGTTGGAGAAGAGACACATTCAAAACAAACATAACTACGTTACTATCTAGCCGAAATTATTCAGACAGAGCGTGAAGGAATATTCAGCGCTGTCTACATAATAACAGCCGAACTAGACGTGTTTTTTATAGTCGGTAACCACCGTATCTATAAAAAACTGTATTCTCGTGTCTTCACTACTTGTCGGCGTGAGCCGAATGTGTATATGACAACATAATTTGAAACATACTTGAGTGGGTAAAACCTCACTAAATTTGTATAATACAAAAGTATTTTTAATAATATAAAAAATATTATTAAAAATGGGGTGTGAAGAACACAATACAAGTTCATTTATGTATTTTTGAATGTATCTTCTCCAAAGACGTAGATACGTATTTCACATTTCTACATGTTCGTCGGTACGCCCCTATTGGAGAAGAGACACATTCAAAACAAACAACTACGTTACTATCTAGCCGAAATTATTCAGACAGAGCGTGAAGGAATATTCAGCGCTGTCTACATAATAACAGCCGAACTAGACGTGTTTTTTATAGTCGGTAACCACCGTATCTATAAAAAACTGTATTCTCGTGTCTTCACTACTTGAAGAAAATACATAAATGAACTTGTATTGTGTTCTTCACACCCCATTTTTAATAATATTTTTTATATTATTAAAAATACTTTTGTAGCATACAATACTTAAAACTTGTCTATAAATAATGCTTTAAAATATATATTGTGCTACGGTTAAATAAGAAAACTAAATCTCACAAAACTGGCTTCTGTTAATTTCACGATACACTGCAGAACTACTTCAGACTTACCTATGTGGGAGGCTATCAACTCTCCCACATAGGTAAGGATACCAACTAGCCGAGCTGACTACGCTCAGTGAAGTGGACGGGGTTCTTACCGAAACGTTGAGTCTCTGACTATAATAAAATATGAAAAGGGCGCCACCGTGAATTTCTGTTGAATTATAACGCACCCACAAGGCGTAATAATAATAATATACTTTAATAGCCAACAGGCTAGGCCCAATTACAAGGTACAATTATAATTACATAACATTGCAGCGCAATTAAGTAAACTATGGACTTAAATATACGGTAATTAAATAGTGCTGTCGATCCGCGAGCCATGTTCAAGCAAACAGATCATCCAGAATTCTGTTGACCACGTTGGAGAGAATATAGGTAGGAGTCCGTTTCAAGACGTTCATCTTCGCGAAGGGAACCATAAATGTAACTTCGTACCTGGAGTTCAGTATTGTAGTATTTTGACGCATAATAAATCCCAAGGTTTTGTAGATACCGGAACACATATGGATTATATGGGATCTAAACGTAAGATTGGAGTCAAATAAGATACCAAGATCCTTTATTTCGGTCTTACTGGTTAAGATATTGTTTTTAATAAAATACGAGGACTCGTGAGGCGCAGCAGATCGAGTATAAGTGACCACGCAGCATTTGTCATATTTAATTTAAGTTTGAAACGGTCACACCATGCAACTAATACGTCCAGATTTTGCTGTAGTTTAACGATATCATCAGTTGTGGAAATCTCAGAATATATCTTTATATTCTGCATAGGCGAGAATGGAACACTTCACTTGGAAAAGGAGATCATTCATAAACAAAACAAATAGCAAAGGACCCAAATTTGATCCCCGAGGGACGCCAGAAGGAAGAACAAAATTATTGGAGCAGAACCTATTATAGGTCACGTAGCATTTTCTTTGAAATAGATAAGACCTAAGAAGACTGATAGAAGTTGGAACAAGACCAAAAGATCGAAACTTATAAAGTAAAATCTCATGATCAATTGAATCGAAAGCCTTTTGATAGGTCAGTATAAATTACATCAACCTGACCTCTGCCGTCCAAAACCTCACCGATGTGCTGAACAATAGTAGACAGCAGTAGACCTACCCTTGACAAAACCATGCTGGTTCGATGACATATGAGAGCGCGTGCCACTAAATAGTCTGGAGTATAATATATTTTCATATAGTTTGGTGAAGTTATAAATAATAGAGATTGGCCTGGAATTATTTATGAACGCAAGATCTCCTTTCTTATGCACGGGGATAATTCTTGTGTTCTTCTACCGATTAGGAAAGATATTAGTTGTTAAAGATAGATTAGTAAGTAATTTCAAAGGATATGCCAGGACAAATCTACAGTCACGTATCAAAAAACTCGTTAAGGAATCACCTTCAGCGGTGTATTTGTTAGGAAAACTGGTCATTAAATCAATTAACTCATCCTCGGAGGACAACGAGAAGGAAAAGGGTAGGGAACAGTAGCCCGATCCATCACAAGTCAAGCCCGGCAATGAGGTAGGCACAGTAGAAAACGTATCCGCGAAGGCATCTACAATAGTACTGTCACGAAGTGAATTAGATATCCTACTGCAGCGCTGTATATGGCGAAGAAAACTCCAGAGATTAGAAGGGGTTGTTTTGATTAAATGCTCCATTGCAGAAATGTAAGATGTATAATTGTCCTGAATATTCATCTTTGCTATAGTACGAAGATGTTTGAATTCATTCTAGGAGTCAATATTTCGAGTTTTTATCCATTTTTTGTGGTAGTAGTTCTTATTTTTGAGAATAGAGATTATTTCAGATGAAAACCAAGGTGCGTAAGAGGATTCAGATTGGACCTTACGAGGCACATATAGATTCAATACAGCGTATAATGTATTGTAAAAAGCATCGAGGGCTAAGTTGACGTTAGAATAATGTGTCAGAAAAGTCCAATTAATATTCATTAAATTACTGTATAAAGAAATGTAATTTGCTTTATGGAAATTATATCTGAAATTATTGGCCAAAGGAAAAAGTTTTTCAGAGGATGTATGTAACGGATTGAATAAAATTTCAAGACTAGGGTGATATAAATCTTCTCTAACGATAGGGGATTCGGACCGCTGTACTTGGAAGTTAGTGCTGATATTAAAGAATAACGGGTCCAACATCTTGCCTTCACTATTAAGATTATTGTTGTATTGCTTTACATTAAGAACGTTGAGAAGCCTTGAAAGATATTAATCTTATGTAACACTGATGAGAAGGCGAATATAGATTTGGAAGATTGAAATCCCCAATAAGAATGAAAGTATTATTAACCAGAAGAGTCTCAACTGCCGAGGTAAAAGTCTCCAGCTCTTCCGAAGAGATATTAGGAGGAATGTAGACAAAAGCAAGATACATAGTAGAACAACTAATACTGCATTTACAGATCAAAGATCCACAAGAGGTACCAGTGCAGTAATATGGCTAGTATTTACAATCTCATATGAAATGTCATGCCTTATAGCAGCCAAGACTTCTCCTTTGGAACGATTGACCATCATACAATTCCTGTCCTTTCGATTAACATTGTAGTAGTTCGTAAATAGTTCATTATTAAATACGGAGTCAGTTAACCAGGTTTCTGTTATAAGTACTATATCACTAGACAAAGCAATCACGTTAGTAAAGAAAGTGTGTGTTTTTGTATTCAATCCCCTAATATCTATGAAGGGTATTCAAACTCAACATATAAATCAATAACGGCACAAATAAATAACATAACAATATTTATAAAAAAAAAATAAGGTCGAATATATAAAAAATTGACGGACCTGTAGATATACGACAGGAGGCAAATTTTACATGCCTGAAGGGCGAATAAATAAAGATTATCGGAGATTTCCGCTAACGTACTGTGATGGCACACCTGCCTTTTAACTTAATAAGCAAAATGTAAAAATAAAATTTGTAATAAAAATTGTACCAATTAGTTATATATCTTAAAAAGAAAATTCTCAGGTCGTTATAAGTTCTTTATTGAAGTATATCTTATTTATTTATGTGTGATAGCTCCAAGTATATATACATATATTCAAATCCAAACAAAGATACCAATTAATACATATATTCAAACAAGTAACAAGAAAAAAAAATTACATGTGATGTTAAGTGCTAAACAAA